>PGCI01000056.1:0-369088 GCA_002873125.1 Puccinia coronata f. sp. avenae | reverse complement strand
GACCTCATGACTGATACGAGTAGATGACCAGCCCTCTGTTGTACATAGGTAGCTAGAAATTCTTTTGTTTTTTTTTTATTTTTCTTGATCATACATATGCAATTGACTTAAAGCTGTTAATATGTAAAAAAAAAACCCCCGAGAGTGAGATTGAGCCAAGTGAGTTGAAACCTTAAGGGAAAACTGAGTTTTTTTTTTTTTTTTTTTTTTTTTATTTTTCTGGATGTTTTAATGCTGGATCTGAATCTGAGATGAATGTGACTGAATTTTGACCAAAACTGATTGATGATGCCCAAGCAAAAAAAGAATTAAGCTTGATAGTGAACTGGGTGATAACTTGAGTGATTTTTATGTTATTTTTTTTTTTTTTTTTATTTTCATTCTTTTTCTCTTTATTTTCTGTTTTTACTCCTATATACACTTTTGTTGATGAGTTTATTTTAGCATTCAAAGAAGCAGTCTTCCCAGTCCTGCCAGAATGTGGCATACTGGTCTCCCATCTTCTTTTGCTCTTGACGCAAGCTCCAGCAGAATCCTTCCCAGGTGAGCCGTCCAAAGATTTCGACCATTCCTCGTACAGCGTTTACTAAAAATTCTTCTTCTTTCTGCTTGCTTATGGCGTTCCTGTCCTGGCTTATTGCCCATTTCCGGTGTTGCTTCATAAACATTGATGCGTCCAGGCTTCCAAAATAAACTTCTCGCCGATATTGGGGAGGCATCCACCAGTAGGCCGACCAGATCTCGTCGTTCCTCAAGTATCCATACAACCCATCATCATTCAATAGCATCGCGAATCCAATCCGTCCAGCTGGGTATCCAGGAAGCTCTTCCCAAATGCCGCCTCCGGTGGGTGGGAATGTTTCTGGGTATAGCCGTAAGAAATCTTGCGTTGGGAATCCACCATCCAAATAATCCAGTCCGAGAGCACTATTGACCTTGAAAGCTCTCTTCTTCCGCTTAGGCTCATATACTTCGAATTCTAGCCAGTCATTGTTGTCGGTTGGGATGCATGCTTCTGTTGTCCATGGTTCTTCATCTTCCGGGTGATTGCTATTGTTGTCCTCTGTGGTTAGGTTCCATGTGTGTTCTTCCAAAATTGGTGTGTCTTCTGGTATTCCTTCTTGGCTGACTATAAGCTCCACTAATCCTTCCGTCTGTTGAGATTTATCAGGTTCTTCTATGTTCAGGCTTCCTGTGCTGCTGGCCAATGTCTCTGAGGTACTTCTTTTTCACTCGAGTATTCCGGTAACTGAAGTTGGTGGACACATTTGTTCATAACATGACGTCGCGGTGGGGCCATTTGCCATCCTGGAATCCTTGGTGCACAGATAGGTATACATAAACGTGCTCCGTCCCAGACCTCATAGCTTAGAATCTCTCCACGATCCTGCGACAACTCTAAACGGACTTTATGATCAGCTAAGAAGGTCTCCCAGAACGGTATGGACTTTCCCTCGAACTAAAGAAGTTAGCATGCTTATTATTCTGTGTATCAATATGAAGTGGTACTTCTTCAGCAAGTCCTACTACTGGAGAAGTGTGACCGCCAATACCCGTAATCCTCATGTGAACTTCCTTGGTTGGTAGTTGTAACTTTATAGCTTGTTCTTCCGGCATGATGTTTAATTCTGACCCACTATCCACTAATGCTTTGACTTTTCTTCCGTTGATGGTGACGTCCACAAATCCCAACGGACATGCGTATGTTAAAGGCTGTAATGGTTTATAGTCGTCCATGTGAAACTCCGGTTGTTGGCCATCCAGTTCTTCATCAAATTCACCGCTGTTTACTCGTCCGGATTGTTGGCTTTGAAGGATGGTCTTGGATTCTTCTTCTGCAAAGTGATGTAATTCTTGATAAATCTTGGCGCTATAAGTAAGAGTTCTTCCAAAGTGAGTGTGAAGGATTGCTTCAATATCTTTTTCCTTAGTCCCCCCCAACTTTAGCTTTGTCCGTCGGTTTCCCTGTTAATTCCTTTGAGCCTTCTTCCTCTTCTTTCTTTTCCTTTTCCTTCTCCTTACCCTTGGATTTGACTGGTTCTTGAATCACGCTTCCGTCACTGCTGTCGTCGTCTGATGCTCCTTCTACCCACGCTCCTGGATAACTTGGTCTTCTCTTCTTTGGTGCTGCCGGATTCTTGTTTGCTTCTTGATTTGGAGGTGGAGGTTTGGGTACACTTTCTGTTGGTTTGATAACTTCCTCGGTCTTGACTGACTGGGCTGACTCTTATCTCCTAATCTTGCTGATCTTCTCAATCCAAATCCAACCTCGTACTCCGATCCTGCTCGTTGCAATGAATGACTGGCGGGCTCCACATATCCCATTGGTTGATTTCTATCATGACGTTGTGGGCATTTGCATTGGTAATTCTTCATTGTGGGTCCAAGTCGCCGAGTTGGTCTTCTTGTCTTCTTGCTGAGTCATTCCGTCTTTTCCGCATACTTTCTTGCTAGCTCACAAACTGATTCTTTGCCGTCCGTTGGAATTGGTTGACGATTTGGATAATAGAAATTTGGTCCTTGCTTGAATACTAGCCGTTTTTTGATATCTTCACCTAATTTTGCGCAAAACATGGACGTATGATCGGCTCCTTTGCAGTAATAACACTGGATTGGATTCCTGGGAAACGGGTTTGCTCCAAATGGTCGCTGTCCTGCTGGGGGAGGCTGATATCCTGACATTTGTGGTGGTACTCTTCTTGAGTTCTGACTGGTATTCAATTCCGTTCGTAATCTCTTGATCTCCTCTTCTAAGGTCTGAATTTTACTAGCTCCTTCTGGTGCTTTTGTCTCTGTTTGAACTTCCTTCTTAAATTCTGGTGCCTTGCTTAATTTCTTCATGGATTTTCCTCCTACTTCCAGGTCCAAAACAGATAGTGATGCTTCCACGTAGTCCTTCAATTGAGCCAACTTGGGTACCAGCGCTTTTCCGTCCTTGGTCTTCTTCAACTTCTTATCGTGGGCTAGATCTCGTGCAATGTCTCGTCGTATCTCCAAGGCAATTGCCTCCAGAGTGGTTCTCCGCTTTCCGCATTTATGTCCTCGTATTCCATCCTTGTCAAGTAGGCCAAAATCTCCTCCAGCTCGCCAATAAACGTCCGGTATTCCTCCTTGGTTTGGATTCCTCCTTTGTCTGAGTACTTGCTAACTAGATTGGATACTGAGCTCTCGTCAAATTCTTTTGGGTGTTGCTCTTCCCCACTTGCTGATAAGTTCCTTCTTCAGTAGTTCCCAGTCGCAATTCTCGTGTCCTTCCATATACTCAATACATTCGCTAATCTTCCTGTCCTTGATCATAAATGGTAACTGTAAAGCTACATCCCGCCCTCCGGCCTTCTGTAATATCGCTATCTTCTCCACTCGTTTGATGAATAATTCTACTTCGGACCCGTCAAATTCCACGTTCAGCTTCTTGGTGTCCAGGACCACACCTTTCTCTTCGTCCGGTAATTTTCGATATGACCTGTTCCTGGTAGGTTGAGGTTCCTCCTCTTCTGATGAATCAATTAGACTTTCTTCGTCGTCCTGAATGGTTGTGTCCAAGCCAGTTGTTCTTCCTGTGAATGGGGTTGATGTCGTGAATCGAGGGGTTCGTCCTTTTCGCAATGGTGTTTCTGGTAATGGTACGTCTTTTGGTGATTTGCTTTGTTCTAAAAACATAGCCATCATATCATGCATCTCTTTTAGGGAGTCCTCGAACTGATTCATTTTATCCTGCTGTACCTTCATCCTTTCTGATGTTTCCTGCATTTCCTGTAGTGTTTTATCCATGCTGGGAAGGTTTTGATTTGTTTTTCTGATTTTATTGTGTTTTTCTGATTTGATGTTTTATTCTTGACTGATCTTCTGCTGGGTGATATCCTATTCTTCCTGGCTTGACTTCTTCTCGACTCGTATCCACGCTGCGCCACGTATTCAAAATCTATCCTCGCCTACGTCCACGGAGTTTTCTTGATCCAGGATTAGTCGAGGTGATCCACGCAAAACGCCAACGGATTTGATCTAATTTGAAGGAAATCGGCCACTGTTGGGACACCAGATGTAGGACTCCTGTGGGACAAATGATAATATTTGGTAAAGATCCGGCTGGGGGAAATAAACTGGTGAGTTAGGTTGAAAGGCTAAAACAGTCAGTTTACGGGTGGTTTATTGGCCTGCCCTTTATAAATACTATACCCTTTGTAAGGAATCTTAAAATCAATATAAAAGAGAAATGGCTGATTTCAAGATTAAGTTTACTAAGTATAGTAATCTCAATCAGACTTAGACCTTATACGTTGTTGTATTGAGTAGACCGCTTATAACTAATGATATGGATAATTGAACCGTGGGATTGATTATGTGAAGTGCAATAGTGTGTTGGACTATTGCAGGTGATTGTTGATGATTGTTGAGTTTGTTGATGATTGATTGATTTTTTTTTGTTGATTGATTGGGTTGTTTGTTGATTGATTGGGGGTTTGAGAAATGTTTTTATTGTTGGGGTTGATAACTGATTGATTGACTTATTGACTGATAACACTGATGACTACACTTGATGACTACACTTGATGACTAACTTGATGACTGGTGAGACACACTATACTCTCTTAGTAAGTGGCTGAGGAAAAAGAAAACAACAGTGGTGGGGAAATGACCTCCTTATATAGGAAAAGATGAGGGAATTTAGCTCCAAGGGAAGGTCCTTTGAGGGATTTATGCTGCAGGTGAACTGGTCAGCTGCACAGCCTGCTCCTTGTTGCTATGGTTTCAGCACAGCATGACATCATTGCTGCACAGCATGACATCATTTCTGCACAGCATGACTTCATGTCTGCACAGCATGACATCATATCTGCACAGCATGACATCATTTCTGTGCCCACTCCCCCCCTGTACTGTGTACAATACAGCCTGTTCTTCCTCCTTCTTCTATTCTTCCATCCAGGGGCTGAAACACCTTCCATCACCCCTTCTTTCTTCCAATCCTTCCAGCTTCCATCCTGTTCAGGGTCTAGGCCTCTCCTCCTCCTGGTCCTTCTTCCCCTTCTTCCCCCTGTGTCCGCTCCTTGTACTGCTACCATCGTCCGTATTTCCTGCTTGCTGTTGATGTAACTCTTCCTTGTTGTTGATTCTGTGATGTTGGTATATCGTGTATTCTTCTGGATTCCTTCTGTACTCCTCCTGATCTTCTCCTCTTGTATCCTACTCTAGTGAACATCTTGTAAGTGAACTTGTAATATATGAAACCTATTTGGCATTGGAGCGGGAATGGAACACCACAGCGTGATTGTATGTTTCATCTTCCGTTGATTCTCTTTCCAAGTTGTTTGATTGACCTGTGTTTTTCTGCAGTCTTTCTTTCACTTCTTCTTTGTGTCATATTCATTGTGTGTCGTCTTGTTGTTCCGCTGTAAGTCTTGTTTGCCTTAAGGTACTTTTTCATTTCATTCTTTTTCTTTCTTTGTTGTCATTCTCTGTTCTAACTTGCAATCCACTCCTAAGTTGCTCGAATCGTTTTAGGCCTTTGCCTTTGCCAAGGCACGGCTTTGCCTTTGCCTTTGCCTTTGCCAAGGCACGGCCTTTGCCTTTGCCAAGGCGCAGCCTTTGCCTTTGCCAAGGCACGGTTTTGCCAAGGCATGGCCTTTGCCTTTGAAAAGGCATGGCCTTTGCCTTTTCCAAGGCACGGCTTTTGCCTTTGCCAAGGCATGGCCTTTGCCTTTGCCACAGCACAGCCTTTGCCTTTGCCAAGGAATGGACTGTGCCTTTGCCAAGACATGGCCTTTGCAAGACATGGCCTTGCCATGCCACGGCACGGCCTTTGCCTTTGCCAAGGCACTGCCTTTGCCTTTGCCAAGGAAAGGACTGTGCCTTTGCCAAGGCATGGCCTTTGCCCTTGCCACGGCATGGCCTTTTCCTTTCCCAAGGTACGGCATTTGCCCTTGCCAATGCACAGCCTTTGCCCTTGCCAAGGCACGACCTTTGCCCTTGCCAAGGCACAGCTTTTGCCCTTGCCAAGGCACGACCTTTGCCTTTGCCAAGGCATGGCCTTGGCCTTTGCCAAGGCATGGCCTTTGCCTTTGCCAAGGCACGGCCTTTGCCTTTGCCAAGGCATGGCCTTTGCCTTTGCCAAGGCACGGCCTTTGCCTTTGCCAAGGCCCGGCCTTTGCCTTTGCCAAGGCATGGCCTTTGCCTTTGCCAAGGCACAGCCTTTGCCTTTGCCAAGGCACGGCCTTTGCCTTTGCCAAGGCACGGCCTTTGCCTTTGCCAAGGCATGGCCTTTGCCTTGGCCAAGGCACGGCCTTTGCCTTTGCCAATGCATGGCCTTTGCCTTGGCCAACGCACGGTCTTTGTCTTTGCCAAGGCATGGCCTTTGCCTTAGCCAAGGCATGGCCTTTCCTTGGCAAAGGCAAAGGCTGTGCCTTGACAAAAGCAAAGGCCGTGCCTTGGCAAAGGCAAAGGCCGGGCCTTGGCAAAGGCAAAGGCCGGGCCTTGGCAAAGGCAAAGGCCGGGCCTTGGCAAAGGCAAAGGCCGGGCCTTGGCAAAGGCAAAGGCCGGGCCTTGGCAAAGGCAAAGGCCGGGCCTTGGCAAAGGCAAAGGCCGGGCCTTGGCAAAGGCGAAGGCAAAGGCAAAGGCCGTGCCTTGGCAAAGGCAAAGGCGTGCCTTGGCAAAGGCAAAGGCCGTGCCTTGGCAAAGGCAAAGGCTGTGCCTTGGCAAAGGCAAAGGCTGTGCGTTGGCAAAGACAAAGGCCATTCCTTGGCAAAGACAAAGGCGGTTCCTTGGCAAAGGCAAAGGCCGCGCCTTGGCAAGGGCAAAGGCCTTGCGTTGTCAAAGAAAAAGGCTGTGCCTTGGCAAAGGCAAATCCCGTGCCTTGGCAAAGGCAAAGACCGTGCCTTAACAAGGGCAAAGGCCGTGCCTTGGCAAAAGAAAAGGCTGTTCCTTGGCAAAGGCAAAGGCAAAGCAAAGGCCGTGCCTTGGCAAAAGAAAATTCTGTTCCTTGTCAAAGGCAAGGGCTGTGCCTTGGCAAAGGCAACAAAGGCCGTGCCTTGGCAAAGGCAAAGGCTGTGCGTTGGCAAAGACAACGGCCATTCCTTGGCAAAGACAAAGGACATTCCTTGGCAAACACAAAGGCGGTTCCTTGGCAAAGGCAAAGGCTGCGCCTTGGCAAGGGCAAAGGCCTTGCGTTGGCAAAGGAAAAGGCTGTGCCTTGGCAAAGGCAAAGCCCGTGCCTTGGCATAGGCAAAGACCGTGCCTTGGCGAGGGCAAAGGCCGTGCCTTGGCAAAAGAAAAGGCTTTTCCTTGGCAAAGGCAAAGGCTGTGCCTTGGCAAAGGCAAAGGCCGTGCCTTGGCAAAGTCAAAGGCCTTGCCTTGGCAAAGGCAAAGGCCTTGCCTTGGCAAAGGCAAAGGCCTTGCCTTGGCAAAGGCAAAGGCCATGCCTTGGCAAAGGCCAAGGCCATGCCTTGGCAAAGGCAAAGGCCATGCCTTGGCAAAGGCAAAGGCCATGCCTTGGCAAAGGCAAAGGCCATGCCTTGGCAAAGGCAAAGGCCATGCCTTGGCAAAGGCCAAGGCCATGCCTTGGCAAAGGCAAAGGCCATGCCTTGGCAAAGGCAAAGGCCGTGCCTTGGCAAGGGCAAAGGCTGTTCCTTGGCAAGGGCAAAGGCCGTGCCTTGGCAAGGGCAAAGGCCGTGCCTTGGAAAAGGCAAAGGCCGTGCCTTGGCAAAGGCAAAGGCCGTGCCGTGGCAAGGGCAAAGGCCGTGCCGTGGCAAGGGCAAAGGCCATGCCTTGGCAAAGGCACAGTCCGTTCCTTGACAAAGGAAAATGCCGTGCCTTGGCAAAGGCAAAGGCTGTGCCTTGGCAAAGGCAAAGGCCGTGCCTTGGCAAAGGCAAAGGCTGTGCCTTGGCAAAGGCAAAGGCCGTGCCTTGGCAAAGGCAAAGGCTGTGCCTTGGCAAAGGCAAAGGCTGTGCCTTGGCAAAGGCAAAGGCTGTGCCTTGGCAAAGGCAAAGGCTGTGCCTTGGCAAAGGCAAAGGCTGTGCCTTGGCAAAGGCAAAGGCTGTGCCTTGGCAAAGGCAAAGGCTGTGCCTTGGCAAAGGCAAAGGCCGTGCCTTGGCAAAGGCAAAGGCTGGCCTTGGCAAAGGCAAAGGCTGTGCCTTGGCAAAGGCAAAGGCCATGCCTTGGCAAAGGCAAAGGCCGTGCCTTAGCAAGGGCAAAGGCCGTTTGTTGGAAAAGGCAAAGGCTGTGCCTTGAAACAGGTAAAAGCCATGCCTTGGCAAAGGCACAGTCTGTTCCTTTTCAAACGCAAAGGCTGTGCCTTGAAAAAGGCACAGTCTGTTTTTTGGCAAAGGCAAAGTCTGTGCCTTGACAAAAGCAAAGGCAGTGCCTTGGAAAAGGCAAAGGCCGTGCCTTGGCATAAGTAAAGGCTGTGCCGTGGCAAAGGCAAAGGCCATGCCTTGGCAAAGGCAAAGCCTTGCCTTGGCAAAGGCAAAAGCCTTGCCTTGGCAAAGGCAAAGGCTATGCCTTGGCAAAGGCAAAGGCCATGCCTTGCCAAAGGCAAAGGCTTAGGCCCTGCCTTGGCAAAGGCTGTTCCTTACCAAATGCAAAGGCTGTGTCTTTTTCAAGGCAAAGGCTCAGCCTGGGCCTTTGCAAAGGCTCAGCCTGGGCCTTGGCAAAGGCTTAGCCTGTGCCGTGGCAAAGGCTCAGCCTTTGCCAAGGCCCAGGCTGAGCCTTTGCAAAGGCTCAGCCTGGGATTTGGCAAAGGCTTAGCCTGGGCCTTGGCAAAGGCTCAGCCTGGGCCTTGGCAGAGGCTCAGCCTGGGCCTTGGCAAAGGCTCAGCCTGGGCCTTGGCAGAGGCTCAGCCTGGGCCTTGGCAAAGGCTCAGCCTGGGCCTTGGCAAAGGCTCAGCCTGGGCCTTGGCAAAGGCTCAGCCTGGGCCTTGGCAAAGGCTCAGCCTGGGCCTTGGCAAAGGCTCAGCCTGGGCCTTGGCAAAGGCTCAGCCTGGGACTTGGCAAAGGCTCAGCCTGGGCCTTGGCAAAGGCTCAGCCTGGGCCTTGGCAAAGGCTCAGCCTGGGCCTTTGCAAAGGCTCAGCCTGGGCCTTGGCAAAGGCTCAGCCTGGGCCTTGGCAAAGGCTCAGCCTGGCCTTGGCAAAGGCTTAGCCTGGGCCTTGGCAAAGGCTCAGCCTGGGCCTTGGCAAAGGCTCAGCCTGGGCCTTGGCAAAGGCTCAACCTGGTCCTTGGCAAAGGCTCAGCCTGTGTCAACTATCTGTACTCTATTTCAAAAAGTGGCGTGTACAGATAGGAATAATGTAGAAAAGTGGATCTTTAAATATTATAAGTATAATATCTTCAAGACAATTCAAAAACAGCACAGGTACTTGTTATTCAGAATATGAATAAACAGGTTACTAACCTGCTGCCAAAACCTCTTATGATGCTTAAACTAAGCAATAAGAAGGGCCAACTAGATTCAAAACAGCTCTTCCAACCAAATAATACTTCAAAAGTGTTTTTGGCTAGGGAGGAGTTTTTAAGTAGATTATAGATATGATAAAGAAATAAGGCCAGTCCTCTAATACTTACTAGAGAAGGTGGACGCCTTTGTATCTTATAATGATTTATCTATGTATGTTAAAAGCTGGGGGAAGGTGTTCCTCAAAATGAATGAGAAACACCTCCTTAAATACTTTTTTTCCTACTACAAGTGTACAAGTAGTGGAATAGAGGTACCAGGCACTAAGTGGCATTTCCTCACGCCAGAAATGTCTCTTTGGGCGTGAGAAAAACAAGTTATGACATCATATTTGTGAAAGATAATGCCATTTTAATTTATTATGGCCAAATTGGGCCATAAGTGTGAAATAAACATAGAATTTATTCTAAGTATTTCACTACAGACTTGAAATGGGGGTGTTTTGCACCAAGCTCACCAAGTTAAGAGGAGCATTTCGTGGTCAAAGCCTCAAACATTATCACAAGTATTTTAATCCTAGGGTATAAGGCAAATACAGAGAAAATGTGAATATAGAGATTGATTTAACTCTAAAAGAGTTTAGTGAATCACAAACTATCTTCTCAGGTTTATTCAGCACATGAGGGCGCCTAAAAGTGGAGGTTTTCATAATGAAGCTGAAAAACTCTATAATTATTGTATAGCTTTATTGTTCTTTATAGGATATCAAATATGTAATAGAACAGTAAAGTTATACTAGTAAATCTTGGAACTTCCAGGATTTTCCAATGAAAAACTATCAAAATAAAGACTTCTTAATCCATAAAACATATTTATGAAAATGGATTTTCCAAAGATTTGCCATAATTAAATATGAGATAATAAAAATAGACAGAAAAGGTATCTGACATTTTATAGCTATGGTAAGGTTTGAACCCAAGGTCTCTTGCTCTAGATTTTGGGTGAGACTGGTTCTTAACCATTAGGTTAGAGGCAAGTTGTAGGATGTGTGTAAAAATACATGATATAAGCTTAACATTATTCAAACTTGCAGACCCAAGTATCACATCTTATTAGGTAATGTCTTTGGGGCTGACAGCCTGGTCCTTGGCAAAGCTCAGCCTGGCTTGGCGCTCAGCCTGGACCTTGGCAAGGCTCAGCTGGACCTCAGGCTCGCCTGGACCTTGGCAAAGGCTCAGCCTGGGCCTTGGCAAAGGCTCAGCCTGGGCCTTGGCAAGCCAGCCTGGGCCTTGGCAAAGCTCAGCCTGGGCCTTGGCAAGGCTCGCCTGGGCCTTGGCAAAGGCTCGCCTGGGCCTTGGCAAAGGCTCAGCCTGGGCCTTGGCAAAGGCTCAGCCTGGGCCTTGGCAAAGGCTCAGCCTGGCCTTGGCAAAGGCTCAGCCTGGGCCTTGGCAAAGGCTCAGCCTGGGCCTTGGCAAAGGCTCAGCCTGGGCCTTGGCAAAGGCTCAGCCTGGGCCTTGGCAAAGGCTCAGCCTGGGCCTTGGCAAAGGCTCAGCCTGGGCCTTGGCAAAGGCTCAGCCTGGGCCTTGGCAAAGGCTCAGCCTGGGCCTTGGCAAAGGCTCAGCCTGGGCCTTGGCAAAGGCTCAGCCTGGGCCTTGGCAAAGGCTCAGCCTGGGCCTTGGCAAAGGCTCAGCCTGGGCCTTGGCAAAGGCTCAGCCTGGGCCTTGGCAAAGGCTCAGCCTGGCCTTGGCAAAGGCTCAGCCTGGGCCTTGGCAAAGGCTCAGCCTGGGCCTTGGCAAAGGCTCAGCCTGGGCCTTGGCAAAGGCTCAGCCTGGGCCTTGGCAAAGGCTCAGCCTGGGCCTTGGCAAAGGCTCAGCCTGGGCCTTGGCAAAGGCTCAGCCTGGGCCTTGGCAAAGGCTCAGCCTGGGCCTTGGCAAAGGCTCAGCCTGGGCCTTGGCAAAGGCTCAGCCTGGGCCTTGGCAAAGGCTCAGCCTCTGGCCGCTCATTGGCAGGCTCGGCCGGCCTTGGCAAAAGGTCAGCCTGGGCCTTGGCAAAGGCTCAGCCTGGGCCTTGGCAAAGGCTCAGCCTGGGCCTTGGCAAAGGCTCAGCCTGGGCCTTGGCAAAGGCTCAGCCTGGGCCTTGGCAAAGGCTCAGCCTGGGCCTTGGCAAAGGCTCAGCCTGGGCCTTGGCAAAGGCTCAGCCTGGGCCTTGGCAAAGGCTCAGCCTGGGCCTTGGCAAAGGCTCAGCCTGGGCCTTGGCAAAGGCTCAGCCTGGGCCTTGGCAAAGGCTCAGCCTGGGCCTTGGCAAAGGCTCAGCCTGGGCCTTGGCAAAGGCTCAGCCTGGGCCTTGGCAAAGGCTCAGCCTGGGCCTTGGCAAAGGCTCAGCCTGGGCCTTGGCAAAGGCTCAGCCTGGGCCTTGGCAAAGGCTCAGCCTGGGCCTTGGCAAAGGCTCAGCCTGGGCCTTGGCAAAGGCTCAGCCTGGGCCTTGGCAAAAGCTCAGCCTGGGCCTTGGCAAAGGCTCAGCCTGGGCCTTGGCAAAGGCTCAGCCTGGGCCTTGGCAAAGGCTCAGCCTGGGCCTTGGCAAAGGCTCAGCCTGGGCCTTGGCAAAGGCTCAGCCTGGGCCTTGGCAAAGGCTCAGCCTGGGCCTTGGCAAAGGCTCAGCCTGGGCCTTGGCAAAGGCTCAGCCTGGGCCTTGGCAAAGGTCAGCCTGGGCCTTGGCAAAGGCTCAGCCTGGGGCCTTGGCAAGGCTCAGCCTGGGCCTTGGCAAAGGCTCAGCCTGGGCCTTGGCAAAGGCTCAGCCTGGGCCTTGGCAAAGGCTCAGCCTGGGCCTTGGCAAAGGCTCAGCCTGGGCCTTGGCAAAGGCTCAGCCTGGGCCTTGGCAAAGGCTCAGCCTGGGCCTTGGCAAAGGCTCAGCCTGGGCCTTGGCAAAGGCTCAGCCTGGGCCTTGGCAAAGGCTCAGCCTGGGCCTTGGCAAAGGCTCAGCCTGGGACTTGGCAAACGCTCAGCCTGGGACTTGGCAAACGCTCAGCCTGGGACTTGGCAAAGGCTCAGCCTGGGCCTTGGCAAAGGCTCAGCCTGGGCCTTGGCAAAGGCTCAGTCTGGGCCACGGCAAATGCTCAGCCTGGGTCTTTGAGTGGCCCAGCCTCGGCCTTTGAATAGGCTCAGCCTGGGCCTTGGCAAAGGCAATGTCTTTTGTTTCTTGATCACTTGGTTCTCAATACTACTCAGCACAAGACACTGAGCATGAGGAATGACTTCACCAACAATGCTTCGGATCCCACCCCCCAAAAACAAGTCAAAAAAAAATAAAAATAAAACTCATCCTGCTGAGCATGGTGAGCACACTCATCACATGATTACTCATAAATTGCGAGTCACATTATCATTCCATTCCATGATCCGCATGAAAAGATCAATGGGAAGATGATGCTGAGCTTCATTCAAGCTTCTGCTGAGCCATCTGTCTTCAATTTTTCCCTTTTTGACTTTCTTCTCTCTTTTTTTTTATAAAAAAAAAACAAAGGAACCCCCCATGTTTCCCCCATGGCGGTATGGAGGTTTGCTTGTAGTGAAACATGATTTTACTGCTCATGGGCCAATGTGTTAACACAGGACCCCAGAAACTCCCTATGGAGGTGGGTAATGAAAATGTATGAATTTTTTGGCAAAAACCCAAAATGATACTCATGGAAAGTGCATGAATAACCCATTTTACATGAAGGTTGATCACCTGGGATGTATGAATTTACAATTAAACATGACTTTTACCAATTGCTTTCATCTTACAGCCCTATTTTCCATGAGAAAAACCCTTAATGGGTTTGAGTGAGAGATTTGGACCCCCGTCCCCAAATAACCCGGATTTTCCCTAACCTGGGGGCTCCCCCGGGGGAAGTTCTACTCATGAAACGTGTATGTGTGGGCGTGAAAAATGTATGCTTTTTGGCAAAAACCCAGATTTTACATTACCCACCTCTATAGGGGGTTTCCGGGGTCCTGTTAACACTTTGCACATACAGTTGCGGATGACATAGACTGTAGGAGATTTTTGGCTGTCTGGATTGCCGCAGCCCAGATTTTTTCCAAAATTCTGTCCGGGGACAGGGATTTTTTGGATTTTTTCTTATTTTTGAAGTGCAGATACTCCATATCATAGGAGGCTGCAGCGCAAATATTGATCTGAGTTGGCCAATGAGCTCTCCTGGCCGCTTGTCCACGTCACAACCTCCCCTCATGATTGATACTGCACAAATTGGCACGCCTTTCTGAGGGATTGGACCGGTTTTCAGAGAACCGCAATCAACACGCTCTCTGATCCTCAATTGACACGTTCAACCAACCTTCATCATGGCTATCAGCAAGGGCTCAAAGGGACGACGCCAACGACGCCGCAGGGAAGCCAAGGAAGCTCAAGAGGGTGCAAGATTGACCCAAAAACCATTGAAAACCAAGCCCAAAGGAAAATCTAATAATTTGCCAATTCCTGGTACCACCACAGAAGATTTTCAATACATAAGCTCTGACAACAAAATTGAATGCTTAGGCGACAACCAAATCAAACGGATAGACCACAATGACGAGATCCAATGCTTAACGGTTGACAACAAGGAGATTGATGCGGACCATGATGACAAGACCCAATTCCTAATGCCTGACAAGAAGGAGATCAATGTGTTTAACTCAAACAATCTACATCCCAATGAGCTCTCACAACCTGAAGTCGATGTGTTTGAACGTTACAATGAAGAAGTTGAAGAGATAAATCAAGCAAATGACCTTGTCAAGTATGTACCCGCCGCTCTTGATGACGACACCTCCGATGACAAGAACCTTGAAGCCAATGAAGAGTCTATTCAAAAAATGTGGGGATCTCTCTTTGGAGCGCCTCTCCCCATCAAGATCAAACCTCATCGTATCTTGGAATCTGGGAAATCTCATTACCAGCAACCTGTTCAAAACCCCAATCCTTCTTCTCAGAAACTAGTACCTCCAGCTCTCCCAAGGCAAACCAAGCACAATCACAAGAAGAGGAAAATTGAAGCTCTTGGTCGGGAACAGCAATGTGATGAAGAGGTACCTTATTTGAAACCTCAGCAAGCCATCAATTGATCCAAATCTCCAACACGCAGCCCTTGAGACAACTTCAAATCAGCCATCAAACCCAAACCCAAAGGATGTTGATACTGTTGCGCTACGTCTTACTGACCTTCAGAAGGCATACCTTGAAGCTCCAAAAGCTCCAATAGCCAAAGACCAATCCAAGAAATCTCAAGAGCGCTGGGATGAGTTGAACACCGCAATTACAACTGTGAGAGCTCTACTAAAAGAAAAGGCTAAAAAAGATAAAAAGTTCCAATTTCTCAAGTCAATGTTAAAGAACCTTGAAGAATTCAACTCTCTTAGATTCAAATGTACAGTCTCTGGCTCTGAATCACCTACCAAAGCTGCCGCTCTTGCTACTGCTCAGAGCTCTATACGACGACACTCTGCAAGTAGCCAGCCACATCACAAAAGAAGTGGGATTTATCTTGCAAGGAGCATTGCAAGGCAAGCACGGCACGTTGTCAGTCACTGCAAGCTCCTTGTAATCAACCATGGAAATCAAAAAAAACATAAATCTCTCCTGGACAACATTGAACTTTGAGCAAATCTTTTCAGATGGTCTTCTTTGCAAGTCCCTGGAGCAGTGAGCAATTTGATTTTGACATTTCATTATTCTTGTATTTGCCGTTGGTGATTATAGCTGAATAATGATTCATGATTGTAAAGATTACTCCAATCACTTTCCAATCATACATGCTTAACGAGCTTCTGCCCAATTTTGGTATAGACAAGACAATCAGCCAAGAATGTGCCACTCAATGGATGTACAAGTTGGGATTTTGCTCTCAGGTTCACAAGAAGTGCCTCTATTTCAACGGTCATGAGTGGCCCAATGTTGTCAAATCCAGGATTGAATACATTGAAAGATACACGATGTATTGCAAACGTTCTCAAATGTACAATCTAGAGACCTTTCAACACTCAGCCTTGGTTGATCCTGAGGTGTTGGGAGATATGAAAGAAACCGTTTTTGTATTCCACAATGAATCCACTATTCACGCAAAAGAAAGGCCAAAATCCACTTAGCTTCTCCCTGGAACTAGCAAAATCCAATCAGAGAATTCTGGGTGGTTGATCCACATATCTGACTTTATCTTGGAGACTACTGGAAGACTGGAATTATCTTGTGAATCTCAGTTAGAAGGCATTCCATCATCTGATGCCGCCACTGTTATTTATCCTGGTAGTAATGGTGATCCGTGGTAGGACATGGAGCAGTTATGTGAGCAAGTTTCCAAAAAGGCAATTCCAATTTTTGAGCTCCTCCATCCCAATTGTCAAGCAGTATTTGTTTTTAAATTCTCCTCGGCTCACGGCGCTTTTGCAAAAACGGCACTACAAGCACAAAATATGAATCTTAACCCCAGAGGAAAGCAATCTCACCTTCAAGAATCAATAATCCCATGTGACAATCCCTGCATTCCATTACATCTTTGTGGCCTACCCCAGAAGTTTTCATACGACAAAGCACACCCAAACCCTCAATTAGCCGGTCAACCAAAAGGGATCAAGGCTATCTTGCACAAACAAGGTCTTTGGGAGCATTAAAGCTCCAAAGTGCGCAAGGAAGGGAAGCCACCTTTGAAGTTACAATGCAATGGATGTAATACCTCAAACATGACAAAGGATGCCGCTGCACAATCGGCCAAACTAGTTTGCCAAGCCAAAGAGACAGGCTTTTTCTTGTCACAAGAACAGGTCATCAACAAATTAATTGCCTCCAATAGCTCTTCAGAAGGTGCTGTTGTTGAAGATACTCCGTCCAATACTGTAGAAATGTGCTGCTGGTCAAAGATAATGTCTTGCCAATCCGACTTTGTCAACAAACAACCATTACTTCAACAAATTATTGAAGACGCGGGTCATGTTTGTCTATTCTTACCAAAGTTCCATTATGAACTGAACCCCATTGAGCTCTTTTGGTCGTACATCAAAGACAGTAAGTTATTAATACTCACTGATGGCATGTCCAGCTGAATGCAAAAGTATAAAAATTCTGACTTGATTTGATTTGGTACGTCCTTAGCATACCAAAAGAAATCACACACCAAGGAATTGTTCCCTGCTGCAAAGCAGCTTTTTGAAGTTGTTTGGAAATGCTGCCCTCTTGTCACAATACGGGAATACTTTTGCCAAATCGATCAACAGATTTCAGCTTATCAACAAGGTTACAACAGTCTTCAATCACAAGTACTCATGAAAAAATACAAGTCCCATTGCTGCATCCCTCAACATGCAGCAATGAGCATTGATACAGTTGCGCAAGGCATTGCACTGTCACACCTTTCCTGCAAAACTTTTTTGAATGCGCGGCCTGGATGTTCAATCATGACTAGGGCCATACAAACATGTTGACCACATTTTTGTGCATTTCAAACCATGTACATTCTAAATTTAAGTCCGCTAAGGTTTCTGCCCAGCGGTTCTTTTTTTTTTTTTTTTAATGGTCACATTTCGGACACGCACTGTAAAGAGGGCACAAAAACCATATTCATGTGCTTAGAGGGCTTTTAGTCATACTTGAGACATTTTAAATGCATAGTATTGATTCCTGCATTCATTGAAGATTGGCATTTCAAAGGGTTTTATCCATTTTTTGGGCAATTTTCAGCAAAATTATGGCTTTATGACACAGATTTACAGAGGAAGATTGAAAATTTTTTGGCCAAAATTTCGGACATAGCCCAAAACTGTTACAGCGGAATGTCTTGCGCAACTGTATGTTGACCTCATGAATTATGTTCTCACTTGCCTGTCTTGCTTTTTTTTATCTAGCTCTGCTCCTTATGTCTTCTCTTCTGTTTTCATTTGCTCAATCTTCATTTTTTTGCTTCTCAAGTAAGAATGCAGGACTCAATATGGGTTTATGGAGGTCTAATAAGCCAATAATGAGCTCTAAGTACATAAATATAAGCTTTTGATATGGCTTTAAGGGTGGTGTCCAGATTGGGTGGTCCCCCCCCAAAAAAAATCCCTTGGTCAGAAAGCTTAGCCCACTTAAGTTTAGAATCTACATGGTCCAAAACACTCAAAATTGTGGTCAAAATGTGGTTATGTCCTATAGGGCCAAGTGACAAACGGCCCGCGTCCAAATTGTATATTTTGCCCGTGGGGCCCTACAGGTCTATGGCATCCGCAACTGTAGGGTTGACGGCGCCAACCCCTGGGGCGCGCCAATGTGCGCGTGCCTCGCCCCTCGCCCCTGGGTGTGCACCTGTGGGTGAAAAAGGGGGGGTGCGCGCACCTCCAACGCTAATTTTGTGCAGGGAGGGCTGGGAACACTTTGAGACCAGTCAGGCGGTTGTTGAGTCTCCCAGAATGCAATTTTATGGATGCAGGTGGATGACATGAACAGAAAGGGACTCGGAAAGTGAGTCTGGAGTCTGGACTCGGAGTCTGACGGGTGATGGAATGGCCATTGGCAGGTAACTGGCCAAGCAAGTTTGTTAACTCCCTGAACCCTGACTCCGAGTTACTCCAAGTCCCAAGTCCTGAGCGGCAACTTGCAAGCCTCTGTCTGTTCTTGTCTTGAATTTCACGTTGTGTATAACTATACACAATGCCACTACACCAACATCCACTCACCAGCTCAAAGCCGCCAGGTTGGAAGAAGCCAACAAAAGCTCATGGCCCAAAATGGAACAAATTCCCAATGTCAAACCTAGCTTCCTCACTCCAGCCAAGCTTGAATCTTTTGAGGAAGGTGTCTTCACAGACAACAAGAATCTTGTTACGACCTCAAGAGAAGATGCTTTCATCGACACCCTCTTTGATTTCAACCTGTGGGAATCCCCTCCTCAGAAATCCTCAAACACCGCTGTAATTGTACTTGATGAGGAAGAAACCGAGGCTTTGGAAGAACCCAAATGGTCTCTGGAGGACCTATGGGTTGCTTGAACTATTTCCCTTTCTCTCTTTATTCCTTCTATCTGTGTATAGCAACACAAATGACTCAAATAAACCATGCAATCCATTTACAAAAGCTTATTCAAAAAAACATCGGCGCCCTGGCGCTCCCTTCATGCGCCAGCCAAAGGCGCGCACCCCTAGGTGGTCATAGAGGCGCCCGCGGGAGCGCACTTTTGCAAAAGTGGCGCCGTCAACCCTATTTGCACATCCAAGTATTTTCAACTAACAGGTCATTGTGTATCCTTGCAAATTAATTTTCAGGTCATTGGGAGATCCCTGGAGATCCAGCAAAAAGCCCTTCCTCTTCAAGGCCTATTCCCTCAGTCAATGTTTGAGTTGGCACTCCAATAATTTGGGAGGGGGAGCGCAACCTCTCCATCAACAAATCTGCTTATTTGGATTTTGGAGATAGGGTGTTGTTTTTCCTCAAATGATTGTTAAGTGCAACATAGGCACTTTTGGGGTGTCAGCCTCTGTGATGCCAAGGGCTAATACCTTTTAGCTACACAAGGTGATAAGAGTGCAAAATAAGGTTAAAGTGGGATAATTTCACGTAGAAAAGTAGTAAAGAAGAGATAAAAAGAATATAATTCTTTTTTATAGAGGGGCCTGCTGGCGCAGGGGTGTTTGTAGGTGCCCTCTGAATCAGAGATCTGCAAAGTAGAGTGGTATCTGATTAAGCAAACAATGGGTTTCTGCGTAACAGAAGGTGGTACCAAAGTGCTTTTCCAATTCAGGAACCAGAATGGGGACAGAAGGATAAAAGAAGTACTCACTATTGCTTCTTTCAAGCCAAAAAGCCACGTAGGGGAGTGAAGTAGAGCTGCTGGGTAGATTGAAGGGTTTCTGCGCAGGAGCTGGACACGTAGGATGGTTGATTTAAAGAGAACACCACGGATAAAACAGGCAAAGCAGGGCAGAGTAACTGAAATAAGGACAGGACACGGCGTAACTGATTGACTGTAATAATAATTGATGATGATCAACAACTTTTGGCGTGGAAAGAGGGCTCTATATATACTAATTTCACTCATAGTGGAGGACCTTTCTGCCTGTGTGCGTGTAATAACTGGTTTTCAGCGCAATGTGGCCAATTTGGGAGATTGGCACTAACAAGGCTCATCCCAATGACACTGCTGGTCATTAATTCTGCGTCAAAAGTACTTTCCATGACCTTAATAAATTATTTAGTCATTGTAACTAAGGTACATAGCAACACTGACGTGTGAATGTATCTGAAATGGGCCACAAATGACGCAAATGGGCCACAAATGGCTAAGGCCAATCTTTAAAGGCCACGCTGGCTATGTTAACCTTATGTATTCAAGGTTTTTATTAATGAAACCTTGTAAATAAACCACGTAGAATCTACTTTTACCCTATTTACACTTGTACATATGTGGTAACTAGGGGATTAGCTATTTCCACGCATTTGGCCAATTTCCAATTGGATTATATAATCCACGCGCGGGGTTGGAGGTTTAAACCCCAATTGGGCCTAACTCCCAAACTATACACAACACCTCAATTATAAGTTCATAATTGGTCATTTCACATATAGTATGCATATATAACAAGTGCATACGTGTGTAATGTCTGTGTGACATGTGTTTGTGGCCAATTCTTACGGGTAATTGGTTCAAGGTGAAGGAGTAGGAATTTAGGGGTACTTCCAGTGAGGGACCCTACATTAATTTGCATGAGGATTCAGAATATGACATAATATTCTAAGTTGTCTTCAATGTTTAGAAGTTATTTAGTATTTTTGTAAAAAGTAGTTGTTATTTTAATTTATTACTTATTTTTATGGTGCCAGGACTTTGCTAAGCTCATTGGATAAAAATAAGTAAACTGAGTTTTTTGTACATTATTAGTCATATAACTGGGTCTTAATATTGTAGTAATAATGTCTCTATTTATGTTACTTTTGTCAGGTTGGCTCTGTCATAGTAGCAAGCTGACATGGGGTTGAAAATCCCTCCCGTCCCTGCAAGCAACCTGACTTTATGCAAAAGCCTCTCCTACAGAGAGCGCTCCGCGCGGGGTCCCCGGGACCCTCCGTTCGCAGGGCCTATGTTAAGCTAGACATTTCCCAAACCAGTGAAATAGATTTTGCTTTGTTCCCAAAAAAACAAGAACCTGGTGCAAAGCCAATCCCTTTTTTGACTCAAGCTGACCCCAGCTACCTTATAACTTCATACAAGTCCCAAGTTTCCCAACCCTGTTGCTGATTGAAAGGAAGAGCAAAATTTGGCATTCCGCCGGCCGCACTGCCACAGGGTGGAACATGCTACATCTATGTAGAACAATAATTTTTACTTGAGTTATATGTACCTTAGCGTAAATTGTCTCGGGGTTTTTCAACTCACCCCCATTCTCCTTGATCTTTCCAGGAACTTTGGCGCCCCTTGACCATAGCTGTGGGTAAGATCATGATACTGCTTGGGAAGTTTGCTGGTAACAAATATTCAGCTGATTTTTTAGATCATATACATTTATCCAGACAGTTTAATGGTTATGGGATCATGAATCTTCTGATACTGAGTATCTATTACTCATTTAAGGTTGGTTTCTTGCCCTCAAATTCAATGGCACTACACAAAAGAGAATGTGAGGATGTCCCCAAGTTTGAACGGCTTACGTGATTGACCATAGCCGAATTTGATTGATTGGGGATATGTAGCCCTCTCTGACCAAAATTCCTCCAAAACTACATAGTTCCAAGCGTGCAAAGTGTTGAATGTATAGAAACTACATCTATCTAGAATACAAGGTGGTTGCTTTTTTCATCTATAAAAGTCAAGACCTGATGAGAGGCGCAGCAGGATTGAGGGCATGATATTAATGATGGTGAAACATGGTACATAAATCAGAAAGCATTGATGCGCTTGTGGGTTTTAGTCCTTCGGTTCTGTTTTGTCTACGTCCAACCAAATTTCTTTCGTGGCTTTCAGTAGCTCAAATAACTGACCGACTTGTTCGGGGGACAGCTGGTTAAATAGTAACAGAAAATATCAAGCACGATTAATGTGGGATCTGGTTGAACTATAAATATACATATTTCTATTCAAGATAACTTACCTTCTCTAATAAGTCTTCAGGTAGTTTCTGTCCAATTGCGATGGATGAATTTCCAGGGGAAGCAGCTTGCTGAGTTTTTTGAAGATTATCGAGATAGAATTTCCATTGACTGAGAAAGCCAATGATTTGAATTGGGTTATCGATTGACCTGCATCTTCTAAACTCATCCTGAAGCAACGCGATGCAAACAAAATTTCGATGATTATTTCGACATTTCATTGCACTCTCGCGTTGTAAAAACACCAGAGTCAAATCATATATGCTTACCTTGACATACACGTCTCCCAAGGAGCGCATCTCGATGGGTAGATCCCTGTGAATACGCAACAGTCTCCGGTAGAGAACCAGTGGGGGTAGCAAAGAAATCGATGAATCGGAACTTGGGCTTAAGGCAATTGAGGATGCATGCCGGCTGGGCCGATTAGATAAAGATTTCGGTGATGATGCGAAGTCGAATCGAATTCTCCCGAAGATATGACCTGGTTGAGCAAAGCGTGGATGAGCCATTCCGAAAGTAGGGAGGAACTCAGGGCTGATGAAGGAAGTGGTCCGCCGAATGGTCTCGATCAGGCCGCTAGTCTTCAAAGTTCAGATGGATATCGTCTGAAACCAGAGGCCCCGGGGCTTCTGGCTCACAGGTCAGCGAGCGACGGGTGCTCCGAATCCCCCGATCCGAAGTGACGGAACTTGGTTGAGTTCGATTCTGTTTGATTGCACGCATCAGAACTGCTGAAGCATCTTCCTACCGTTCTCTGCAGCTGCATGTGGGATGATCACACGTTCACTGACTTTTTTATTAAAAACTGATCATGAACATATTCTGCTCTTCCAGATTCATTCCCTTTCTTCCTCCTGAATCATTGTGCAAAGGAGACCTCTGAGTCCCAGTATGTCTGAAATCACATGTGTATGTTGCCAAATGGAGTGGACTGAGTTGATTTTTTTATTCAACAGAAATTAGAGATATGATAGCTGGCCTTGTATTTTTCTCTCATCAAAAATTTGTTGGAGATTTGTGATGTGGTGGAATTGGGAACACCAGTAATGGCATCCTTTGTCATATACACTGCCAGAAAATCTGGCTCGGATGGCTGCATCCGAGTTTATATTGGGTGCGGCCATCCGATTCAAACTTGGGCGCGCGCCACCGAGTGAATCGCTGACCGATTCAAACTCGGTGGCCAAACGCCCGGGCCGCTGAGTTTGAATCAGTGAGCAATTCACTCGGTGGCGCGCGCCCAAGGTTGAATCGGATGGCCGCATCCGATATAAACTCGGATGCGGCCATCCGATCCAACTTTTCTGGCAGTGATAAAAAGCTACCCTTAAGCCCTAGTTGCCACTATCAACCCTCTTGTTTGATCATTCAGAAGGTCAGACTGAACCTGCTATGGTTAAGAAATTTTTGGTGGCTTTTGTGTTCAGTTTGATTTACTTTTCCAGGGTTAAAAGCATTGCAATTAGGACGGTTCACATTGGGATTTTACGCATTTTTAAACCAGTTTTTAACCACCTTGATGGATAAAATTTCATAAAAAATTCAAACCTCTATATCTGGATGTTTTGGAATATTTGGATGAAGCCAAATTTTAAGTGAAAATTTTATGACAAGTGTCATAAAATTGAGGTTAAAGTTGGTTATAGTGCCCAACGTGAACCGTCCTATTTTAAAGAACTCAGAACTTTTGGTTTAATTCAAACCAGGCGGTTTAATACACAACCTAGTGTTTAACAACACAAGAGAGAGCAGCACAAGCGAACCTGAAAGAAGACAGTGATGAACACAAAAGGGAAGAAATGAAATGAGGAGATGGTGATAACAGACCTGAATGCAACACAAGCAAAGTGGAACCAAAGAGAGTGAGAAAGAATCAAAACAAACAAATTGGATGAGGAAAGAGACACAACTTGAATAACATGAGAAATATATATTCAATACACTAGGTTACTAGTTTAGGGTTTGAATCTGGTTTATCTCACTACTCATGGCTCTGAGTTGCGCACACCCAATGGGGTGAAAAAGTACCCCTGAACCATATGTTCAACAAATTTGTGTTCCAATACTGACATCCTTTGTCATAAAAAGTCACCCTTAAGCCCTAGTTATCATTATCAAGACCTCTTGTTTGATAATTCAGAATATCAGAATGAACCTGATCTGGTAAAGAGCTCTTTGGTGGCTTTTGTGAAAATTTTGATTCACTCTTGCAGGGTTAAAAGCATTGCAATTTGTGTTCATGTATACAAACAAAGCCATCCTTCTCTGTTTACAAGATTTAAGGTGTATGTTGAAATGGCAGTTCACGGCCCGCTGGTTTGGTTTTGATGGAATTTAGGACCCTTGCTTATGCAGGTCATGAGTTTAAATTTACCCTTGCATACATTGGTGAGGTTTGGCTGAGTGATCTCAGCCAAACACAATGTTTTATGCATGGCATGCTGAACAACCATGCCTAAACTATACAAGAACACTGCTAATGCAGTGATAAAATGCAGCTGGATATGACAAAAACAGAAGGTTGTGAACCCTCCTAATTGCTATGCATCCCTTGACTTAGAAAAAACTAAAATATCACACCTGACACTTCAACCAACCAGTGCCATATGAGGTGCACTGCCCACAGGCCACACCAAAGTTAAAGGAATGATCAAAAGATTAGTTGGGACCTCTAATCAGAAGCACCCATGTCCCTTGTAATGGGAGCCCAACCAGGGGATCTTCCTTTAGCCACCAGTGGAGATGCATCAAGGAAACTCAATGCGTTGACCAGGTTGGAGAAAGCTGAAGCACCTGTCAGTCCCAGAATTAACCTCTAAATTCAATGCCCTCTTGCTCTGCAATTTGTATGTAACATTGTAACTGTTGATGCAGTTTTTGCTGGATTCCCTGACACACCAGACCTTCATCACTTATGCTGCCAATTGATGAATTGAAAGTTTTGTCAAGTAGAGAACATCTTGTGCTATCTTTTGAATACCAAGAGTATGGTGGAGTCTGGCTCGCCTGCTTGGCTATGTACACCACAACCAATCAATAATCACTAAGTGACATATCAAAGTATAAAGGCACCTCTGTACTTTGAGGTGTCACTTGCAATCCTGTGGCCATTGATTGGCTGTGGTGTAATTGTTTTTTTTCTGGTATTGACAAGTTTAGTTGTAAAAGTATGTATTTGGGCAGTTCACGGCATGCTGCTCTTGTTTTGCTGGAATTTATGGCCCCTGCTTATGAAGGTCATAAGTTTGCATGGGCCCTTGCATGCATTGGTAAGGCTTGGGTGAGTGATCCCAGCCAAACACAATTTTTTATGCAAGGCATGCTGAACAATCATGCCTAAACTATCTGAAAACACTTGAGGACTTCCCTTCAACTCTGTAGGGGTCTACAGATTCAGATCTTTAGATGAAAAATCAAATGTGTAGATTCACAAGCAAAAATTAAATCACCCTGCAAAACTTGGTAAAATAATTTAGAATTTGTAACTCTAGATTTGACTCTGTAGCACCCTACAGATCCCAAGGGAAGTCCTTCACTTGTTAATGTGGTGAAAAAATGCAGCTAAATATAATGAAAATAGTAGATTGTGGATCCTCCTATTTGTATGACTTTGTGCACCAGCCAAAAGCTTTACTTGGTTACATTCACAGAGTCCCGTTATCTCCAATGTGGGCTTCCCATTCTGCTATATAGCTTCCTCAGCACCCAGGCTGTTACCCAGTACGGTGACCTATCTGCAGGGAACTCTCACCAAGCCTTGCCCAACACATCCATTGCTCCAACGGTCCGCTTCTCAATCCCCCACATCAACAAACAAGCCCAATGCCAAGCCATGTACCACCCACTGTACACCCCTTCGCTGCTACTCTTCCTCCTTGGTGCAATATGTGAAGCCAAGTCCGTGACCTGCATTGGGAAAACCACAACCAGTTAAGAGAAACCCGTAACAATTGTAAGCTCCACTGAGACTACGGCCCAGAAAGGGTGTTGCCTTCTGTTCAGTTCCGTCAAAACAGCAGTGCCCCCTATTGCTGTGACACCTGTCAATATTGTTGTGGCCTGCATTCTGATTCCTGCACAGGAAGAATCCCCCAAAAATGATATGTGTTGCCCAAGTATGACGTAGCCCTGGCATGTGACCCTGCCAACCTGCCACCAAAACCTTTTTTTTATATACATGGATGCCCAAAACCTGAGTGAGACGTGGCTTCCCTTTTCTTCTCTTTTGAAGACACAGCTTTACAAAAAAAAGTCTGAAATAGGGGGGTTCACAATGGCCTTTTTTGGCTTCCAATCCTTAAAATATTTTCTTCCCAACCTGATTTCCAATGTTGAATTCAGCCAGCCAGGTCCATGGGCAGGTGGTCCAAGACCAGATACAAACAGTGACAACACCAATGTGTTGTTAAGTTCACTTGATCCAGCTTGATTTGAAATGCAAAGCATGAGCACAGTGCCAGAGCTAAAGTTTTCCAATGAGGGCTAAAATAATTTCCAATGAAAAGCTATTGTGAACCACCCTGATGTGTTTTTACAGGGGACTATAAATAGGCCTGCCAACCAAACACCTGAACCCGTGTGCAATACCTGCCTGTGGGCACCTGAGTTTGTGTGTTGAAAATCTGCATGATTGGATTGAGTGTCACCTGTGACATTGACTCACTGGTTATTTCAGCTAAGAAGCTGGCAATTAAGTTGCATGTAAATGCCATGCAGAGCAAAAAGGTACAACAGGTGGTAAGGCCAAACCTTGAAAAGGAAGGGGCAAACAAATTAGATAAAAAAAAAAGGAATGCAGGGTTAATCTGGGGGTGGGCAAGGTCTTCCAAAAAAAATTGACATGAATCCTTTACGCACAAGGCTTTTATGATTTTGCTGGGCTAAAAAACCACCACTAGTTTGACTCTGATTTCCAATGCAGAGTCATTCATCCAGAATATTCACAAGTCTGGTCCTACAAAATCAATTTGGCTGGATTGAAAAATGCAAAAGTGTACATCCCTGGACACCTATGTGTGATTCACTTTGTTTTCCCAATTAAGAACACAGGCTTGGATGGTTGGAATGACAAAAAATGCCATCTGAACACACGGATGGCAGGCCTAGATCAATGTGGTCATGGGTGGGTGATGTGGATTGACAAGGAATAATTGCTAGGTTTGATTGCTGTGCCAAAAAAAAAAAAATGTGATATATTAATGCAATCAAAACTTCACTTGGTGAATCCTGATCTACAATTGGACAAATGGCTTAAAATGGAACAGGTAGCAGAGATGTTACCTTAATTAAACATTAGTGGAAGATAAAAAAATGCAAGATGGGTTGGATTTGTGTTTGACTGATAATTAGGACCCACTGACAGTGTTGAATCAGGTATCATTCATTTTAGCTTGGCTAAGCCTAGGATCAATCCATCCAACTTTGGCTTTCTGGAAGTTTATCCTGTATGTATAATCAAAATCTCCAACACTCTTCCTAGTATTCCTCAAAGCAAAATCATGTGGATGTTTAACTTGATGAAATGCTCCAATGGAACCAGCTACGTATGTATAAATTCTCCCTGCTTTGATCCAAGATTTCATGACCTGCAACTTTTGAAGTTGATAAGTCTTGGTATTTTAATGTTGAATTGCAATTAGGAAGTTTGTTGATTGCTTGCAAAGAAGTAGTTGCAGTGGTGACCTGTTACCAATACATAAATGCATGAATGAATGAAAAGGGGGAACTATGTAGAGTGAGATCTTCCTGCCTCTTTAGGCCGGGTGCTCTGATATGTACATATATATGAGATGATGCATGACATAATTCCAGATCATCATGCACAGTCAGCACTAGTGGACAGTGCACACGAATTGGGGAATTATATATATTTACATTCGTAGAATATTGATATTGCTGTGGAGGGGGAAGAAAGAGATGCTTGGAGATAGAGAGTACTGGAGAGAACGGTCAACAACCCACTACATAAATATATAATAGTACATATTTATATAAGAACACGATGGAAGAGTACAGTACCAGCACTAGAGCAACAACAGCATATCAACAACGTCTAAACGGAGAAGAAAAGCAGCAGGAGCGGAGAACAGCATCATCAGACGGTCAAGAAGAAGAAGAAGAAGAACAACAACCGGAAGAGGAGGACGAGCTGGTGATACTCTCCGAACGCATCGCACTGGAAAGTCAGACTCAAACTCAAACTCAGACACACTCAACAACCACCACCACAAGCTCAAAGCGACTACAGCTCAGCTCGCTGTACAGCCAGTCCAAGCATCGGCTGCATGCACTACTCCCGAAGAACCAGCAGCCACAGTACATGACCACCACCAGCTTGCACGCCGACTCACCAACTAGCAACAGCTATAACACTCACCTCCTCCTCCCCGCCGCACTCTCCTCATCCGCATTCCCCAGCTCATCCGCAACAGACCCCATCATCCCCGATGCCCAGCTCGAGGATGGCCCCCTCCTCAGGGCTCAGCTCGGCGGACTCGAACACCGCGCCTCCCAGCTCAAGAAATCTATCAAGCCCCTCATCAAAGTCTTCGAACAGATCCATGACAACCTCTGTGCAAGCCTCGAATCCGATGCTCGTCTCCACCAAGCCCTAGAGAACGTTAGTAGTACCACATGACACACACACACACACACACACACACACACACACACACATACACACACACACACACACACACATACAATCCCGTCTGATACACATCTTTCTTCTTGCTTTCACGGAATCAATAGCTCGACGAAACAACGCCCGCTTGCTTTAGACCCCTCAGAGAAATATACCACAAGTATGCCAAGATACAGAACAGGGTCATCGATGAGGAGCGGAAAGAACGCGTGGAGACTAAAGTCCTACATCCCCTGCGTTGCATGGCGAACAACCTCAAAGCCATGAACAACAGGAAAAAATCATTTCTCCAGCAAGCCAAATTATACGACGAAGCTCTTCAGAAAGTAAGCAATCCTTCATCCTCTCGGTGCATCATCTATATTTTTCTTCTCGAAATGTAACTAGACTTTTTTTTTTTTTTTTCGTACAGTATCTAGCGATGAAATCCGAGGGAGAAGTGGAACTGAGGAAGATGGAACAAATGAAGGCCAAGGTCGAATTTGCGCGAGTAGAGTATCATCATTGGATCTACGAACAAGCAGTCTTTCAAGAAGTAGAAGTATTGGAGCTTTTGACGGAATACATGGCAGCAGAAGATGCCTGCCGACGCTCACCCAGTCTAGAGACATATATGATCAACAACGAGCTGGCTAACCTGAGGCAAGAGCTGGCCACACGGCATGTGGAACGAGAAACGCAGAGGAGAGCCATGCTGCTCCACCGACAGGCCTGGAGGAATAAACTCGACAACTTCCTCCAAACTTCCCCCAGATTATTCGACTCGGCCTCTCATTCACGCAACATATCAGGCACGCCTCCCAGAGCCAAACCCTTGGCCCGCAGCTCATACACACCAGACCTATTACACGCCCATCCATCTCTCAACAGAACTCAAGAGCTCGGAGGAAAGCTGCGCGGCTTCGCGATGACATTGACCGCGAAAGCTTTTGGGGGTGAAGAAGGAGGGATATCCAGTACTCGAGCACAAGCCAATCTCACCATCCCAGAGTCCCTGCCCATGGCAGTAAGCGATTCCGCAGAAAGTGATACCGTCCCAGACCTTTCGTCAACCAAGAGGATTCGATCCTGGTCGACCAATGTGCAACGGAAAAAGGAAGGTTTTCTGCTCTCCTGCACGAAATCCATTGCTGCAGGGGGTCCCCAACGGCATCACAATCCGACGGAGCAGGCACAAGGCACGGGAGGGATCCCGAACGGAGATGCGGTGCGAAGCTGGAAGAAGCTCTGGTGCGTGCTCGCCGGAGGGGAGTTGAGAGAATACAAGGGCGACGAATTGGTCGAGCCTCATCGTACTGGTATCGACCTGAGATACGCAATGGTTCGCCCCCGGAAAGGGAAAGTCGAACGCAAGTTCAGCTTCGAGGTCGTCACCACTCAGTTCGTCAGAGTCTATCAGGCCTTCAGCTCGGTCGAAATGGACGAATGGGTGGCTGCGATCGAAGCCTCTATCGAAAGCGTCCTCAATAGGTTAATTCGTTCAACTTGGCCTTTTTCCCTCCCCCTCTCCTATTACAAGGTGAGGTCGACTGACATTTTTTTACGCGGAATTGTTATGTGCAGCTCGAGTTCGGCCAAACCGACAAAGCACAAGTTTGGAGACCAGCAAGCTCGGATTGCCACCCTGACGATCCCGAAGCCGAAGCTTGGTCTGATCTCAGGGAGAGGCAAAGGCCAGTCTGCCGGCAATAATGACCATCACGGGGACGATTGTACGACAGTGGTGGTGAGCAGTAACAACAACAGCAGCAAACAGAAGGCCAGCGCTTTGGAGCATCATCAAGAGGGGAGCTTGCAAGTGGAATGGAAACCCTTCAAGGATCGCATGCGGAACCCGTCGTTGCAGAATCCCCTGTCCCCTGCAGATCGGCCCCACTTTTCGAACCAGCTTGAAAGGTCGTTTACCGTCAAGGATGATGGCTCGGGCAGCCGACCCCATAATCCGCGTCTACACGACCAATCCACCATGTTCGAGGACAAGTTGGCCCCGCTGGCTATGTCGATCCGGTCAGACGAGTATCCATGGATCAGGGAGGGATTGATTGAAGCGACGGAAGGCGGCGGCGAAGGTTCTTCTGCCTCCCATGCCAGAGAAGAAGAGGATGATGATGACGACGACGACGATGATGATGATGAAGAGAAACGAATGGAGGCGATTCACGAACGCAACTGGAACGAGCTCGACATCCTGTCCAAGCGCTCCGTCTGCGCCGAATGCGGTAGCCCCCATCCGCGCTGGGCATCCTACTCCCTGGGTATCCTCATCTGTATCAAGTGCTGTGGCATCCATCGCGGCCTGGGCACCCACATAAGTAAGGTCCGCAGCCTCGACTTAGACGGTCAGTAGCCCCCTCCCCCCTTTCTTTTACTTTTTCAAGAAACGTAAGAAGTTTTGGGCGCTTATATTATCGAGTCTGGCCTTCTCTTTCTTCTTGTGATGGGGATGCAGAGTGGAACGATGACCAGATGCGCGCCATCCGTGAGATCGGGAACGCCCAGTCCAAGGCGATCTGGGAAGCGCGTCTGCCCGCGGACTTCCAAGTCACCCCCGCGTTCGTGCCCCTCTCTCTTTCTAACAATCTTGGGTCCTCTTTTGGCTCACGGAATCCTGACGCGTTCTTGCTTGTGATGACCCGTCTCTCTTCCGGACTCAGCAATGTCAAACAGCTCGTGCACGATAAATACTTGCACAAGAAGTACATCAAGGACTGACCTTCTTTTCTCCCCCTTATCCTCATCACTCCTACTCCTACTTCCAAGCATTCTTTTTTCACTCTCGTTTCTTAGATCAAGTTATACGTCCTTCCCTCTTCTTCTTCTCTTCTTCTTCTTCTGCTTATATATCAGCCTGTTTGGTCGCCAGAATGCCCATACATATCACACGGCACAACCCTTTCTCTCTCTCTCTCTCTCTCTAATACAACCACTCCATACAATATAATATACTCATATATTTGTGTGTGTGTGTGTGTGTGGAAGCAAGTCTCTGTTGACAATTATATACTATGTATATGCACATTTGTATTACTTTGTTGATCACCCTGCTACTGTTAATATACGAAGTGTCTGTTCTTTCTACCCCTGTTTCCTTTCTGCAATGTGAGAATCCTCGGACAGTGCCCCGTCTGCTGGCAGAAGTCAGCTAGCCCTCAGTCTCCAGTAGGCCATCATGATCTTCCTGCCCTTCTCAAGCTTGTTTTCCATGATGGGGTGTGATTAGGGTCCTATAAAATGATCATATGAAAAAGAAAAAAAAGAAGAAGAAGAAATGATGGGAATATGTGATGTGGTGGTTCAAGTATCCAAAGTATGTCAGACATGTCATTCTCAGCCATTGTTTTTTTTTTTTTGGTGATTTTAATGTTTTAGGGTCAGGCTAAAATGTACTGCAAATGTAATCTTTTACTTGATGCACTCCAATTTAAAATTGGAGGTAAAATATATATATCATGTTGGAAAAGCATTAGAGGGGGGAACTTGACCACTCTAGAATGTTGTAAATTCTTGAAGTTGGATTACACAGAATTTAAAATAACAGCATTTTATTTCATTTCATTTTACTTTTTGGGGGGTGGAGTGCATAAGACAATCAATTGTCCACTCCACAAAACCATCTCTCCGTTCATTTTTTAGACACATCCCATGAAGTCAAAATAGCCCCCAATTTTCTTTTGCCCCTCTTGACGCTACTCCAGGGACAAACAATTATCACACCATGTTGAGTAGCATCATACAGCTTTGGCTTTTGCTTGAAAAAAACTACTGCATTCCCACTCTACCTTTAACTTGTGCTCTTCTTGGTATTCAGTGTGTCATTTTCAGCCTAACTCAGCTGAATGAGACTCTATCAAACACTTGCTTTCAGAAAAAAAAAAGGTTAGGTTTTATTGGGCTTGATGTATCAACAATCTAGTGAACCCTCCAAATATGGTGCATGAAAGACTGTTGATCAACCCTTCAAACTGTTTGAACTCTAGTGATTGGTGACCTCACATGCTGATTATGAATAACTTTTTCCAACAATTGTAATGAGGGTTTTTTGTAGTGGCAGAACTAAACTATTGTCACAACATGATCAAATCAAAACAAGAAGGATGGACTTTCAAACGGTCATATGATGGTGTATGTCGTAAATTGAGGATCTGGTAACTCTCGGGGTGCTATCCTGGGCAGGCATATATATATTGTTTTACTCGCTGAGATTGGTAAGCTAGTTTGTGGGCTAATTATGACTTTTTCTTAGCCGGAGCGTTAGATTTTGCCTTTTTCCCTTTGGCAGCTTTCTTGTCATCGTCTCCCTAGATGAAGAGGCGAATTGGTGGGTGGGTTATGTCTGCAGTCAGCAAAGATGAACATTCTCGACTTAAGAGACGTGAGCGGTAAAAGAACTCACCTTGCGTTTCTTGCTGGAAGAAGATTCGTCTGCTTTGGGAGCTACCGGTTTAAAAAATCCGTCCAGACGACCTTGCTGCTTTTGAGTCATCGCTTGCGTGAGCTTTCCCGCCCCTTTCTTCACTCGTTCCTCACTAATGAAATGTGATGTTGTAATTCAGTAAAGGCGGTGGTTTGGCATCTGTAAGCCTAGAGAAGAAATCACTCAACTCGAATCCTTTCTCGTTCACCAAAAACTCTATCAGTCCTTCAACGTCAGGCTTCTTCCATTCTAATTTTAGCTCAGAGGACGGCGTGACTTCGGGTTTTTGGAACAAAGATCGCGCTTCCTCCCAGGGCCAATCTTCTGGTGGTGGGTTCTTGCTCGACTCCCGTAGATGTTCAACCACTTTTTTCAGAGAACCATGCTCCATCATTAATTTGTGAGCAGTTTTGGCAGCAACCCCTTTTAGAGGTTCAACATAATCACAGCCACATAGGACGCAAAATTCGATAAACTGTCATGAGGTTAACCGATCAGTGCACCGAAAAAAAGATAAGGATGTTAGAATTAAGATCAGGAATAGCACCTGATCCATCGTCAGGTTCAATCCTGAAAGAACTTTGTCGAGATGCACTGTATGAATCGGCATCTTGCGAGCTTCAGAAAATGTGAGGTGCCTCAGAAGAACAGGAGTTCCGAAAGTTAATGTGTCCATGTCCTCCGAGCCAGCACCATAGACCTAGAAAAACGAATTCAAAAAGATGAATTTGTCAACAGACTTCAGGAAAACAAGATGTAACTATGGGCTGATTCAAGCACAAACCAAGCCACCTCGACAAAGCTCCGCACACTGCGCTTCTGCTTCACTAGGGGCAACCACCCATGGAATACCCATCAATGTCAATAGTCTTCTGCACTCTTCGTTATGTTCTCGAGTGACTTTCACGGTCCGACGAGAGAGCTTGTCAATATCCTCGGTCGTTCCTGTTTCTTTAGCCTCTTCTCCCTCCTCTTTAGCTTCCTGTCGTCGCTCAAATCGCTTGCTGAGAACCCCTGCCTTCATGGCTGGCGGTTTACCATCAAATACGTATGCAGGCTTGATTCCATTATCGACCATACGTATTGTTCGGTAGAAGAGGCCCATCAAATGTCTGTTTGCTCAAAGAAAGAAAGAAAAACGTCAGAATATGTGAAATTGTGAGTGGATGTAAGTCAAACAAACGACGTGGTTTCGCCTGCATCGTTCATCAATTGCTGCCCGTCTTGCTGGCGAACGGCTATTAGAAACTATAATAACGAATGAGAAAAGTGTGAGTCAAGTGAAGTGGATGGCAGCTGAAGTAATAAAATCAAGTGATCGTTCTGACTTGGTATATGGACATGCTGGCATCTATCGCAACCTTCCTGCCGAACTGAAAAGCATCAAATCTTGGTCACTTGATCTCCCATGCGAGGTTGATGAGAATCGCATGTAATAAAAAAATTCCATCGCCTCAAGTCACACCGACTCACTAGAGTTTTAATTTCTGATTGGGTGATAGCCTGGGGAGCAACATCATTGATCAGAGCTGTCAAACCCTTGATACCTGCGCAAAACCAAGACGATCCACGAGATAGAAAGAGAAGAAGTTAGCAATGTTCAGGATGACCAGTTCACAGCTCAACCAATGCAAATGCAGAATAATCAGATAGATGAAACCCAGCGCTTACCCATATTGCACCAATTTTGTTTAACACTGTCAGTCCGGCGTTCAACCACGTTCGATCCTGAGTGCAGTTCTTGTCGCGTCTCAACTTTCGGAGTTCTCGGCTGAAAGGGACGCGCGGGGGGAAATGTCGCGCGAACACACAAGCCCATCGGGGGGAGCGCCATAGGGTACTTTGAGAGCACCTCCACCGCATTGCGCTTTAGTCAGTAAAATTCAAGTATTGACATAAAATGTCAGCAGGAAGTTTTTAACCTTTTCCAATCCAAATCAAACCGTCACAGTAAACAAACTCTGGGATAAGCATTATGTAGTAAAAAATTGCCCAAGGTAAACCCCCTAATAGACTTTCACTGGCTCCAGGGCTACATAGAAGAAAGGAAATTGAAAAATGAACACAAAAAACGTTGCAATTCTCTCCGGGTAGTCATCACTCGGAAGTGATTTTTTTTTTTTCCTTTCAGGGTCTAGTTATAAGAAATTTGGACTGGTGAACTCGAACTGATACAAAAAAGCACTGGGAAGCATTTTTTCATGATTTTTCATTTATTGCACATCATTTTCCTCACGTGTAATGAAAGAAATGATGTGAATTTGATGGAAATATAGATAGGTAGCTTATGTCTTTGATAAACATTCTTTTAAACCCTTTCTCCAAACTTTTCCAACCCTCATGACTTGAACTTGTTATGACGTTGAGCTGAGGGAACCAAAGAAATGTGTTCATGAGGCACTGTGAAGTGACACTGACAGGAAGTGACCTCCCAGTGTTTATAGCTAGTTTATGGCTGAGTTCTTTGGATCAAAGAACCTCGAATATGGCAGTCATACATAGTTATGATGGATTGGTTGAAAGGGTGGTTGGGCCATTCAAAACTATGTACTATAAAACCACAGGCCATGTAAAGATTTATGTAAGTACAACTGAGCCACAGGGTGTAGGGACAGCTGGGACAGGCTTTCCGCTTTTCCTTTTTTCTGAGGTCTTGGTTAAACAACTCCCAATTTTTGCAGAATCGACTCCCAAAAGTCGTGGATGTCAAAATTACCATTTTTTGACCACCCAGTGACTGAGGGTGGACGTAAAAACGCTGCGGCGCATTTTTGGGAGCCAATTCTGCAATTTTGCCATGCTTTTTGGGAGTCATCAGGATAATTTCCAAAAATAATCAAAAAAATTAAATCCTCCGTAATGAGTGGGGTCAAGCGCCCCAAAATTTGATATCAATTAGGAAGTAACCTAAAATAAATTTTTGGAGCACATTAGCTCCAAAATACACCCACAATGGAATGTAGCAGTGGGTGTGTGATTTTTGAGTAGAGCTTTTCTATTCCTACTTTTCTTAATGCCAAAAGATGTAATAATTGTGTTGTAGGAGCCACTGAATAAAAAAGAATAATAAAGAATCAAATGGAGGACCTTGTATACTTTTGTTAAGCTAAACTTAAACAGTTTTTGTTTTTGGTCAAAAGACTCCCGCAGGGGTCGCAGGTGATATGTATTAAATTTTATTACATGGAAATCATCCTGCCAACTCCCAATTCTCATGTGGAATTGGGAGATCAACTCTCAATTGGTTGCTGGGTTGTTGACACATTGTAATTTCAATGTCCACAACTTTTGGGAGTTGATTCTCCAAAAATCGGGAGTTGTTTAACCAATACCCTTTTTTTCACCACTGGACAAGGTATTATGACATGGTGAACTGATTGATATACACATTGCAATATCTGGAATATTTGGAATATCTGTAATAAAAGAAAAAAAATAAAAAAAATCAAGAAATACCCCCAAAGGAGGGTTAGGTTAAGGCTGATTCAGGTTCAGGTTAGGTTTCAGTTAGGTCTAGCTTAGGGCTAGGGTCAGGGGCCAGGCCATAGCCCTTGTTTTTTTGAAACACTTGACACCAGGGGAGTGGAGGGGGCACTCCCCAGGGAGTGCCATAGCTTAACTTTTTTCTGTAACTCTGGTGGATACCTCCCCTACATCTTTCTTTGAACTTCACAAAATATTGGTCAAACCATGTTGAAATCATCTGGAATTTGACTGGAATTTATTTTAATCTGTGTAGAGAAGATATTCAAAACAAATTTGTAATCCAAGTTGAATTGATCTTCAATTTATAAAATGATTCTGGTGAAAATCCAGACTGCTTGATTGAAATTTAAGTAGTGTACAAAAACTTTTTTCAGGAAGTATGATAATGTTCCAACAGATCATCATGGCCAAGATCTATTTTGAAAGAATTGATTAATAATTGTGTTATACTATTGAATTCTTTACCTTCTGCATCCAAATAAGTCTAAGAATCTGCCCTGACATTAGCAAACATTTTCAGCAATTGTACCACAACGTGTGAAAAAACAGCCTTCTCAGTCCAAAAAATGATTGAAGTCAATCCGGGGAGTGTTAGGGTTCATCTAGAAATCATGTTGCATTGCCACACACTTGGTGGTAAGAGGGGTTTTTTATTTATTTATATATTCTCAGCTTCATGTTCCATTTCTGTTTTTGTGAGAGGGAATTTTGGAAATGTCCCCCTATCCCGCTTGAGCGAGATAGGGGGACATTGTCAAAATTGGTTTCACACCCCATAACCAACACAAACTAGTAATCATCCATGAAAGGCCCAGCCTGTTGACTGTTGTAGTCAGGTGTACTCATGGGATGAGCAACACTCACTACAGAGGATTGTCCACGACAACCTGTACACGACGCCAATCATGTAGCTAGTCTCTCACATATATAAGACCTTGTATCTAGTGCTACAAGATCAAACTCATCTTTTTTTCTCATTCTCTTTTCTCTATTATTCGTAATAAGACTTATTACTCATAATATAGGCTCCATTATTGACCAGTATGTCTGTGTAACATGCATTTATTGAGCAATTGTAGTCCATAGTCAAGATTAAGTTGAGCTAGTATTCAAAATAAATTCAACAAAAGTTGCTGATAATTTCACAATGTTTAGAACATCACTTCATCATTATTCCACCTCCATTTCATCTCATTGAAAGGAATAATTCATCAACAATTTTTGATTGAATTCTGACAAAGTTCAGACCAAAACCAGGGTCAACTTAAGCTATGGCACTCCCTGGGGAGTGCCCCCTCCTCTCGCCTGGTGTGAAAAACTGGTAATCACAGATATCCTGAATATTCCAGACGTTTTATTTTTGCAGGATATATATGGTGGGCTGGACTTCCAAATACTTAATATTGACTCATTCACCATGTCAGAATGCCTTGTCCACAGGTTCTTTTTTTATTCCATTCCATTTCCAGTCAGGGTGTAGCCTGTCAAACAAAAGTGCCACCCGGGTGTCACTTGTCAGCTTTATTGTGTGACATAATATAATCTGTTATACATAATCTTATGAAGACAACCAGAGAAAACCAGAGACAACCTGAGACCATCCACACCGGTTGCACAGGATTAGCCTAGTTTATTCTAGCAAGTTAGGCCAGGACCCTGGAGACCCCCTAATAATGACAGTAACGGAAATGTATGAATTTTTGGCCAAAAAGCCAAAATTTTACTCACCAAACGTGTATGAATGACTTTTTTTGGTGCTAATGCTACTCACGTCAAATGTATATTGTGTATTTCAGGGTAAGAGGATTAGTAACCTCAAATGTATGAGAATGTTGAAGTAAAGTAATTTTTCTATGCTCTGCACCCCCTGAAATCCAGATATGTATGAGAATCTTGAAGGAAATAAATTATTCACGCTCTGCACCCCCCCCCCCCCCCAATTCCAAATAAGTTACAATCTCTTCTTCTGAGTTTTTCTCAACCTGAATTCTTAAACCATTGGGAAAAAGAATTCAGAGCTCTTGACAAAAAGAAAAACAAATAGAGCTTATTAGAAACACACGTCTTGCTTTTATATTCCTTTTGTAACATGTGTCATGATGCCTGTGCAGCTTGTAGAAATGTCCAGTTCCTATGAAAATTGGCATTTGAGCCTCAGGGCCGAAAAAAATGTTACCCCCGAAAATTGTATGAGAAATCATGAGATCCTCTGAGCCTACTCACAAAACGTGTATGAATCAGCTCCAAAAATGTATGAAATTCCGTAAAATCCCTGATTTTTTGTTACTGTCATTATTAGGGAGTCTCCAGGGTCCTGTTAGGCCTGACTAACCTAAGTCCAGTGGTGCAGCCGCATTGGTTTGAGTTTAGAGAGTTGTAAAGTATGTGTTGTTTGATGACTAATCCATATGTCAGCATGGAATGCATACTTTTGTGTGCAGGTGACGTGTGAGAGTGAAATAAATGCATATGAATATGCAATTACGGGCTTATCCCAGGAATAGTGGGGGATAAATCTATCCCCCACTATTCCAAGAACAAGCTCAGGAATAGGATACAGTTGCGAACCCCATAATACGGTAGCGCTTTTTGGGGTGTCCAAAATTCTTGCAGCCCTGATTTTCCCAAAAAAAATTCTGGCAAGCTGCAGATTTTTTTTAATGTTTTTGGGGTGTACATACTCCATTTTCTACATAAATACATACTAGTTGCACCGTGACAGGCCACAAAACAACCGTGAACACGGGCCTGTCACGGTGCAACTAGTATGTATTTATGTAGAAAATGACAACCGTGAACACGGACTGTGGGAGTATCAAAAATCCACCAATAATAAGGTTCTCAAAGCGAACAAACAGGAGCAGGATTCTGTCCGCAACCACAACCTCACCCACCTCGCGTATTACCACACACCCCCCTCCGTAGCAACCCACCTTCACTCCAGAGTCCTTCTCACCCTCCCTTCCCCCGGCCTATGGCCCCCCCCAACCCCAACATCAACGCGTCTGACACGATGATGGAAGAAGTCCCTGTACCCAAAGACGCGTCCACTACGCGTCTTCCAGAGAAACCCGCGACCCTGCCCCCCTCATCCATTTTCCTGAAGCACCTAGCTGACATTCTGGGAAACCCTCAATACAGGACACCAGAAGGCGCGCTCCACCTCGACTTGGCCTCCCTAGGCGTCATCCAGAAGTTGATGGAAATTGAGGCGTCGCACCTATCACAAATGGAGCAAATGATGGCCCAGATGATGAGGACCCAAGACCAACTGTTGAAGGAGCAAAGCGACATGAGAGCGTGGAGAAACACCTTTGACGGAGCACAGTCACGCGTACCAGCCCCAGCCCAGATCACCCGGCCAACTTCTTATGCTCACGCCACCAGAAAGACGCGTCCCACGCACCCCGCCGCACCTACCGTCCTGCCGCCAACCAAACCCACCCTCAGGTCATTGAAACCGGGAAAAGCAATAATTCACTCTGATCCCGCCCAGTCTGAAATCCAGAAAACCGAAAGCAGTTTCCTCGTGAGAAGCGCAAACGAGGTGCTCCTGAAACTTAACGCCGAGGTAAATGGCAAACAGATCTCGATTTGCGGGGCTCAAATACTCAAATTGGGAGACGTCTGTTTCTACTCAGTGAACAAAGGCCACCAAAAGTGGCTAATGGAGAACAAACACATATGGTTGAAGGAAGTCCACCCGCACCTGGCAGCCACGCCCAGCACCTACTCAATCATTGCCCACGGCGTGCCAAAGTCTTTCAACCCAGTCGCGTCAACCAGCATCAGCAAGCTGGCAATTGAAAACCAATTTGCCGAAGAAGACTTGATCAGAATCAAGTGGCTTGCCGACAACATTGACTCAGGAAAACAAGCAGGCTAAATTGTCCTAACCTTTGTAAACAAGGACACGGCCGCACGCTGCGAGCAAGCAGGCATCTTCCTCAACTATGGATACCACCGGACCGCGAAATTCAAGCCCCGACCCCCGCAATGCTTCAAGTGTCTCAAGATGGGCCACTTCGGCCAGTGGTGCCGGGATCTAGCCCGATGTGCCAAATGTGGCGACTCACACGTTACCAAGGACTGCCCTCAAGGCATTGGCGGAGTCTCAACCTGCGTCCTCTGTAAGGACGGCGTTAAAATGAAGATTGAAGGCGTAAACTCAATCGACCACACACCGTTCAGTGCTGCGTGCTTCTTCAAGAAATCGTGGCTAGAGAAGCAAAATATCCCCCTTAAATGATAGATACAACCATCAAATCCCACGCTCTGACCCCAACTCCCCCTTCCCCCCCTTCCCCACCCCCTCCACACCTCCCCTGCCCTCAACCTAACCGTGAAAGAAACCCAAGTACGCCACCCCGGACCCAACAACGCAACCACCTCGCCCCCCCGACTGCTCCCCAAAACCTCAAGATTCTCCAGCTGAACTGCCACGTATCCCCTGAAACCACGCTAAGTGCTCTCAATAACTCCCCAGATTACAGTTTTCTCATTCTTCAAGAACCGTGGATTAACCCTTTTACCCTCTCCCCTCCCAAGCATTGGGAATGGAGAGGGTACACCTCCTTTGAACACAGGCCCAAAAAATGGACGGACCGCCATAGGACGTGCATCTACGTCAGAACGTAGATCAGGTTGCAGGATGTTTCCCAGCTGAGTGACTGCGGCCAACTCCTCTTGGGATTGGACGTTTCTCTCCCTGACTCCAGGCTCCTCAGACTGATCAACGTGTATAACACGCCCAGAACCTTCCCCACCGTCAACCTCCTCCAAAAATGGCTGGACAATCACAACTCAAGGCGCATTCCCACACTCATCTTCATGGACGCAAACCTCCACCACCCCCACTGGAACCCCCCCGGCCTCCGATCAAACCACAAGCAAGCCCGAGACCTCCTGGACATCTTCAGCGGAGCAGGCTTCAGAATGGCGTCCCCACCTTCTCTTCTTCTAAAGGGACAGGATCCACCATTGATTTGATCTGGGCAAATTTTCTAGCCTCCCGCCTCGTCAACCGGTCCGAAGTCCTTCTGGAAAACCACGGCTCCGACCACCAGGCAGTCGAGCTGGAGTTACCCTTCCGGCGACCCACACCCGCAAAGAGACTCACCAGACCGAAATGGGGAGCCGTTCCCCATGAAATAGCCTGTAAACGCCTTGACGGATACATTGACCAAATGCGCTCTCTCTCCCCAGCTTCAGTGGACGAGAGCATTCGGATACTCACTGAGGGCCTGAAGAACACTCAAGACAGCTTTGGACGCACAGTGGTGGAAAACCCCCAACAAGCTAAGTCTTGGTGGTGCAAAAAAACACTTGACCCTATTATTGATACCCGGAATAGGGCCAGGCAATGGCACATACTGACTAAAAGCCCAGAATCCGCAGAATGCTACAGACAATGGAGTTCTTACTTCCGTGCAACGGTCAAATCCCTCAAGAGAAACTCCTGGCTCCGTTTCCTGGAAAACGCGGAGGACGACACGTTATGGCAGGCGCTACAGGTCACCAAGAGATCAACAACCAAACGCATTCTCCCGCTGAGGCAGGAGAACGGGATGTTGACGTCGGAAAAACCAATCTAGGCTGAGCTGCTGTTCAAAGGGACCTCGTGCATCAACGCACCCGTGGATACCCGACACCGCTCACTCACGTTTTGTCTGCTTCCCCCAGATCCTGCCCAAAGAGGTTGCTGACTGCATCAAGAAGATCTCTCCAAAGAAGGCGCCGGGTGAAGATGGAATTGCTAACGAGATGCTAAAGATAAGTTCCCTGTCCTTAGCTCCCCCCCTCACCAAAATCCTCAACCAATCCCTCTCAATCAGCCACTTCCCCACAGCATGGAAATGCGCCATCATGGCCATCATCCCAAAAGCGGGGAAGGACAACTATACTGACCCCAATGCCTACCGCCCCATTTCCCTGTTGAGCAGCTTAGGGAAGATATTCGAGCTTGCAATAACCCGACGGCTTACAGCATGGGCAGAGAAGAACAACATCCTGGCGGACGGCCATCTTGGGTGCCGCAAAGGGGCCGGCACGGAGGACGCAATGGTCATACTTGACACATGGGTCAGACGGAAATGGCACGAGAAGAAGACGGTTGCCACTTTATTCCTTGACGTTAAGTCCGCTTACCCCTCGGTCCACCCAAACAGACTGATCCACTACACTGCCGGCATTAACCGGTCAAACACGGCAGTTCGAGCGGTGCTCAAACAGCCGTGTTCGACCAGTGGTCGGACAGGCACTGTCCGACCGAAGCACCTGCCGGCGGGTCGGACAGGCCTGTCCAATCAGTTCCTGGGACCGGTTGCACAGGACCAGCCGGGACCGGTGTGGTGTTCCATTCCCGCTCCAATGCCAAAGAGGTACATTTCATATATTACAAGTTCACTTACAAGATGTACACTAGAATAGGATACAAGAGGAGGAAGATCAGGGAGGAGTAAAGAAGGAATCCGGAAGAATACACGATACACCAACATCACAGAATCAACAACAAGGAAGAGTTACACCAACAGCAAGCAGGAAATACTGACGATGGTAGCAGTACAAGGAGCGGACACAGGGGGAAGAAGGGGAAGAAGGACCAGGAGGAGGAGAGGCCTAGACCCTGAACAGGATGGAAGCTGGAAGGATTGGAAGAAAGAAGGGGTGATGGAAGATGTTTCAGCCCCTGGATGGAAGGATAGAAGAAGGAAGAAGAATGGGCTGTATTGTACACAGTACAGGTGGGGAGTGGGCACAGAAATGATGTCATGCTGTGCAGATATGATGTCATGCTGTGCAGACATGAAGTCATGCTGTGCAGAAATGATGTCATGCTGTGCAGCAATGATGTCATGCTGTGCTGAAACCATAGCAACAAGGAGCAGGCTGTGCAGCTGACCAGTTCGCCTGCAGCATAAATCCCTCAAACGACCTTCCCTTGGAGCTAAATTCCCTCATCTTTTCCTATATAAGGAGGTCATTTCCCCACCACTGTTGTTTTCTTTTTCCTCAGCCACTTACTAAGAGAGTATAGTGTGTCTCACCAGTCATCAAGTTAGTCATCAAGTGTAGTCATCAAGTGTAGTCATCAGTGTTATCAGTCAATAAGTCAATCAATCAGTTATCAACCCCAACAATAAAAACATTTCTCAAACCCCCAATCAATCAACAAACAACCCAATCAATCAATCAACAAACAAATCAATCAATCATCAACAAACTCAACAATCATCAACAATCACCTGCAATAGTCCGGCACACTATTGCACGTTCACATAATCAATCCCACGGTTCAATTATCCATATCATTAGTTATAAGCGGTCTACTCAAATACAACAACGTATAAGGTCTAAGTCTGATTGAGATTACTATACTTAGTAAACTTAATCTTGAAATCAACCATTTCTCTTTTTATATTGATTTTAAGATTCCTTACAAAGGGTATAGTATTTATAAAGGGGCAGGCCAATAAACCACCCGTAAACTGACTGTTTTAGCCTTTCAACCTAACTCACCAGTTTATTTCCCCCAGCCGGATCTTTACCAAATATTATCATTTGTCCCACAGGAGTCCTACACCGGTCGGACAAATCTGTCCGACCAGTTGGCTCTCGCTTCGGTCGGACAGTGTCCGTCCGACCACCGGTCGAACACGGCTGTTCAAGCACCGCTCAAGCAGCCGTGTTCGACCGGTTAATGCCGGCAGTGCTACCTTGCCAGCGTGAAATGTCCAGCCTATTTGGTTGGAATTGTCAAATCTTTCCTAACAAATAGGAAAACCACCATTCGAATGGAGGACTACACCTCGGACCCCTTCGACATCGCCATAGGCCTCCCGCAAGGATCCCCACTCTTGGTAATACTCTACATCATCTACAACAATTCCCTGCTGATCAAGGACTGTAGCTTGGAAAAGGATACCATCTCCATAGGCTACATTGACAACGTAGTGCACCTCGCCGCTGCCAAGACCCCCCAAGCCACGACAAACCTTCTCTCATCTCTAGGCTCTCAATCCCTTGATTGGGGCACACGCTTCGGCACCATTTTTGACAAGAAGAAGGCCCAATTCATGTGGCTCACCAGGAGAGTCCACCCCCTTGACCCCTTCAATTTCGGCAACCAAGCGCTTAAACCCTGCAACTCCGTCAAGTGGCTAGGCGTAATAATTGATAAAAAGCTGACCTACACCGCAATGTTTGCTCACCTAGAACAGAAGGGAACGAAAACACTCAACCAACTCAAGCAACTAGGAAACTCCAGATGGGGGCTCAGGGAGAGAGACCAAGTTCGACTTATGGAAGCGGTCCTCTTGCCAAGGGTATCGTATGGCGCCCCGGTTTGGGCCACCCAACACAACAAATCAAAGCTGAAGAACATGGCTGACAAATTCAACAACCTTGCAGCCATTTACACCCTAGGAACCTTTAAGTCCACCCCAATAAAGTGGCACAGGACGCGATCAGCAGTTAGGGAAGCGGCTCCAACCTTTCTGGGTACGAGCCTGAAGTTCTTTTCCCGGAAACTCACCATCAAGCGTCAAGACAGAGACATTGAACAAATCCTGTTAACCCAAGGATTTCTCAAGCCCGATTGGCTGGCTAAACACCAGCCAATTGTCCGGGACCAACTCCGTCAACTCCAGCAGGCAGACCCTGAGATGATAAACATCCAATACGAGGGGCTAGCTGGCCACCCCAAGGCGAGATGCTTACATCTCCAACTCTCCAAAGAAGAGGTGGTCAACGCCACAATCAGCTTAGTAGAATCTCTAAAAGACTCAAATAGCTTGATGGTATATACTGACGGATCATATGACCTAGAAAAGGGAGGTGCCAGCGCGGCGGTGAGCCTCAGCCCAAACCTAACTTTTTCGGAAGCACTAGGGATCAATCCCTATTTCTCAAATCATGAATGCGAGGCCATAGGGGTCCTCCTGGCCCTACACCTCATTCAGAATGCGACACAACAGGGAAGAATACCGACCGCCCATGTTTTTACCAATAACACAGGCGTCCTCAGAAGACTGGACAACTGCACAGCGGCTAAGACTGGGCAGTACATATTCAGAGAAATCGCTGCAAAGTGGAGGGAACTGCAAACTGACGTTGACATAACCTTTGTCTGGTGCCCTGGACACCAGGGCATCCAGGGAAATGAGGCCGCTGACCAAACGGCAAAGGAGGCAACAGACAGGAATGCCAACCCCGACCGCAAGATGAAAGCAAACCTGACTAAATTAACCGCCGCGCTCAACGCACAATTACAACAAACCAGCAAGAAGACCCTCAAGGCGCGAATCTCAGACCTGCCCATTGCATATGGCTCTCTAATCAACCAGCTTGCATCTGAACACTCCCCACTCCATCACAACCTCTTCAAATCAAAACAACGCCTGGACCCCTCATGCCCGTTCTGCTCAGGCAAAGAAACCACACGGCACCTTTGCGATTTCTGCCCGCAGTACCAAACTGCCAGAAGAACCCTCTTGACTCAAGCAAAGAAGAAGAAGATTCTATGTGACTGGAACCAACCCCATCAACTCCTGAAAACACCCAAGGCTCATGCCATCGTGGCAGCATTCCTCAAGTCCACCGGACGTTTTGACTACTTGTAGGCAAAGCCGGTCCCCGCCAAATTTATTTGGGATTCCCCAAAAATATGATTGTCCCGTTTCCTTTTTCTTTCTTTCTCTTTCCCCTCCTGTCTATTTGTCTTGTTTTTCCCTTTTTCTTTTTCTTTTGTTATAGCTGGTTAGGATTACCCATTGTGTTTGATACTGAAGTGTGTTTCAGTGTGATTTTGGAGGTTGTACTTAGAATGATACTTTAGATTCATAGTGTGCAATGCTAACGGCAAAATTAAACTTAAAAAAAAAAAAAAAAAAAAAAAAACCGTGAACACGCTTATAAACAACTGTGAGATCCAACAGAAGAACCGTGGTACATCTCTTTGACTTCAATTGTGAGTTCAGATCATCACCTCTATGACAATCCTGATCATTGACCTTTCTTCATCATTTTCTTTCAATTGAATAGGAAAATACAGAATGGTTGTCAGCAAGTCTTGCAAGGGTCAACGACGTCAAAGGCGGAGGGAACGTCAGGAAAAGGCAAGCTCATGTCAAATAACAAAATCCAATCCAAAAACAAAATCAAGGTCAAAGCCCATCACGATTACAATCTCCAACAGTGACGACAACAACTCCATTGCGTGTAATTCCAGTATTGAATGCTTGAGCATGGATCCTAATAGCAGCCAACCTGATCACTTCACCTTTGACGACAACAATGTTGGCAATTTGGATACCGCTGCAACACGTATTTCTGTTGATCTAACTGAGTGAGCATCCAATCAAGTCTCCACCAAATGAAGATTCCAATCCATTAACAAGTGATAACCCTGCTTGCAATTACAGGGATCAGGATCAATTGCCAACCAGGAACAAACAAGATACCACTTTTGATCTATACAAGGAAGAGATGGACAACAGAAATAATGCAAACCAACTAGTTGAGTATATGGAAGCCGCAATTGAAGATGATACATCCAACAAGGAGGAAATTGAGATAATGGAAGACCCTTTGCAACCAATGTGGTCAATATTCTACGGACCACTTCCAGTTGTTGAAATTCTAAACCAAGGATGTGCCCTCAAATCTGGAAAACAATTCTACGAGCATCCTGTAGCCAGCTCAAATCCATCATCTCAGAAGTTAGTCCCTCGAGCACTTCCCAGAAAAACTAAACACAACCGCAAAAACAAGCGTATTGCTGCGCTTGGACAGAACAACAAAATCATGTTGAATTTTCTCATTTGCAATCCACCTCCCCCAGAGAAATCTGATGCAATGATTGATCCAACCCTAAGCAAAATCAACCTCGAGAGCTTGGACAACAAAAATTTGGTTGGAAATTGGCTTCAAACTGTTCAGACCAATTACCTTTCAGCCCCAACTGCTTCAACTCCCAAAACTGATGCTGAGAAGGCCCAGCTGAAAGCCGAGGAAGCTAAATCTCAATGGGAGGAGCTGAATACAGCCCTAAATTCTGCAACGGCAATCATCAAGTCAAAATCTAAGAAAGATAAAAAAATAAAAATTCCTCAGGTGACAATTGACAACATTCACGAGTTTAATACACTCCAATATCAGTACACACTTGACGGAACTCCGCTGCCTACTTCTGCTGCTGCTCTAGCTACTGCTCAGTCCTCCATACGCCAACACCAAATCAACGAAAAGCCTCAGAAGTCCCAGTCTGGGGTTTACCTTGCAAGACTTATTTGCAAGCAAGCTTGGCATGTCATCACTCATCGCGAAATCCCTCAAAACAACCGTGGCAATCAAAAAAAGCACAAGTCTCTATAAGATCGCCCCAATCTTTGAGAAGCTCTTTTCAAATGGGCTGCTTCGCAGACTCCTGGTGAAGTGAGTCAATTGGGTGCTGTTTCTTTTTGAGAATCTTGTCTTGAAATGTGTACCGTACAATAACACATCTTTATTTCACACACAGGTCACTCCAGTCACATTGCAGGTGCATGTGGTCAACACACTGTTTCCAAGCTTCGGTATCAGTTCCGAATTCAGCCGTAAATCTTCCACTCGCTGGATGTATAAGCTTGGTTATTGGCCTCAAGAATATAAAAAATGCCTTTTCTTTGATGGCCATGAACGACCAGATGTTATTGAAGCCAGATTACAGTACCTCAAGGATTACACAATGTATCAAAAGCAATCTTGGATGTATGATCTTGAAACCTTCCAGCATTCTTGTCTAATTGAGCCGGAAGTACTAGGTGAAGCAAAGGAGACCGTCTTCATCTACCACGACGAATCTACCATTCATGCAAAGGAGCGCCCAAAATCTACTTGGCTCCTCCCTGGGACCAGTGAAATTTGATCAAAGAATACTGGCAGATTGATTCATATCTCCGACTTTATCTTGGAGATGACAGGAAGATTGAAACTTTCCCATGAAGATTTTGAGAAATCCCAACGGCAAACTAATGGCTTGAACCAACCCAAGTCACCTGATGCTGCAACAGTAATCTATCCTGGCAAGAACGGAGATAACTGGTGGGACATGGAACAGCTATGTCATCAGGTTCAACACAAGGCAATACGAGACTCTGCACCCTAAATCGCAAGCTGTTTTTATTTTTGATTGCTCTCCAGCGCACGGAGCTTATGCCAAGACGGCATTAAGAGCGCAAAACATGAATCTTAAATCAGGCGGCAAACAATCAAAGCTCCAAGATTCAATCATACCATCCGATGATCCCTGCATCCCACCAAATCTACGAGGTCTTCAACAGTCGTTTGTCTACGAAACCAATCATCCAGATCCACAATTGGCCGGCCAAGCAAAAGGAATCCAGGCTATCTTGCAAGAAAGGGGTCTCTGGGATTACTACCGCGCAAAACAATGCAAGGAAGGCCAAGCTCCTTTGAAGCTCCGCTGTACTCATTGCATCAAATCAAATGCTCAAAAAGACGCGGTTGAACAATCAGAGCGACTAGTGCGTCAAGCCAAAGAATGCGGCTATTTCTTGCCTCAGGAACAAAGCATTTTGGAACTGCTTTCTTCTGATGCATCTCTGAACGATGAGATCAATCAACCCATTACAGAACCTTCCCCCGAGCTCAGCACCTCTTGCTGCTGGTCAAAGATCATGGCTTCCCAATCAGACTTCTTGAATGAACGACCTCTCCTGCAGCAAATAATTGAAGATGCAGGGCATGTTTGCCTCTTCCTCCCAAAGTTTCATTGCAAACTCAACCCCATCTAGCTATTCTGGTCCTATATCAAAGAATGTAAGTTCCAAGTGATTACAATGTCTTACTTTTTTTATCATGCTAATCAATTAAAATACACTCGCGTGACTTGCAGCTTACCGGAAACAATTGCACACCTGCAAATATTTTGCGGCTTCCAAGGTATTATTTGACTCAGTCCAACAATCTTGCCCCCTTATCACGATCAGAAAGTATTTCTGTTGCATCGATCGACAAGTATCAGCGTACCAACAAGGATACACCGGTAAACAGGCACAGGCCTTGATGAAGAGATATAAGTCTCATCGCTGCATTCCCAGAAAGGCAGCAATGAGCATAGACATGTTAACTTGACCTTTTTTCATCTTATTGGCTCACAATTTCTTGTTTCCTTGATTTAATTAGCTTTTTCTTCAAAAGAAAAGGCTTTTCTATCAAGTCGTTCCTAATCTACTCTACAATCTGGCCCGTAGGGGAGTGCAATACTATCTCTATACTCGTACTGTGGGATTATGGTGTCCCCTAAACCCATATTTCTCTCCAAGTACATATATTTTGAGCCATGGCATGGGTTTATGGCCCATGTCCGAAATGTTGACAGCCAAAAAAAAAAAAAAAATTGGCTGGGCAGAATCCTTAGCCCGTTTAATCCTGAGTTGTACTCAGTCTGAAACGTCCAAGATTATGTTGCATGTGTGGTTTGGGCCCATGAGGCTTGAGATCACTTGGCCCGCGCCCAAATTGTAGATTTTGCGGGAGGGGCACTACCGTGTTATGGGGTTTGCAACTGTAATCCTCCCTTATTCCGAGCCGGTGCGGGTGCGATTGCGGAATAAGTGCGCTAATCCAAGCTGAACCCCTGACCGGTGCGGCTCTAGCTTAACATAAGCCTCGCGAACGGAGGGTCCCGGGGACCCCGCGCGGAGCGCTCTCCGTAGGAGAGGCTTATGCATAAGGTCAGGTTGCTTGCAGGGACGGGTGGGATTTTCAACCCCAAAAGTGCCTATGTTGGACTTAAAAATTATTTGAAAAAAAACAACACCCTATCTCCAAAATTCAAATTGGAGGATTTGTTGATGGTGATGTTGCGCTCCTCTCCCCAATTTTTTGGAGTGCTAACTCAAATATTGACTGAGGGAATAGGCCTCGAAGAGGAAGGTCTTTGTGCTGGATCTGCAGGGATCTCCCAATGACTTGAAAATCAGTTTGCAAGGATACACAATGTCCTATAATCCCTGGATGTGCACAGTGTTAGCGCATGCACGCAGAGGCAAGGATGGTACATAGTCAAAATGGCCCATGAGCAGTAAACGGCAGTGAAATTACCTTCAAACGACTACAGAAATGGCGGAAGCGAGCATACCTAAGAAGTTACTAGCCTATGACAACAATCAGCTATCCAATCACATTGAGACTGGTTGGTGCAAGTTGATTGTGTCACATATTGTGTTTCCATTAAAGCTTGGACAGCTTTATTTTCTGAAATGTAAGGTTATGGTGTTCCATAGCACAGCACCGTTAGTATTTATCGGTTTTTGCCCAACAGTGAGCCTCTTGACCTTCCACAGCAAATCTGTGGATACGTGGAATCTTTGGTCGGCCCCACAATCCACTATCAATGGTTTTTCGATCTTATGCGCCTGCTATCAAGGCTTTGGCCGTTTGTATGTCGCTAGAGGGTCATTCACATCGGCACATCTGTCAAACCATCGGTGTCTCAATTTCAAGGCAGTCATTCAACCGATGGATCCAGCTTTACCAGCAAACTCGGAGCGTTATCCGAGATGTCGATACTTATGAGACTCGGGGGCGGCCTCCGATGCTATCGCAGGACGATTTCAACTTCATGGTTGAACTAGTACGGTCCGAGCCAGGATTATTTTTGGAGGAGATTCGAGAGCGACTGTACGACTCAAGGGGCATATTATTAAGCTACCAGGCCGTTCACAACAACCTAGTCAACCGTTTATCGATCACTCTAAAAAAGCCAACCACAGTAAACTGCCGAAAAGACCTGATGGAAAAGTATTTGTTTGTCGAACGAATGGAGTATTTTCCAGCTGAATTTCTTGTCTTCACAGGTTAGATCTGTCTCTTTTGATCTTGTTGTTGTTTAAAAGTACTAATGTAGTGGTTTGCCTCAGATGAAAGCTCATTCTGCGACAAAGATTTGCTCCGATCATTCTCAAGATCACAGCGAGGGAGGCCCTCAACTCGCTCAATTACTAATCAAAATGCTGAACGATGGAGTCTGCTACCAGCAATCTCAATCGATGGAGTGCTTGCAATGACTACAACAATTGACACATTCAAGGGAGCTAAATTTGAACATTTTCTCCGTTTTGATTTAGTGAGTCCATGCCACTCCACCATGTTGTGTGGTTTCTTCAGCTGACATCGGATTTGACAGCTCCCTCGGATGAACCAATATCCAGACGTCAACTCGGTGCTTGTCTGTGACAACGCCCGAATCCACCAGGGTCCGCAAGTTCGACAGCTTTGTGAGGCGGCTGGTGTGAGGATTATCTACCTGCCACCATATTGCCCGGAGCTCAATCCGATCGAGCTTTGCTTTGCAGCAATCAAGCAGAAGCTACGTGCATCTCAGAACCTCAACAATTCTGTGGACACCAAATGGGAAATCCGCAGTGTTGCTGCTGATATCATGAATGACAAGTTCTGTTACAAGTTATACAAACATTGTGGGTACTGTGTCCCATCCAACTGATGGACGTTCACATGTGGTTCTGCTTGATTAGTTTAGCTTAATACCTTCAGCGCGTGCATTTCATCTAAGCGATCTTATCATCAGATTAAAAGCCTATCAACACTCTTAGTCTTATTGAGGCCTTTTAGCAGCATAGTACAGATATATGTGTTATAATTACTATTTTGAGCTCGGGTTAATAAATCAAATCATGATTTCTGATACAATGTGTTTGAGGCTGTTTCAAATGATCCCCTTCAAGTCAGATTGTCTAATGATAAGGCTAAAATAAATGTAAAATAAGATGTTGATATAAGACATTTTAACAACATGGGTAGATCAATACTATTCAAAGATGAAACGGTTGGAATATAAGAATCTTCAATCAGTTTTTTTTGAAAAAAGGGTAATACTTGGAAAGGTGCGATGGTTAATAAGACAGGTAACAAAGATCATCAGATGAGTGGATTCAAAAAGCTAAAAAAAAGTGGGTATGGTATGGTAGCTACTAGCAAGATTGTCGGAATGAGCTTCATGATAATTTTTATTGAAACAGATTGTCTACTTGTTAGCTAAATATCTATCAAACTTAGAAACATTATCCTTTAATCGGGCAACGACTCCATCCGTTAAGCCCCATTCATTAACCATGCGCTCAGGGGTGATGGTTTTAGATCGGAGGAGTTTGGGGTGGGTGATATCCCTCTTGTTGAGGACTTCAAGGACCAATTCTTTCTTTTCGGACGATATTTTTACAAAGTCAACATACTCTTGCATCAAGTTAGTATTGGGTATAGTAACAGAGTCATCAGAATCGATGTCGCTGTTACCCAAGTCTTCTCTTTTTCGTTTTTTGGCCGATAAAGTGAGCATCTTGAAATCGGCCGGTGGTGAGTACAAAGTCACTCCGTCCGTTTTCTCCCTCTACAATGAAAGAGAAAAACAACTCAATAACAATAGCCAGTCAGCAAGAAAAGCTAATGACTCACCAGCGCACGCGCCCACTGTTGGATCATTGAGGGAGACAAAGGGATATATTGCTTATCGTTGGTTTGATCAATGAAGACCGGAAATTTACGGTCGTATTTTTTGTTTGGTTGGTGAGTGCTAAAGATCTTGTTGATGTAGACATTGAGGATATCGAAATCGGTTGGCAAAACCCTTGGGCCTAGAGTCGTACCATCATTGTTCGCATCTCTAGCTGCTTGTCTAGCCAGGACATGGTCTTGGAGTTCAGCCTCAGCCTGCGCTTGTCTGACGGCATCGGCTGGGTTGTCCATTGTTATCTCCAAGCCAGCTTCGGTGGAGTCCTTTCCAAGCTGTATCACCACATTGATCCAGCGAGTGTAGGACTCCTCGGTGTTGATCAAGTAGTCGTCGCTTTTTTTGAACCCAGGAGCTGTTGGTCGAACAAGCCACACTTTCCAATTGAGCGGAGGCGATCCACTCTCAGTTGCTTCCCGCATGTACAGGGCGGCATTCGATACTTGGTCGTTGCATTTGTCGCCGATAAACATCTTGAATTCTTCAAACAACTTCGTGCCGGCGTTGAATTCAATTCTGAATTTTTTCGGAGGACTGATCATTCTCCAGCCCTTCCCGTTCTGTCCTTTGGGACAGTATAGCTTGAAAGTGGTGTTGCAGACGATGAGTTGAACCTGGTGAAAAACATGTCAACATCAACAAGTCGACATGCACATCAACAGTAATACAAGCACTTGCATTATTTTCTGGAGCTGGTTCTGGCCCAATACCATGGATGCGCCAGTTTTCGCTGTTGGTATGATAGCCTGGAGGCGGTACAGGCCTTGCGAAAAGGTCAATCCCAAAATACAACATTACAAACCTGATTAGCCGGAAAAGTTTTTTATAGCAAGGAGAGGATCAGTGGATGAGAATGGAGGGGGGAAGAGTATCCGTCATCAACTCGAAAACAGATCAAATCCTCCGGTGTGAAAGTGACCAATCCAGAATGAAGAAAAAGGTTGACACAGCATTAAAAATGGTGCAATTCCAAAAAAAACCCACGGCGTAAAATGCCATACTTCGGTGGCACAGCACTCCATCTTGTCCAAGCTTTCTTGGAAACACAATATATCAAGTATGCAGATGTGTTCTGGAATCGGTTTTTGACGTAGCAGTGGTTCGGCCATTTAGTACGAAAAAAGCTGGAATGGGTGTAGTTACAAATTTGACGAACTCGCAACAGCTGGTATATATTGGGACCACCGCTCATTGTAGGAATATGTACATATTTATTATTGGGATAATCAAAACCTCTGAACTTGTGGATCCTGGATCTACAAGCCAAGAGTCCTGTGGATCCTTCACAAATCCATCATTAGAGTTTTGTCAGGACCAGGTCATTTTTTAATATTTTGAAAAATTCTACCGGCAGAATGGTTGTGATTCAGAAATCAAGACCAACACCAAATTAAAGAGCGGGTCAAGATCTGTCTTGGGGCTCTGGGGCAGCCTGTGGGATGAGGTGTGGAAGGAGCAAGACCGCTATGAAATTTTCCTCCTGCCAAAGGGGATTCCTGTCCCACCAGAAAAAGTGACATAATTCGCAAGTCCCTCCCTGCGGGAGGGCGGCTTCGCCGCCGCCTGTGCCACACAGCGCCGAAGCTCCCACCAGGGGGGGGGCCGCAAGCGACAGTGCTTACACAGCGCCGCAGCCCCCAGGACTTGTGTTAAGTTAGGGTGCGGCTGCTCTGAGATGAAGATCTGAGCTTTCCGGATCGGCTATGTATTTAGAATATTGGCAGATGCATACCCAACAAACTTCGCCGTCGAATTCAGGCGAAGTCCTCAACCTTCGAACACGGTTGCTGGCTGTTGCTAGATAACATGTTGGCGGCACCCTCAACGTAGCACCGGTAGAATCTAGTTTCGTAGCGCCGTCGACTTCACTCTCGGACTTTTGCAAGGATGATCCCCCGACTCAGATTGGCCCAGTTTGCTGCCAGACTGCGCCGTATGAGAAAATCCAAAACTTGGATTCCGGTACTTAAAGGTTCGTCAGTTACAAACATTTTTAGCCAACTTGATCGATCCATATACATTTCCACATATCTTTCTAAATGTTTTCGCGGTAAGCATATCACGATGCTCTTCTTCGAGACGTGGGTGGAAAAGAACCTGCGAATATTGATGAAGCGCACGCGTGATGTGAACGCGTGGTCCATTGAACCAAGCGGAGATGATGATGAAAAAAAACGAAACACTTATTTATTTGGCGTTATGCTACTCCCATCATTTTTCATGTGCGATTCGGCAGGATCGTTAGCCTATGTACTTTTCTTCATACTTTTTCTACTGAAACCATTTCAAGAGCTTCTTCCAATACCATTAGCCGGCAGCAGCGCGGCGTTGGTCACGGTTCTTGGTGAGTGTCTTTTGTTGGATGGGGTGGGGAAAGATAACAGCCTGTCGCCATTGAAGATATTAATTCGTGTAATTTAACGGACTGAAAAGCTTTTCATGCTGCCTAAGCCTGAGAAGCGTCTAAACTGATGACCAAGCTGTTTTGGATTGAACCCCAATCATTATTTGCAGGCTTTCCTGGATGGTCGGTGGACGCATGCTTGCACTCGCTATTCCTGGGTATGCTCGGGGCCGGAATTGGGGGGCTCAATTTCCTTATCCTAGGAAAACTGGCGCCTTATCCAGTTGCTCAAGCGTTCGTGCTTTTCCACATGGTATACGGTGAGCCCATTACACTTGGGCAATTTCCACGCTTACTATGTATATTTGGTCTCCTGAATCTCCGAGCCTCTGATTTGTTTTGTCCTGTCGGGTATACGCTATCTCGAATTCTTCGCCTTCGACTTGCACCTTCAGCGCCTGCTTTGATGCGAATGAGGAACCCTCGCTACTTTGTCTTCTTCTTGTACTGTGTTTCCATGAGCTGGAATGGAGTCTACAGCTCCACCTCCAGTCCAAACAGGCAATACTCTCCCGAGTTGCTGGCAAGTTTTCTTCAAGCCTTTGCTTGGGGTGGTGCAATAGTCGCCTTTGTCAATGTTTTTGTACTCCCTCATTCGAGTGAAGCAGTTAGGCTTTTCCTTCTACCTTCATTTTCCAATTAAATTCCTCCGTAGTTGGCTACCTTTTGATTCCAGGCTGACTTCTTCTTTCACCCATCTCTTCCGCAGGAACTTCGCACAACCCTTGTCCACTGCATCGAGCATGTTCGGACTCTTGCCTTTTTACTCAAGAAGACGTATTGGTGCGAAATTACGGACGATGAAGCCAAAGTTTGCGACGACTTGGTCCAATCAATCCGAGCAGATTGCCATATCTTACAGACCAAGCTAAATCGGACTTTTTTTGGAATTACTTATTCGAAGTGGTCAGGGAAGGATTATAAGAAAATGGTACAACTGATAAAATCCATGCAACAATCTTTGATCTCGACCCACTCCAACTTGAAGCAGATGGAACAACCAGAAGCAAGGATATTCATTGATCAACTTATTGCAACAGGATCCGTGAACTCGGAATTACTACGCAAATATTTGTATGTGGGTTTGACGGAAGTAGAAAAGGAGTTAGCTGTAGGCGCAGAATCGGTGCCACTCGCGCTTAAGGAGAGAGAATTGATGAAGGAGATCTGCACCGAACGCCTTGCAAACAAACGCTCACGGCGGAGCTCTCCAGACTCGGGCAAACTTGGCGTTCTCGGCCGTACTCGCGATACACTGGACGCCGCGTCTCAACTCAAGGACGTTCAGAACAATATAGCGCGTGAAATATCTGGGGGCCCAGAAGATACCATTATCAATGTCGAAGAATCTCCCACACGAACGGAAACTCGTTTGCCCAACTCTTATTCCCCATCATCCCATAGCCCAACCGTACCCTCGAGTCCTTTCTACACGACCCAGTCTAATCAAGTGAATTCCTCGATTCGGCAACTTTGGACCGATTTGCAAGCCCTACAACACGAGCTCATTGGTCAACTGCTTAAATCTGGCAAGGTATACCACCCTCAAGAGCCGTTGCTTATAGATTTTCTTGCATCTCCGGTCGAACGAAATATACCATCAAGCCTACAATCTGGGCATCTGGTAACTCGACTTTCGACGTCAAGTTCAACCGCAAGACATTGTGCATCTCTTCTTCAGCCTCTCTTGCCTAGAGTAGAAAGTAGTTTTCCAGATAGAACTCATGAAGTCACAGCTGCAAGTACGGGATCGGAGAAGAACCCTGACTCACAGCAGAATGAGCTTAACAAAGATGAGCTACATCGCTCTTTGCTTCGGACTTTCTCACATTCGTGTATCATGGGGATGTTCCTCGAGGAGCTTATTGAATTGCGGGAACTAGCCACAGGCAAACAGATTGATGGACGCCCACGTCAAAAGAAGCTTCACATAACTTGTTGGACAGACATTCAAGCCCGTCTTGCATTTCGCAAAGCACGAAAACCAAAAATTGATGCTTCCCACCCGTTCGATGATGATCTCAGTGAAGAAATGACAATGCAAGAAGCCCTAGAAACTCTCAAGGGCAACCAATATCTACCCAAAAGGACATCTGTACTCGAGCGCGCTCTTTGGATCGAGAAATTCTTGCGAAGTCCAGATAGCATCTGTGCATCTAAAGTTGCTTGCGCTGTCACTACTTTAGCAATACTATATTGGGCTGATGCAACCCGCGAGTTTGCAACAACGTACAATCTTCATACTGCTATACTTCCTCTCATCGTCTCTATCTCTCCAACTCTAGGACAAAGTTGGTTTAGCTTCATTTTGCAGATCAGTGGAGTAGGGATTGGGCTGCTATACGGTACTATGCAAGTCAATTTTTTCGGTTTCGAAATTGTCATCTCGTGGAAGCGTAGCTGAGCTCTACTAATACTTGCTTCCTCACCTTAGAGTCTTGGAGATTTTCAAGAACGTGGGCGGTTACAGGTATAATCCGTATGGCATAATCGTTGCCATGGCTGTACTTTCAGTCCCGATGAATTATCATTTCTATACGTACCCAAAGCTATTTGTATTGTCGGGATTAGCAATGTATTCAGCGGGAACGTTTATCTATCAGATTTATCTGAATCAAAACAAGCCATTTGATTCACCCCCTCAAAGGATGGGTAAAAATCTAGCTTCGCTGGCGATTGCAATTGGGATTGCCACCTTCTTCCAGTTGTTCGTGTTGAGGAACCCAGCTCGTCGAACATTGAGAAAAGCAATGGCTAGCGTGATGAGGGCCAACACAGCCTATACAACCATTCTGCAAGCTTATGTATCATCGAGTTGAGTGAAATGTCATTTATCAAAATCGCAAGGCCCCTTGGAACTCATCTGAATTATTGATGTGGATTATGAAAATTTTCCAGCTATTCCAATTGAGCCTAGTCACCGACCATCTCTAAAAGCGATCCAGAGAGTTGCCAAAGATTTGATAAAACGAGAAGCTCAAATACAGGATAGCATTACCGCGTTGATGCCCTTGATGAAGTAAGGCATCTCCCACTCTCTGCAATCTACTCGACAGACATTGATAGTTGTACAGTTTTTCAGCTGTTGAGCCCTCCCTTGGGAAGCCATTCAATGCCGTTGAATATCTTAACATTGCGAGGTGAGTTTCAGAGACGGAGATAGTTAACACGCTTGAGAAGCATGTACTGATTAATTTATGATGATTGACGGCCAACTCAGAGCCAACCAATTGATTCTTGGTAAGCTGAAATGTTGAAAGCAAGAAAAGGTCCGCCAATTGACAGTCAATACGCTACTTTATCAGACCGCAACCGTGATGCAAGAATCGCAATCGGGACAACTCCACTGCCGCAAACGATTTTGACCGAGTTTGTACAGAAGCTGGCGCCCTACCGGGGTCCAACCTTGTCGCGTATTACGACTTCTTTTTATCTTTGTACGTCCACACTTCAGTCAAAGGTAACCCACTAACTCATTCCAATCGACTTAATTTCTCCTATAAATATCTTTTAGCTCAATAATAAGTGCTGACTGGACCCTCTGCCGTTCATTCCAACAAAATCATGATTCAAATCCATATAGTTCCCATTACCCGAGACGTCAGACTCAATAGGAAAGCAGATTTTTGGGCAGGAGATCTTCCATGATGCACTAGTTTTGGCTTGTCGATTGGCGGCTTCAACCGAAGGCTTACAGCTTGTAAAAAGTAAAGAACTGTCCCGATATTGTGAGACATTTTTTTGTACCTTTGGATTGATGATCTTTTAATTCCTGCCAATCAGCTCAGAATACTAATTACCTTTTTACTAGGGCTTTATCTATCCAGTATCAATAGCAACCCTTACCAGCTTGAATCCATTCAAAATTCAGCGTAAGTAATTTGATTATGTACTCACAGTGTTGCCTGCCCTTGGCATTATTTCAGGTGCAGTGCTCTAATCGATGTGCTCCATTCCCCTACTTGGTGTCTTCATTCAATGACATTTGCAACTGCCGAGAACCTTCAGAAGAAAGCTATTTGGGAGACTTGAGGACGAGACGTTTGGCTAAAAGTTTGCCAGTTCACTTATTTCGGAGTTCTTCGCTCTATCTTTTTTCTTCATCCTTCTTCCTGATAGTCTTCTCAAACAAGGAACTTATTGACTCAATTTTTAACCTTGAAGTTTGTGTGGCGTTTATGTGCAAGTTACGTGGGACCAATCAGCATTGCTCATATTATTTGTCGCTTACAAATTTGAGACTAGGGAATTGAGCCTGGAGACGGTTGACGAAATTGCTGTCTATTCCCAATCCCAAAAGGCCTGCAGTTGAGGTCAGCTGAATTTACGTTTTGTTTGATCACTCTTGCATCATCTACTATGTGTGTCATAGGTGGATGGTACTTATACAACAGCCTTTCTCAAATTTCATTGAGAGAAGTTGAGTAAATTACTATTACATAGCACAAGTCAATTTGTACATACAAACAACCCAAGAGACACATACTATGAAACAACCAGTGGACCGCAGTGAGCACTAAGGAGAATGGTGGGAACGGAGGACACAAGCTGAGAGAATAGAAGCGAGAATCACCTATGAAACAACCAGTGGACCGCAGTGAGCACTAAGGAGAATGGTGGGAACGGAGGACACGAGCTGAGAGAATAGAAGCGAGAATCACCTATGTGAGGTGAAAGAAAAGAGGCGACTAGATGAGTGTGCATTGCAAGCAGAAGAAAGAGAGGAGACTGAGAGAGACAAAGGAAAAAGAAAAAGAGACGAAGGAGCCAAACCTATGAAACAACCAGTGGACCGCAGTGAGCACTAAGGAGAATGGTGGGAACGGAGGACACGAGCTGAGAGAATAGAAGCGAGAATCACCTATGTGAGGTGAAAGAAAAGAGGCGACTAGATGAGTGTGCATTGCAAGCAGAAGAAAGAGAGGAGACTGAGAGAGACAAAGGAAAAAGAAAAAGAGACGAAGGAGCCAAACCTATGAAACAACCAGTGGACCGCAGTGAGCACTAAGGAGAATGGTGGGAACGGAGGACACGAGCTGAGAGAATAGAAGCGAGAATCACCTATGTGAGGTGAAAGAAAAGAGGCGACTAGATGAGTGAAGAAGAAAGGAAAGAGAGGAGCGAAAATACAAGCTAGATCTAGATACAACAGAGTAAACCTAATCTGATGATACGAGGAAGCTCCCCGCGACGATCCTCCTGTCATGAACCTTAACCTAGTCGGATCTCACTTTGTCACTCCAGTGTCACACATACATCATTCTAAAATGAAGTGCAACGGCAAGACCGATAGGAGAGATGATGTTTTGAATCCATCAGTGTCTTTAAAATACCAATTTAAATGGCTATGTGAGACACATTGTATTAAAGTAAAATGTTTGGAAACTAATCATCAATTAAAAATACATACTCATTACTTTAAGTCAATATAAGACCCCCCAAAAGAGAAACCCGTCAAGAAATAGATTGATAGTAATTAAACGTCTCATCCTCGAGTCTCCCAAAGATTTTCTTGCTGCAATTGATGAAGAAGCAGAGTCAAGAGAGGGTAACGAAACGGATCATTGTAAGCGTTGAAGATACGGGGAGATAGTTGACTTGAATTAAAAGAGATGTATAAAAAAGGTTGCAAATAGGATTGTGACACTTACGCCGATTCTTGTATTAATTCCAGCTGCGAAAACCCGCTATTGATGCTCAAAAGATAAAGCCCTACAGTCCCGACCAACAAGATTATCAAAAAGCCTAGGTTAGTGATCTGACACATTATTTTTGAAAATAGACATATATGCTGAGAAGAAAGAGAAGCCTCACAATATCGGGTCAGTTCTTTACTTTTGACGAGCTCTAAGCCGTCTGGAGAAGCCGCCAAGCGACAGGCCAAAACCAAGGCGTCATGGAGGATTTCCTGACCGAATTGGTGGTTATCTGCGGCATTGAACGTCTCTGGCAAAGGAAACTAAGCGTAGGGAGGATGAATTGGTGCGATCATTAAGTTAGTAATCAGCATCCAACAATAATCGACGTTTTCTTCCTTTCTACTTTCTGGCACTCAAAGAAGATACGCAGACAATACCTTTGACTGAAGAGTAGATGTACAGAGGTACAACGAGGTCTTGATCCGTGATAAGGTGGGCCGTCTGTAGGGCCCCAACTTTTCCACAAACTCGCTCAAGATTTTCCGTGGTAACGGGCTTGTTCCGATCGCAATTCGGGCGTCTCGGTTCCGATCTGAGCGGAGAGAAAAAAAGAAAGAAAAAAAAAACGCTCGGGTTACTAACCTTGTCAAATTGGAGCTCGGGATAGCTAGTAGTTCGGGCGTCGGTTTCTTGTCACCCACCTAGAATTAGTTGGTTGGCTCTAAGCAAACAAACAAGTCAAAATTGTCAATTCATATGTATATCCCCCTAACTGATCGCAAGTTTCTTTTTCTTCTTTGAATTTCGGTTACCTGGCAATTTTAAGATATTCCGCCGCGTTAAAAGGCTTACCAAATGCTGGCTCGACACTTGCAAACCTGTATGATGGGAGGCAATGAGAAGGGACAAGAATATGTAAATCTTGTGATCAAGCTTTAATGATATGAGACCAAACGGGCTGCTGGCCTACTTCATCAGTGGCATCAGTGCGGTGATGTCATCTTGTATCTGCAACTCTCGCTTGATCAGATCTTTTGCGACTCTGTCAATGGCTTTCGAAGAGGGTCGATGACTAGGATTGATTGGAATGGCTGGCAAATCGCCAAAGTCGACCTCGATATCAGTTACACAGTGAATGAAACGCAGATCATCCCGCTTGACTCAACTTGATGATACGTATGCCTGCAAGATCACCGTATATGCAGTGTTAGCCTTCATCACCTTGGCCATCGCCTTTCTGACCGTCCTGCGAGCCGGATTCCTTAGGACGAAGAGCTGGAAGAAGGTAACAAGACCAATGGCAATCGCGAGGGCAGTAAGACTTTTACCCATCCGGTAAGCAGGCGAATCAGAAGGTCTGTTTTGGGTTAGATAGAGCGGGTAAACTAGTGATCCTGCCGAATTCATCGCCAACAGTGACATCACGAATAGCTGCGGGTTCGTGTACATGATGAAGTTCATCGGAATCGCAAACACAAGCATGGCACCAATAATCCCATACGGGTTGTACTTGTAACCCCCGACGTTGTTGAAAATTTCCAAAGCTCTGGGTCGATGATCATCCGACAGGCCAATCAGTTGGGTAATGACTAAGTAAAAGCTCACAGATTACAACGCGGCTAAGGAGGCGTGAAATTCACTTACATCATCCCGTATAACAAACCCAGACCTTGTCCACTGATCTGCAGCGTGAAGCTTAGCCAGCTCTGTCCCAAGGTAGGAGTAATAGCAACGACCAGAGGAATGATGGCACTGTTCAGGTTATACTTCTGGGCCGTTTCACGCGTCGAATCGCACCAATATAGTATGGCAAGCGTAGTGACGGCACAGGCTACCTTGAATGCACAAATACTGTCGGGGCTTCTCAAGAACTTCTCGAGTAGAAAGACGCGCTGAATTAAGGAGATCTTTTTGGGCACGTGTTGCCTGCCCTTGAGCATCTCGAGCGCTTCTGGCATGGTCATTTCTTTCTCGCCATACGGATGGGTCGACCCCGAGGTGTCACTGCCTGCTTTAGAGTCGGTCCGTGGGCCGAGACGCTCATTCGAGATGGACCAAAATGTGGTGGCGTGAAACTTCTTTCGACGTGGATATCCACCGCGCTGTGTACCTATGACAAGCCCCCTAAACTCTATGAGATCATCTAAGAACATGCCCATAATAAAAGAATGCGAGAATGTCCTGAGTAAGGAACGATGGAGGAAGTCATTATCATACTCATTCAGTTGTGAGTCTGGCTTGGGTTCGCATGTGTCAACTCTTAAAGACCTTTCTTGAGATTGAGCGCGCGAACGACTATCCGATTCCGAAACAATAGGTTGAAGAAGAGAGCGATGTTTGAATGCAGTGATGATTACGTCTGAATGGTGTTTGGCGCTAGTATCACGATGATGCTCATCTGCCAAGAAATGTCGCCTGAACGCAGTAGTGATGGAATCGACGAGCAAGGGCTCTTCCGGGCGATAAACTTTTCCAGATTGATAAATCTGACCGATAAACTTGTACTGACGCATTTGCAAGTTATTCCAGAGCTGCCGAATCGAGAAGTCCACTTGAGCAGACTGTTCCATGTTTCGCAGGTTCTCTGGTGTAAGCTGATAGGCAAGTGCGGTGAATTCGGGACTCGTCGGCAAGTAACAATTCAGCAAAGGGCTCTCATGATGCATTTGAGGTTGATTGGCTGGATTATTTGGGTGGGATGAAGCTTCCGAGATTTCGAGTGCAATGTGACTTTGAACATTTCTTAATTGAGAGGCGGCTTGTTGTGCAATAGGACTTCGGTTGGGGGGAAGACTCTTCGTGATGCCTCGAGAGCTCGGTTGGCGGGAGGGTGATTGTGAAACTTCCTTTGAAAGACGTTCGGCGCAAATTTCTTTCAGCAATTCGGTCTCCTTGATCACAAATGGGACTGATTCGGATCCTAAGGCAAGCTCTTTCTGGGCTTCTGTAAGGCCCACATAGACATACTTGCGCAATAAGTCTGAAGTCATGGATTCTTCTGCCATGAGTTGCTCCATGAAAATCTTAGCTTCTGATTGTTCCATGTTGTTTAAATTAGAGTACGTGGAGATCAAAGATTGTTGCATCGACTTGGTGAGCTGTACCATCTTCTTATAATCGTCTCCTGACCATTTGGAATAAGTGATGGCTAGAAAGGTTGAATTCAGTTTGGCCTGTAAAACGTTGAAATCTGCGCGAGTTGATTGGACCAAGTTATCCCGAACTTTGGACTCATCCTCTGTGATTGTGCACCGGTAAGTCTTTTTGAGTAAAAACGCGAGGGTTCGTATATTATCGATCGAATGGACGAGCGTTGTCCGAAGTTCCTGGTTACATGAAACACGTCAATATGTTTGTGCAAGTAGGGAGTGACAATCAGACTCGTGGCGGAAGATTCAGGAGATAAATGATGAAATGATGGCAAAGAGGGGAAAAGGACTGAACTGCTTCGCTCGAATGAGGGAGTACGAAGAGATTGGTGAATACGACGATGGCAGCACCCCAGGCATAGGATTGGAGGTAACTCCTGAGTAAGTCAGGAGAGTACTGTCGGTTGGGACTCGAGGCAGAGTTATAGACGCCATTCCAGCTCATGGAAATGGCAAGTAGGGAGAAGATGAGGTATTTGGGATTCATGGTCTTGATGAGGGCGAGGACTGAACGCGCCGATTATAATTGGGGATGAGGAAGTTATGTAGCAAGTTAGTAACAGTTCCAGGATGCTACAGAACAACCTGACATGAACTTACTCCAGAGAACTGGGAAAAAGACAAAGGCTTGTGCCACTGGATGGGGTGCCAATTTGCTGAGGAAAAGGAAGTTGATCCCACCTATCCCGGCGCCGAGCATACCAAGGAAAAGGGAGCGTAAACATGCACCCACCGACCATCCGGGAAAGCCTGCATAGATTAATGTTTAGGGAGTCAAAGAGTCAAACATGGGATGAGCAACTCGACCTCAAAAAAAAAAAAAAAAACGATCAATAAACGGGACTCGCCGACGATAGTTATCAAGATGGCACTGGTGCCTGTGATTGGGTTGGGAAACAAGTCCTGGAATGGTTTCAGGAAGAACAAGATAAAGAAGAGCAGATATGCTAACGTGCCTACAGAAGGGTTGGGTCAATTTTATTTTCAGTTTAGCTTTCAAAATGCGCATATTTCGAAGCTGACGTATTGAGATGGATGACTTCCACCGAGATCAGGCTCATGTCTGGTAGTGTCTGGTCAGTAAGAGGAAGCCGACAGACCTTTGAAGACAGGGATGGTGTTTCTTGACTGTCTGATCCGTCGAAGTGAGTTGATCATGAAGGGGTAGGATTGTTGCAGACCCATGTTCCTTGGTTTTGATGAAGAAGAAGTTCAAGTCTGGCGATGAATAAGATGATGTTCCAACCCACGCCTTCAACTTCCGACTTCTGGGCAGTGCCTTAATACACTTCAAGTTACAAATCTGCATACATGAGGATCCCATTTTGACCCCAGCAACCTTATTCAGAGATGAGCACTTCACCAGTAATTAAAGCGTCCGACTCGAGGGATGTCATGGCGTGTGCAGAACAGCCATGTGTTTATGTGTGTAAACAATAATTGGTGCTCAAGAACCCAGGTAGGTGGTACCTTGAGGGGAAGAAGATCTGGATTGGGAATTCCGCCTGTATCAAGTCCAGAAATGTTTTGTGGAGATGAGCAGTTCGAAATTATGTAGGACCGACATGCTGAGTTAATAATAATTTGCGCTTTCGGAGCGAGTTTCTCCAATCGGAATCCGGAATCCGGATGTTATGTATCAGTGTGGATTTCTGTTGATGATTCTGACCCATGAATATTGTGGACAGACCTCTACATACATAATTAACTTGCAGGGTCTCTTGGAGTGTTATTCAACTTGTTGGTGTTTGCGCTGTTGACCGGTCCCCGTTCAACCCCGGTAGAGTGTACAAAAACTCTCTGCCGTATTTCATCTCGAGCTGGAAGGGAGATCTGACCAGAAGGATTCCTCCCGAGAATATAATTGTTAGGGGCACTTCCTAATAGACGCATCGACATCCGTCATCGCATCCCTTGCTGAGGGCAACTTCAGTCATGGCTGGTAAGTCTTCCTGTTCCTCCGTTATCTCTGTTTCGACTATCGATGTAAGATGTCATCAACACTGTATACATCAATCGCTCTCTCCTCGCTTCACCCTACATGAGATCACACTAGAGTGGATTGTTCATGAGGCTCCCACTGCCAGCTTGAATAGTTCGTATCTATCGATTAGGCTTGCTTTTATCAATGTGTGTGTTCTCCAGTCTGCATATCCTTCATGGACGATAGGTGGTGACGAGATGAACTTGTTACATATAATTGCTCTTCTTTGTGAGCTCGGTTGAGTTTTTGCCACAATTTCCTTATCTCTCGCTTCCTCGGTCTCGTCATAGCTTGTACACCATTTTTGAGTTCACAGAGTAATGAAAGAAACGTGGGCGTGTCCACGTTCAGACCAGTCTTTCATCATACATAATTCATCCTCGAATATTGTCCAACCTCAAGGTTACTTCGGGGCTTCTCGCCGATGTTCCTCTAGCTTCATGTGACCCCAGAACGGTCCTTCACTCGTTCGCTCGACTTTCTACTTTGCGACCGAGTGCGGTAGTGCCCTCGAGCACATCCTTGCTCGGTATGGCTTTCCCATCCTTTCCTCGTTCAAACCACCCCCCAAACAAAAAAAAACGAAGACAGATAAAGAGCGCAGCCTCCCGTTTACGTATGGTCCACTTGGGGTCTTGACAATGGTGTTCCCCCAACAACATTAATGTCGCAAACTCTCACCGACTTTAAAGTATATCCCATCTACAACAACAAATAACCTCAGCAGACCTTGGTCAACACACGTGTTGCTAGCTCACTGGAGATTGTGCCATAGAAACATTGATGACAACGCCCTTCGCGTTGAAATCATCTTCTACTTTCTTGTCAGAAGAAACCTTATATTTCATCTGATTGAGATTCCCCCATCCATTTCAAAGAGACCATCCGTTGTCTCCTAAGCTTCCATATCTTCCCCCTTCCGTCCAAATCCCGTTTGAGACCCTTTCTCTCATCCTATATTTGAATCTCAATATCTGAAACATTTCCATTGATTATCTCCGTTTTTTTTTTTTTTTTTCATCGATATCATCGATATTCGATTCGGGTTGAATTCTTGATCTTGAATGTCGGCAGCACCTCTATACACAACCGCCTCGGGTAGATTATGGCACGCAGGTAAGTTCAATTCTTTTCCATTTTGCATCTTCCTCCTCGTCGTTTCTTGTATATGAATCCCCTCATCTCGTGTCAACACACTTTATATGAAAAACAGGTTTAGTGCTCATCTGCGTGGTTGGATTACCCGCGCGTGGCAAGACGCACGTTTCTCGATCGATTGAGCGCTACTTACGATGGCTTGGAGTCAAGTCTGAGGTCTTCTCATTAGGCGATCACCGTCGAAAAGTCATGGGGGATCCACAAGAGCTCCCTGCTGACTATTTCGCAACCGATGGCAGTCAAAGTGAAGCCACTCAAGCCATACGTGATAACATTCGACGCAGTCTGCTCCGTCTGGTCGACGAATTTTTCCACCATGGCGGACAAGTAGCGATCTACGATGCGAATGTTAGTTCCTCTTATCCTCTATGATCGGGCTATCTCAATTGTTATACTAACATTTTTCTTTCCTGTGACATATGCACCGCTCTCAGAATGGAACTCGAGCGGGCCGCCAACAATTGCGCCAAGAGTTTGAAGCAAAAGGCGTGCATGTCATGTTTATTGGTTTGTCGCGCACCTAGACATAGTTGTGTTTTATAATCCTCGTTTCCGGATTGCTGACACTCTTGTTTTCACCAGAGAACGTTTGCGACAAAGATGAAGTCATTGAGAAAAATATTAGAGCCGTCAAGATTTCTTCTCCAGACGTAAGATTGGTTTCTACGCACCTTATAGTCTCTGGCCTAAATCTCAACGGGTGCTTTGCTTCATTCTTAGTATAAAAACTGGGACCCGCAAGCCGCCACTGCCGATTACTGGAAACGCGTGAGAGACCACGAGAAAACCTACGAGCCCATTGAACAACCCAGCTTCCCATTTGTCAAGGTAGTCAACGTCGGGGAAAGGATTGTGGTTAAGTACTCCTTCCTCAACTTGAACCATCTTTAGTAGATACTAATCATGTCTGGTTCGCAGGTTAACAACATATCTGGCTACTTGCAATCTCGAATCGTTTTCTATTTGATGCAAATCCAGTTGAGTTACTTATGCGGAATCCTCTCGACTGCAAAAACACTGATTGAACTATTTTTTGTGGGTTGACAGCAACACCTACCGTACCATCTGGTTCGCACGATCTGGCCCATCCAGAATTGAGCATTTATACAAGGCCGACTCTGAACTTTCTCCACTGGGCGAAGAGTATGCTGAAAGATTGTGCAAGTTCTTGAGACAACGACGTCGAGTGGTCAAACGTGAGGGAGAACAAGAGAATCGCTTGACCGTTTGGACCAGTTCGAGGCGACGATGCATTCAAACCAGTGCCCCGATGGCCAAAGCGGGTTATAAAGTATTAGTACGATCCCAGATGAATGAGGTCAGACTACTACGACTCAGGCGTATACCAGATCATTCACTTTGATAACTGCTGATCAAATCATCTCAACAGATTAATCCAGGGGTTATTGATGGCATGTCGGTGGCCGAAATTAAAGAGAAGTATCCCGAGGAGTATAAGAAGTCTTTGACTGAACCGTATGCTCACCGATATCCCAGAGCGGAGTCCTACCATGATTTGTCGGTTCGTTTGGAGCCAATCATCTTTGTAAGTCTTTACCCTATATTAGTCGAAACTTGTCTCCCCTGACCACAGACACTTCAATTTGATTTGACTCATTGTATATTGTCTTACAGGAAGTTGAGCGTGACCGCTCAGATTTGTTCATCATCGGTCACGCTAGCGTGATAAGGTGCTTATTTGCCTATTTGAAAGGTCTTCCGCGTGAGTCCAATTATTCCCAAACAGGAACTAGGCTTTGTCTCACGTTTTCATCCCCTGCCTTGATAGCACATGATATTCCTCTTGTCAGTATCAGAAGAGGCCAATTGATCGAAGTGACTCCCACCTCGTACGGCGTCCAAGCCAGAACCCATACTTTTTGGACGCCCGCTGATAACCCCGTGCTATACAAGTTCGTGAGCGGTAAGTGATCGAGACAAATTGCAAGAGAATCACTAGGCTCTGTAGGGCTAATGCTGATGAGCACGGTCTCTTGTTAGATGAAGACGCCTTCAACCACGCTCCGGAGTCCGAGCAAAAAGCCGAAGAGCTTAACAAAGCCATCGCTCCCTTGGCCATTTGATAGCTATCCATGTGATACTCCAGAGACATTGCATCTATCGTTCAAGAGACCTACTTTCTGATTACCATATCGTCGTTTTTTTTTTCAAAGAAAGTTTGATTACCAATACGGGCCAAGAAAAAGGTATCAATAGCTTTCCAAATCATGTAGCGGAGTTTGGCAAATAACAGTATTATGACACTTGAAGCCTTGAAGTGGGGCAATTTACTATCCAAATTAATTTATGCGATCGACTCATCACTCATACATGCACTTATAATTTTCAGTAAGAAACATTGAATCTCAAGAAGACTTGGGGTTTTTCAATTCTGTCGTTTTGAAAACCAGTCACGGACTGTTGTGCGCAGGTAGTTTGTCGTTTGGATCTTCAAGTAGTGTGGCAGAAGAAAGAGAAGTCGTATTTGCAAAATGGAAGAGAATCTTGCTGGTTTATAAGACTTTATGGGAAGATTCTAACGAGTCTAATTAATCTTTGCGCCAGAGGAGGTGTCCAAAGCCCCGATGGGAATCGGCAAATCCATCTATTTCTGGCATTGGGTGTTTACAATTAGCACCTGCGAAACAGTCACCTTCAAAAGAAGACGTTGACTTGTTGATCAAACTCGATTCTCTCTCGTCGACCAGAGTCATCTGCTCTTGAATTGAGTTATCTTGTCTCGACGTGGTTGGGCGCCAAAACAACATGTGGTTTCTGTATTTATCTCATAAATTTAAAATTTTCCACAACTCCCTTTTTTCCAAAAGTTCTTTTTCATTGCATTGAACGGCTTTTTGTTTGTAAGATCATTTTCTCCCCAATTATATATTGTTGAAAGGTTTTTTGCTCTTCATATAACCAATCAAAGAAGAGAAAAAATGAAGTCAAGATATTGACAACCGCATAGGACTCGGAGAGGAGAGCCGATCATTCCCTTTTCGACTCACCAGTCAAGAAAAAGATCGCTTTCAACGGCTGAACCTTTGGAACAACAGTGGAAAAACCACGATGTGTAGACAACGTGAACGAACATAAATCAGTGAATTAGTGGAGGGTCGAGATAGAGATTAGAATTAGATGATGAGCAAATGTGAATGTGTACATATTTTTATTTATTTTGGAGTGAGAACGTTGTCAGGGTGTTGCTGTGAGTGAGTGGGCACAAATCGCAAAGTTCCCCACAGGAGGTCTTGACTTTCCATCGTGCAGCTGCCTCGCGTGTCCATCGCGTAGAACCCTCATCGTGAAGATCCATCCCTGGTGTAGAATCTGCGGGCGCGGAGGCCTTTTGTTTTAGAGAACGCCGATGTCTCGGTTTGGCTTGTGCAGTATTTCGTGGGACACTACATCCTTGAAAGTGAGTCAGTCAATCGACATCATTGTGAGAAACAACACGTGACAGCTACGGCATGCACGGTGGTGGCGTCAGCTCACGGAAGCGTCCCGGTACTCGGTCCCTCAACTCGGTCAAGATTGCATAACTCACCTACGGCATGCACGGCGGTGGCGTCAGCTCACGGAAGCGTCCCGGTACTCGGTCCCTCAACTCGGTGAAGAAGAGAAGAGGGCCGGTACCGGCGCGCAATGCCGTAGACTAAATACAACGTGTTGCGGCGCAGCATACAAGACATAACCCTAACCCATCATCTCACTACTCCGCATCCCTATGATTTCAGGTATCACCGACCTGTCACAACCCAGTCTCTAACACCCCCTCCCTCGGTTGTGACCTCGACCCCACTAGGTTGATCTTCTCTAGTGCTTTCTCGATGATATTTGGTCCTAATCTCTTGGTGAAGATGTCTGCAACTTGATTATGGGTGTCTGTCCATTGTATCTTGATGGCGTATTGACGAATGAAATCATTTATAAAATAGAAAGCTCTTGATAAATAACGGGTCTTCTTCTTGGAGGCATTGTCTCCAGCAATCAAAATGGCGGCTTCATTATCGCAATAAATTTCAATCGGTAGTGTCTGTTCAATGTTGATGAGTAGGTTTTGAAGTTGTGCTAGGATTTGTGATCCATCTGAGAGTGCAATGTATTCTGCTGCGCATGTCGACAGAGCCACCACGGTTTGCCGTTTTGAGCCCCAAGCGACACTGTTCCCATTATGCCGGACCATGTATCCTGATGTTGACCGCTCGTGTTCTCCTCCCCAGTTGGCATCCGACCAGAGCTGCATTACCCCGGTCCCCTTTCCAAATTCCATCTTCAAATCCGTGTTCCGCTTCAAATAACCTATCAATACATCTAGGGCCTTCCAATGGTCACTGGATGGGTTCGCGCTGTAACAAGCTAGTAGATTGACTGAGTAGGATAGGTCTGGGCGAGTCCCACTGCACAGATACATCAGCGAACCTAGGGTGGACCAATATTCCGTGGCGTCTACAGATTCACCGGCATTGATCTCTAGGTGTTCTTCTGGGAGCGTACTGCGTTTGGGGAAACATGGGCGAGGGTAGTCTTGAATGATTTGCTCGGCAAGGAGATGTTGGTCAAGCATAATGTTTTCACCCCGCCGTGTAATGTTGATGCCTACAATCTTTTCTACGGAATTGGACCATTTTACTTCCATTTGCGCCGCGATTGCCTGGTGTAGATCATCAAGAACCCCTTGCAACGACCCCATCGCAAATCCATCATCGACATGTAGCCATATAACAACAAACTCTTTGCCCCAACGACAGAAGTATAAGGACGGCTCTAATTCGCTCGCCGTGAAACCGATATCATGCATTTTTCCACTGAAGAACTTCCACCAACACCTGGCCGCCTGTTTTGTGCCATACATCGCCTTTTTTAGTCGCATGATCTTTCCTTTCCATTGCGGCATGATTTCAACGGGAGGTTGGACGTAGACTTCCTCTTCTATTGGGCTATACAGGTAAGCTGAGCTAATATCGAAGGTGGCGGTGGGCAGGTTTTGACTTTGGGAGATTGATAGTAACAAGCGGAGGGTGTTCAAGGAGGCCGTGGGGGCATAAGTTTCATTGCAATCGGTCCCCATTACCTGGTTGAATCCTTTTGCAACGTAACGCGCCCGAAACTTGTCAATTGATCCGTCCGGTTTTCGCTTGATAGTGAACACCCACCGCGCACCAAGGGCTTTTGACCCCTTGTACGGGTTGACGGGTTCCCACACACCCAACGACTCGAATTTGTCCAGCTCATATATTGCAGCAGCTTTCCAATTGGTTGAGTCGGGTCCTGATAGCGCCATCTTAATGGTCTTCGGCAGGCGGTGTTCCTGTCCGACCGGGAGACTTTCGATTGCCTTGAGCTCCGCAGTGGCTATCTCGTGTGTAGGCTCACCTCCAAGGACAAGTTTTATTTGGCGCACGACCTTCTCCAGCTCGGATTCCGGGAATGCGTCACTCATCTCGGAGATCGGTAGGGGCTCCGTGACTTCTGCCTCAATGACTGGTCCGGGACGTGCTTCCTTCACTTCTAGGGCCTGGAACTCGGGGAATTTTGCGTCAGAGGTGTGTACTATTCGTTTTTGCGTCGGGACATAGAACAACCAGCCTGACCCGGCCTTTGGATATCCTAGCATGAGGCACTCGACAGCTCTCTCCTCGATTTTGTCCGACCGGATGTCTTTCGGCACATGACATATTGCCCTAGACCCAAAGGGGTAAAGTTTGTTGGGTGAGGGCTTAATCCCGTATAGGACCTCGAGTGGCGAAGTGTTGACTCGGGAGTTTGGTATGCGATTGTGTATGTACGCAGCTGTGAGGTATGCGTAGCTCCAATAAATTTTTGGGAGCTTGCTATTGTGGAGCATCGTGCGTGCCATGTCGCCAAACGTCCGATTTGCCCGCTCAGCCTCACCATTCTGTTGAGGATGATAAGGTGATATAGGAGCCAGAGTGGTTCCTACTTCCGCTAGTCGCTCTTTGAGGTTCCCCACATATTCCGCAGCATTGTCACAACGCAGGTATGCCGGTGTTCTCCCAAGCGTAGTCTTCATGTGTAAAACCCACGCCATGATCTTATTAGGGACTTCCTGTCGGGTTGCCATGATGGCACAGTACGTGTATGTACTGGCGTGATCGCAAAAGGTGATCAGGTACCGGCAGCCGTTGATATCCATATTGAACGGGCCTGCAACATCGGTCATGCATAGGTCGAGGGGATTGTCCCGAGGTATGTCGGAAGTCGCCCCATTACCTTTCATGGCGGTGGCTTTTGATTTCGCGCATTGCACGCAGAAGAACGGCTTTGTGTCTAGCTTGAGATCGGGGAGGTAACGGCGGACAAAGCGTTGTACAACTGGTTCAGCTGCATGTCCTAAGCGGCAGTGCCATAAGAACAGTTCGCTGGAGGGTTTCTGGGAGACTTTGGATAGAATTGCAGGGGGGGGTAGAATTGCAGGGGGGGGGGAAGTGGCTACGTTCCAACAGTAGTTTGAGTAAACAAGAGCAAAAGAAATTCCCCCTGGGCTAATCAATTTGGCGTTTGTGTGGTTATGCGCAAACGACCACCCAGCTTCTACTAGTCGTCCGGTCAATAGAATGGACCCTTTTATTCCGTCACAATAGAACACGTTTTAAATCTCCATCACGCCCGTCGGCGTCGGTATCGTGAGACTACCAACAAATTCGATGGGTGCCACATATTCAGAGATGGCCAATGATATAGTCAGCGGATTGGACAATCGTGACTTGATTTTGTAGAAACGTGACTTTCCACTCACGTTGATTGTGGAGCCGGAATCAAGCAGGACCGTGCCATTGTTGGCATCTGGCAGGTCAATCTTACGGATGCGGCCGTTTGACTGAGGTGCCGGGTGTGAGTTGTTTGCCGGATGCTGGTATTGTGCATTCCGGGCAGGCGGAACGAATTGGGACCCCTTCTCGTTGTGGTTAGGGGGTGGCGCCTCAACTCGGCCGAAGCGAATGTCCTCCCAGTACGTGTCGCAATCTGAGTACCAGTGGTCAACCTCGCCGCAGTAACGGCAATTATAGCCATATCTTGCGTTGAGTGATTCAGTGTGACCCTTTCCTCGGAAATAGGCGGCTTTCTCAACAGAAAACTTCCCGTTGGTTTGAAGATGGGCTTCCGGGCCATTGCGCTTGTGTGGTGGTTTGTAGCGTTGGGGCTGCTGACGACCTTGAATGGCGTTAACTGACATTTCGACATCGGAAGGGATTGACCCGGGACTTAGAGCGGATCCCTTGCTAGTTTTGCTGAGGGCGGATTGGATCACTGTTGTGACCTGGCCGAAAGTTGGCGCGGTGACCATGTTGTCCAGAGGTTGGCTGATGGAATACTCAAAATTCTTTGAGTCGGTGCCTGGGGGTGCTTTGGCCAGGGCTTGGAGAAGGAGACCACCGAGTTCGTTGACGGTGACCTTGGCTCGCTCGACGTCTGATATGATGGCGCAGAATCGAGCAAGCCACGATTCGCTGGCCGGTGACTTCTCGGCGGCGAATCTGAGGATCTTTTTGACCAGGATGATTTTGTGGCGTCTTCCTGACATCTTGCATTTGGATCGCAAGAGTTCAAACAGATCCTTCGACGCAGTGATTTTGTTGGACTCTACAATCGAGAGCAAGGCGTCGTTGAGAGTGCCGCGCATCAGCACCGCAACAGCCTTGTTCTGGATGGAGTCGAGCTTATGAAAGTTGTCCTGCTCGTCGTTCAGGAAAGTTTGATCACGGACGAAGACATGTTGTAGGGTCCTGTCAATTGCATTCTCCCATTCGGTGTAATTGGAACCATCGAATGAGAGTTTTGGGTTCCGGGGGTTGACCTCTTTGAACAATTTTACCGGCGATTTGACAAATTGCTTCATCATCTCGTCGGCGAGGGAGTTGGAGTGGTAATTGGTGGGGTTGGTGTTGGCAAGAGCCTGGGCCCTTGCGGCAGCCTGGAGGTTAGCGATCATCTCATTCTGTTGACGCATGACCGTTTGCAGATCGTTCAGTTGGGATTGTAGGTGGTTGACGGAGTCGTCTGCCATTTCAGTGGCTGGTTGGAATCTTTCAAAGCTGCCGGAATCGTCGGAATCAGCGGATCTTTTGTTCGAGGTGTTCTTGACACCAAATCTCATTCGACTTGACACAAGGAGAGCTCTGGTACTCGGGTACGCAATGCTATGGAGAGGCGGCTTTTAACCTGTGAGAAACAACACGTGACAGATACAGCATGCACGGCGGTGGCGTCAGCTCACGGAAGCGTCCCGGTACTTGGTCAAGATTGCATAACTCACCTACGGCATGCACGGCGGTGGCGTCAGCTCACGGAAGCGTCCCGGTACTCGGTCCCTCAACTTGGTGAAGAAGAGAAGAGGGCCGGTACCGGCGCGCAATGCCGTAGACTAAATACAACGTGTTGCGGCGCAGCATACAAGACATAACCCTAACCCATCATCTCACTACTCCGCATCCCTATGATTTCAGGTATCACCGACCTGTCACAACCCAGTCTCTAACAATCATGAAAGTCTGGACTGTGTGGCAGAGTTCGAAGATGTCTAGTATTTGTGCCAGTGAAAATCCATCCCATCCCGATATCTGTGCAGATGTGAACCGGAGTTGTTCCACACATCCACATACCTTCTTGAATTCTCTCTCACAACAACCACCGTATGGTGCGGCTGCCCAGAGCAGAGTTCACGGAAGCCTTGAGTGGATCAAGGCAGTCCCGGAAAATTATTTAAAGGGCCGCTCAGAACAGCCATTGGACAATTCCTCACTCTCCACAGTCCTCACATCGTCACAACCATCTCACTACATCTTGAAGAGCAGAGCTCCAACCAAAAAATCATCCTAGTAACTACTGAATTGTTATTTACCACTGAAAAACCATCCTCTTTTGATTACTATTCAACAGGCGTTACTACATACATATAATAGCCATGGCCAAGTTCTCCTACATTACTATCCTAGTGCTTGCTGCCCTTCAGTCAGTGTTTGCGGTGCCGCTGGTTTCTCGGCAGTCACAGTTCAACTCACAAGATAGTCAAGTCTTTGGCAACAACGGTAATCAACTTTTCGATAATGGCATGGGCGGCGGCAACAGCATGATGGAAACCGGTGGCGATTCTAACTGGGTCGGCCAGGACTGGAACCTCAACCAGTTCCAGAACCAAAACGGCGATTGGCAAGCCCAGGATTGGAACACTAACCAGCCCCAGAACCAACACGGTATGTGGGAAGCCCAGGACTGGAACATGCCCGGGGCGCAGGGTAACGGTGGTATGGATGGCTCCGGCCAACGATTTGATGAGGGCTCCAACAACGGTTTCCACTAGGCCATTCATATAAGCTGTTAGGCTCATTGTAAGTCAGAAAAACCCATTCCGAAGAATTTGTCACATCTTTCCTCCAGGGGTTAACAACTTTCTTTTTTTTCAGCATTAACGTGCTCGCCAGTCTTTTAAACCAGGATACTCGGATCCTCGCAAGATCGATGGATTCTCAATTACCTTATTAATTGAACTTTGTACCACTATTACTGCAGCGCTCTTCCCTTCTTGTTTCTAATAGATTGTCTTTCTTGATTGAATTTCTATGTACTTTTTAACGCGTCCATATGGCTTTTTCTGCAAAGTACTTTCTCTTACTGCGCCCCTTACCTTTATGAAAGGTTGTGAAGTTCAATGAGGTTTTCAGTAAAAGGTCAGCACAGGCGTACTATGTACGAGCTGGTACATATCATCTTGGCAAGCAGGTTAACCTGCCCTTCGAGCTAGTCCATACCATCTCGGCGAGCAGGTTAAACTGTCCTTCGAGCTGGTTCATACCATCTCGGCGAGCAGGTTGACCTGCCCTTCGAGGTGGTACCGACCACTACCAGCTCGTCGAGCAGAAAATTCCATCCCGAGCTGGTTACTTATCATACCACACCCCATCTCAAGCGAGCATGTTACCAGATCGGCAAACAGGAACCTGTCAGTCGGTACTTAACCCGCTGGGCGAACAGGAGCCTGCTAGGTGAGCTTGTACACACCCAGCTGAGCTGGTCAAGTAGGAACATGTCATTCGAGATGGTACATAACCGGCTCGACATTTTTCTCGAGAGATTTGAATCCTGAATTAAGAAAAGTTAGATTCCAAAAAGAATTGAGGTTCTTATTGTGTTTGAAAACTGGTCATGGATTTTTATTGCTCTACATAGTTTGTAGTTTGGTCTTTCAATATATATTATTGCAGAAGGAAGAGAAATTGCACATGCAAGAAGCAAACCAATCTTGCTGGTTTAAAAGACTTTGTGAGAGTATCCTAATTCTTTGCGCCAAGAGAGGTGTGCAAATTCCCCATTGGGAACTGCAAATTCATTCATTTCTGTTGCTAGCTGTTTCAAAATTATCACCGGCGGAGAAGTTACCTGAATCAAAAGAAGGCACTACTTTTGTTGATGAATTTTTTTTCTCTTTCGTGTGCCAGGGTAATTTGTTGATCTTGTCTTGAAGTGGTTGGCCCCAAAAAACCATGTGGTTTTTCTCTCAATTTATCTCATAAAAAAATCACATATAAAATGCCCTTGTTCCTTTTCTTAATACTCATTGCCTTACATCGAATGGCTTTTGCTCTAGGATTCATCTCCAATTACTGTTGAAAGGTTTTCTACTCTTCATTTAAACAATCAACCAACGAAGACAAAAAAGCAAGTGAAGATATCAATAACAAAATAGAAGAGCCGATCATTCTCTTTTCTATTGTAACTTAACCGTCTAAATAAACAACTACTTTCAACAGTTGAACCTTTGGAACAGCAATGAGAAACTCAAGGATTGTGCGCAATATGGGCAAGGAGGACAAAGATCATTGAACCAGTGAAGACAGATATGAGAATTAGATGAAGAGAATATGGATCTGTACATACATATTTATTTTGGAGTGAGAACGTGGTGAGGGTGTTGCTGTGAATGAGTGGGCACAGATTGTAAAGTTCCCCACAGGAGGTCTTGACTTTCAGACTTTCCATCGTGCAGCTCCCTCGCGTGTCCATCGTGTAGAACCCTCCTACATAGCGAAGATCCATCGGACCACCCCTAGTGTAGAATCTGCGGGCGCGGAGGCCGTTTGTTTAGAAAACGCCGATTTCTCGGCTTGGTTTGTCCGGTATTTTGAGGGACACTCCATATGTATCTGAAAGTGAGTCAGTCAATCGACATCATGAAATTCTGGACTGTGTGGAAGAGTTTGAAGATGTCTATTTGTGCCAGTGAAAATCCATCCCATCCCAATATCTGGGCAGATGTGAACCGGAGTTGTTCCACACATCCACATATTTACCTTCTTGAATTCTCTCTCACAAAGACCACCGTATGGTGCGGCTGCCCAGTGTGACAGTAGAGTGACAAAGGGAGATCTGATGTGAGATCAGACTAGGTTAGGGTTCATGATGGGAGGATCGTTGCGGGAGCTTGTTCTTGTTGTCAGATTAGGTTTCATCTGTTGTATCTAGAACTTTTGTGTATTCCTGCTCTTTCTCTTCTCCTTTCTTCACTCATCTAGTCATTTTGTTTCTCACCTCGCATAGGTGACTACTTGCTTCATTTCTCTCAGCTTGCTTCCCTCTGTTCCCACTATTCTCTCTCGTGCTCACTGCGGTCCACTGGTTTTTCATAGGTTTGGTTTCTTTGCTCCTTTTTCTCTCTCCGTTCCTGTTTGTTTTCCTTCTGCTTGCAATCCACTCATCTAGTCATTCTGTTTCTCACCTTGCATAGGTGACTACTTGCTTCATTTCTCTCAGCTCGCTTCCCTCCGTTCCCACTATTCTTACTTGTGCTCACTGGGGTCCACTGGTGTTTCATAGGTTATGAGCCCAGCCTACTAAGAGCACCAAAGCAGATAGGAACCCAAGGAAGCTATCTAATTGATAAGAAAGCGTATCAGTCACCGTGGCCGTCAATCAGGATAACAAGACGTCCAAATCCTCACTAGGACGCTATCCATACACTCCGGCTCCTGAAGAACCAGCCCCTGAGCACTCCCCACGGGAAGAAGAAACAGCTGAAAATCTTGAAGAATTGAGCTGTTCTGCAGAATCAGTCAACGAGTTGCTTAAGCCAACCACAAATCAACCTGCAATAATGGCAGATCAAGACTCCATCAAAATGACCATCAAACCTCCCAACAACACCAACTTCACCACGTGGCTTTATAAGGTCATCAGCGCCCTAGCCTATAAAGGATTGAATGAATATGTCCTTGAGGACACCTCAAAATACGTGAGTCAAGCTGATTACAGCAACAAAAAGTGATGAGCCACTACTTTCATCAGGCTACACCTGAATGAAGATAAAACCAATTGCTTTGTAGGGAACGGCTTCAAAACCTACAAACCCAAAGTCTTGTGAGACACAATAAATGCACACTACACCGCTCAGTCATTAGAAAATGCAGCCAATGTCTGGGACAAACTATCCAACATTTGATTTTGCAAAGACAATATGAAGAAGTCCATCAACTACTTCCAAACCACTTTTGAACTCCTCATCAAAGTGTACTCTGAGAAACTCAATAAGACCACCCAGCTGGAAACGTTTTTGATCTTCCTATTTCTCAGGCAACTCCCTTCCTCTTTTGGCATGTTTCAAACGCTTCAATACACTGGCATGAAAAAGGCGGACACTCCCCTTCAAAAGACTAGCTTCCTCAATGACCTGGAAAGAGAACTTTGTTGTCAACAAGAGGCGGCCACTATGACAGTTCTGGCACCAGCCACCACACTTGCTGTCTCACAACAGCCAACTCCACCACAACAACCTGCTAAATCTGCAACTTTATCCTGCTGCAAGGGACCAAGATGTGAAAATGGCGTGCCCAATCCCGCCATCACTAGTCACACCAAAGATAGATGTCACGCTGTTCACCCTGAATTGGCAATCACTCATTTCCAAGCCGCCTTAGACAAAGCCAAAGCTTGCATGGCAAAAAGGGCTATTCTTAGTGCGCAATCAGGAATCTCTGACTCCATCATCCTCAATAGTGGTGCCACCGGGCACTATCTCAAAAATTGTTCTTACTTCACCTCACTTTGACCCTGCTTGGCAACCGTGTTTGGAGCCAACGGTGCCTCCATCCCAATCATTGGCAAAGGAAGCGCCGTTATCCTCACCGCCACTGGCCCAATTCAGATTGCTCATGCCTACTTTGTACCCAAGTTATCCAACTCCCTCTTACCTCTCACCATCTATGTCCGGGATGGCTACACTCTTGTTCCCAACAGTACAGGCAATTGATTCACCCTTTTTGAGGTGACCATGTCATGTGCTCTGGTACCACTTTTGAGAGGGTACTCATAGTTGAATTGATAGCTCCCAAGGCCCTGGCGTTTAAATGTGACCTACTTGTCCTTCATAACCCGCTTGGACATCCAAGTCTCCCTTACCTCAAAGCTGCCTATCCAGACCTCCACATCACCTTGCTTGACTGTTGCCATTGTGATGTGGGTAAGATTCATTGTCAGCCTTTTCTTGGGTCATTTCCAGTTGTCAATAATGTCCTGGACTGCATTAACATGGACTTGTGCAGACCCATTACACCAGTGTGGTAAGCCAATCTTTCCTCAGAAAAAAGCCAGTAGGACTGAAAACACAGGATTCAACAATCACAAGGGGTTCACAAGCTATGGTCAAGACCCATCAATCACACAAGTTTCACAGGGCATCCCCAACCACAACTTCAACACATGAAACACCATCCCCCTTCCAATGAATATTTTCACTTGTAAATAGTTTTCTCTCCCATGGAATATTCTACAACACATGTTTTACACGTTTCAACTCCTTAACCACAACTCAGCCATTGTATATAGCTTTTTCACTTGTTCCATCCTTCCATTTATTTCCATCACCCACAAGTCAGCCATCCTCATTTGTTTTCCACGTTTCATCTATATGTTTCATCCCTCACACAACCACATTTTGGCCACTTCCCCAATTGTCCATATTTCCTATATAAAGGGCTTGTTTCCCCCTGCTCATTGGTTCCCCATCAGATTGTCTACACATATCACTTGTTAGTACTCATCCCTGGTCACAATTAAATATTACATAGCATATCATCAGCTTCCCTGAGTAGCCATTAACACTGCTACTTGGCTCTGGTCAATACTTCCCATATTATATTCACCTTACTGCAGGCTCCCCTGGGTACACAAAAGAGTTTCACCTGGCTCCTCCAGAAGCGTTATGAGTTATAAGCATTAGAAACCATAAGAAACATACATACATACAATTAGAATTACCCAAGACATCCTAAAATCCTCATCAGCAACACCTTATTCTTTAAGATTCCATACTCTTGTATTCTTGTTACCTTACTCTCCCAGAAAATCAAGAGGCAGCCCTTCAAGCACCTATTCCCTCTCAAGCTCTGTTCTCCCTAAAAAGAGTAGTTCCACAACGGCATCTTGTGGAGGAAATCAATAATTCCTGACAATTATTGACGGAAACAGAAAGTTCCGCTTTATCTACCCAATGCCGCGTAAGTCAGACACTTTCACCCATGTCTTCACCCTCCTGAATCATGCTGAAAATCATACTGGCCAAACCTTCAAATTGGTAGTCTCCGACAACGGCGTAGAATTTGTGAACCACCAATTCATGGCCCTCTACAACTTTGGGGAATTGTCCATCACACCACTGCTCCCTAAACACTGAAACAGAATCCATTTTCAGAGCGTGGCAATTGCACCACAGTGGAGAAAAATCAGGCCCTGCTACTCACAGCGGGCATGTTGCTGGCGTGGTGGGGGGAGGCCGTAACAACATCTGTCTATCTCAAAAACCGGTCACTGGACAGCTCCATCAACATGAAGACACCGTACAAGCTCTGGCACGGTCAGCCTCCAAATCTTTCCCATTTACAACCTTTTGGCTGTTGTGTGGTATGCCTTGATGAAAAGAAGTGGTGTGATTCAAAATTCTCACAGCCGGGAGTTGAAGCTCTGCTAATAGGATTCAATGAGGGGCACAAAAATTATAAGTTGTGGGTTCCCTCATCCAAAAAGATCAAAACATCCCACCATGTTGGTTTCTTTCCTCATCTTGAATCCCCCTCTTCCATCCCAACCCACAGCAATCTGGCCACTTGGGTTGAAGAACTCTTTGCCGATGAACCAACCATGGCCTGCTTGGACCCTGAGCAACCAGCGCCCACTCCAGTTAATGAGCCCAACCCTGACTCCTCAGAGGATTGCCTCTATGAAATCTCCAAAGAAGTCCCTGAAGATAGCCCTGTTGAAGAAGACAAACTTCCCCCCTTACCAATTGATCCCAATCCTGTCAAGGGGTATGCCTATGTGCCCCAATATGAAAAGGCCCCTAAAAACATCAGTAGCAATCTAGATCCCACCAATATCATCAAAGGGAGTCAACAGCACAGGGCTAATGCCGCAACACTTCCACCCACGCATTAGGCTTTTTTCATTGTTGGCAAAATGGTGTCTGTGAAAGATCCAAAGACGTTTGCGCAAGCCATACGCCGTCTTGACTGCAACAAGTGGCTCATGGCAGTGGAATTAGAGCTGAACAACATTTGCCGTCACAAAGTATGGGTAGTGGCGCCAATGAAGACCAGAAAGCAGCCCCTTGACAATGCCTGGGTCTTTAAAAGGAAGTACAACACCAATGGAGAACTGCTCATGTGAGGATACTTTTGCACCAACGGGATGTCTGGCCTTGCTACGCACATTGCTTGGTATTGCAGCTGCCAATAAATTTCAAGTCAAACAAATGGATGTTTGCTGTGCTTTCCTCAATGGCGTTCTGGAAGAAGACATATATCTGAGGGTCCCCAACGGCGTCAACATTGAAGTACCGCATGGCCATGGACTGAAGCTCCAGAAGTCGCTGTACGGACTTAAACAAAGTCACAGGTGCTGCTATCAAGCTATGAAGGGGTTCTTCCTCAGTGTCAACTTCCACCCAGCAGCAGCAGACGCCTGCCCATTTGTGCATCAAGACACATTGCCCCCATGTTTCATTTACGTTCATGTCAACAACCTGGTCATTGTTGGACCAGATGTAACATTCCTCAAGAAACTAATTGTTGATTGATTCAAAATGGAGGACTTGGGCCCCTGTGAGTGGGTCCTAGGCATGAGGGTCTTGCGCAACGTCAAAAACAAAACCATTTCTTTGTCTCAAGATTGATACATCAAGGAGATACTTGAAGAATTTGACATGATCGGCTGCAAATCCGCTTCTACCCCTTTACCCCTCAACGCACTAACCGCACTGCCAGACTCCCAACCAGTCTCCAAAAGATTCAACTACCGTTGGGCGGTGGGTTTGATCAACTACCTTTCTCAGTGTACATACCCCAATCTTGCCTTTGCGTGCAGCTATCTATCCCAATTCCTAAACAATCAATCTTGAACTCATGAGAATCAAGTGAGGCATGTCTTCAGGTACCTCAAGTCCACTGTTCAGACTGCGCTATACCTAGGAAAACCTCCCTCTTCTTCTGGTCAAATAGTTGGATATGCCAATGCCAGCTCTGAGAGCGCAGTTGAAAGAGCCTCTTTCTCTGGAATTCTTGTGCATTATTTTGGCGCCGTAGGTTGACAATGTCAACAGCAAGACGACAACGCTGAAGCGCTGTCAACCACCAAGGCAGAATAATGTGCATGTTCTGAAACTGGTCAAGATATTTGTTGGCTTGAGCAACTCTTCCTTGACATACATCCCTATCTCAATATTCAACCAACCACCGCCCATCTCTACTGCAACAATCAAGGAGCGTTATCACTCCTCAAAAATTCTCAATATCAAAATCAAACCAGGAATATCAACGTATTCCATCATTGGCTTCATCATCATATCAAATGAGAATCCAACTTCACAGTCAGCTACGTTTGAACCAACATCAACCACACTGATTTTCTCACTAAACTGCTCACACCAGTGAAGACGCGCCAGGCGCTGCAAAACATCTGCTTGAAGAATGTAAGGATTGCGTTTCAATCCTTCACTGTCCGTTGGCAAGGCACCAGAAAAGGAGCTCAATAGCTCCTGAGAAGAATTTATAGTACCAAGGTGGGATAGATTGCAATCTAGACGGGAGAGAAAGATATCTTGTTAGTATCTACAAGAGAAGGGAAGTGGGGAAAAGGAAATGAGAAGAGAAGGTAGGAAGAGAGGGTAATTACCTAGACGGGAGATGAAGATCTCTGCCGTCTAGGTAAAAGAAAAGGTGAGACTAAATACAAGACAAACTAGGCTTATGTAATCTTGTGAAATCTCTGTGTAAGCCTGTGAGGAGCAGGGCTTACAAAGAATTCCTAGCAAGCACAAGGGGATGTGACAGTAGAGTGACAAAGGGAGATCTGATGTGAGATCAGACTAGGTTAGGGTTCATGATGGGAGGATTGTTGCCTGAGCTTGTTCTTGTTGTCAGATTAGGTTTCATCTGTTGTATCTAGAACTTGGGTGTATTCCCGCTCTTTCTCTTCTCCTTTCCTCACTCATCTAGTCATTTTGTTTCTCACCTTGCATAGGTGACTACTTGCTCCATTTCTCTCAGCTTGCTTCCCTCTGTTGCCACAATTCCCTCTTGTGCTCACTGCAGTCCACTGGTGTTTCATAGGTTTGGTTTCTTTTTTTCCTTTGTCTCTCTCTGTTCCTGTTTATTTTCCTTCTGCTTGCAATCCACTCATCTAGTCATTTTGTTTCTCACCTTGCATAGGTGACTACTTGCTTCATTTCTCTCAGCTCTCTTCCCTGTTTTCCTACTATCCTCTCTTGTGCTCACTGCGGTCCACTGTTGTTTCATAGGTGACTACTTGCTTCATTTCTCTCAGCTTTCTTCCCTCCGTTCCCACTATTCTCTCTTGTGCTCACTGTGGTCCACTGGTGTTCCATACCCAGAGCAGAGTTCACAGAAACCTTGAGTGGATCAAGGCAGTCCCATAAGATTATTTAAAGGGCCACTCAGAAAGGTAATTGGAGGATTGCTCACTCCCCACAGTCCTCACATTGTCACAACCATCTCACTACATCTTGAAGAGCAGAGCTCCAACCAAAAACCATCCTAGTAGCTACTGAATTGTTATTTTCCACTGAAAACCCATCCTCTTTGATTAATATTCAACAAGCGTTACTTTCTTAGCCATGGCCAAGTTCTCCTACATTACTATCATAGTGCTTGCTGCCCTTCACACAGTGTTTGAGGTGCCTCTGGTTTCTTGGCAGTCACAGTTCAACCCACAAAATACTCAAGTCTTTGACAACAAAGGTGTGGTAAGCCAATCTTTCCTCAGCAAAAAGCTAGAAAGTCCAAAACACAAGGTTCAGCAATCACAGAAGGATCACAAGATATAGCCAAGACCCCACAATCACACAAGCTTCACAGGGCATCCACCAGACATCCCCAAACCACATTCCCAACACATGAAACCCCAACCCCTTCCTTTGAAGATTTTCACTTGTATATAGTCCTCACTCTCATAGAATATTCCACAACTCATATTTTCCACGTTTCAACCCCTTAACCACAACTCAGCCTTGTATATAGAATTTTCACTTGTTCCATCCTTCCATTTATTTCCACCACCCACAAGTCAGCCATGCTCATTTCTTTTCCAAGTTTCGTCTCTATGTTTCATCCCTCACACAACCACATTTTGACCACTCCCCAATTTGTCCATATTTTCTATATAAGAGGCTTGTCTCCCCCTGCTCATTGGTTCCCCATCAGATTGTCTAAACACATCACTTGTTAGTACTCATCCCTGGTCACAATTAAATCAAATAAGAATTCATCATAGCCCCATTAACTTGGAGAAATCATTAGTTATCATATATATCCCAGCCCCCAGTCTGATTACAACCTGGAAGAAATTATAGTCATAAGAATCATAAAGTCATTAAACATATACCATACCCCTACTAAAGATACCTAAACATCCTCATTAGCCACACTTATTCTGCAAGAGTCCACACTCTTGTTCTTGTCTTACCTTACTCTCCCAGCTATTACAGAGAGACAGCTCCTTCAAAGCACCCATTCCCTCTCAAGCTCTATTCTCCCAAAAAAAGAGTAGTTCCACAAGTGGTGTCCCAACAGTGGCTTGAAGATCTTTAGTTATTAGTCTTTAGTTAGTCTAGTAAAAACATAAAGTAGTCAAAAAATTATATTAAAACATTATCAACAGTAGAAACTTACATCAGATACACAACAACCCCATATATCACCTACAACCAACTCTTCCAAAACACAATCATTGGTCCCCATGAACACATATTCATAACTTTTAACCCAACATTACAACAATTCTGCACTCTTCTTCAAAAAACTCTTTCAAAATCAACATGGGAAACCTACATATCCCTCCATTTAACAACCACCGCTACAGAGATACCAAAACCTCAGTTTCATCAGCATCTTCACTCCAACCATTCAACCAAGAAGAATACACTGCACCGCCAAAACCACCTAATTCACCTAACTCTGGACCACACAACTCCGGTCCCCATAATTCTGCTCTCCACAACTCTGGAACCCAGAACCATTACAATACCTTTCAAACTCAACCTCCTCCAGAAAGACACTCCACCCACTTCTTGGACCCCAGCCTATAATCCTACCCCTTTTGGAAGAAGAGTCATCAAGATCAAGCCAACCAAGAAGGACTTACACTTTAATGGCACCAACATGGAGATCCTGGAATTTATTCAAGAACTGGAGAATGCAGCCATGCAGGATGGAGCCCAAGCAGAAGATATTGCCACCCAGATTTCTTCCTTCATCACTAATCAAAACATCCTGAAAGAGATCAAAGATATGTCATGCAAGCTCAAGAATGACTGGGAAATCCTCAAGTACCAGATGGGCCAACAATGGGGCAAGATGATGCCACTTATGAAATATACCAGGGAAAACTTGGAAAACCTAATCTTCAAGGCCAGGACCAATGGAGGAATCCAGACCCTTAAACAGTTCCAGGACTTCAGCACTAAAGTAGATACCATAGTCAATTACTTAGTTAGATGCAGACACATGGCCAACATAGAAGAAATTAGGCATTCAGTACTTAACTGCCTCACCCCAACCATCCAACTAGCTGTCAACAAGGAACTTATCCGAGATAACCAGATGGATGTGGCCATTGATGGCTCCTACTTATTGCCACCCTACAAAACTATTATCCAGTACATCCACAAGGAGCTAAAAACTATGTCAATCTTGGAAATGGAAGAAGATGTGTTCAAGAAAGCTGTTAGTGATAAAAATCAGACCACCCAGAGGACCACCCAAATTCCAACTCAGTCAGCTCCTGTCAAGGACCAAGAAGTAGAACAACTCACCAAAAGCCTGTCCAGTTGGAATGCCCAAAAACAACCCATCACTTTCTACCAATCCAGTAATGTTCCATACCAACCCGCTCAGAACATTAAACCCCCAGAGCAACAATTCTGTCAATACTGCTATATGAGAGGCCACCCTACCGGAAGATGCAACCTGGCCAACTTTGATGAGATACAAGGATTAGTCAAAAGGGAAGAAAGAGACTTCAAACTACCAGATGGAAGTACCATACCTTGGGAAAGAAACAGACCTTACAAAATGGCTGTGGACCAATTTCACTCCAAAACCAGTCAACAAGGCATCATCCAATCACCCCCACAAACTCAGACACAAAATCCAGAGCAGAAAGTCCCGGAGGTTCAGATTTCTTTTGGAATTATTGAAGAAATGGAAACAACCTGCAACCTTGAATGTGATAGCCATAAAGATTATGTTTCAGGAATATTACCCACACATTCAGTCATTACCCCCGCCTTTACCCTTGAAGAAAATAACCAACTGGAATCCATAGATCAGAGTCAAGAAGCTCCCCAAGGACATAGGATCACACAACTAGAAGGCACCTCCCCAGAACACTCACCTGTGATGGCCATTGTGGATAATCAGGAATTAGAACAATCCAATTACAAATCAATTATTCCCCCAGAAAAATCAGTTGAAGAAGATAAAATATTTGCATCAACTTTGGATCCACCAGAAGAAATTCAGTTCTTGGGAAATAATTCACCTACTCTCTTACCTGAAGGAATGCAACACCCAGAAGAACCAATCCTTGAAGAACCCCAAATTCCAGATAAATCATCTCCTATAGCCATGGATAGAAATCAACCTCCAGACAAGACCCCTCACAAATGGCCAAATTCTGAGGAAGCAGAGAAAATAAAGGGGCAAATATCAGCCTTTGATCCAACAGTAATAGTGCATTTCCAAATCACAAGTCCACCAATTATTCTTCAGGAAAGAATTAGGCACCCACCTTGCTTCAAAAATCCAAAGACCAGCATCATATCACACCAGCATTACCTTTTGGAAGAAGAACCTGTAGAAGTAAGATCAAGAATAAGGGCAAACAGTCAACCATCAGAATTTGGAATCCTAGAACATGAAGAATTCAGAAAGAAGAACCTTACGTCAACATCACCAATTGACCCCAGAATTCTTCTACCTATCCACCAGCACTTTGAAGAGAAATTTAAATCAAAGAAGAGAGCAAGAATCAAGAAATGGGAACCAATTAATACATATAATTTCTACCCTCAGCCTTGTGAAGTCTTTTGACAACACCAAGTGCTTCCTCAAAATAGATAAAACCATTAAAAAAAATTAAAAATACCTTTCCAATGATCAGAAAACCTTACCAAATTAAAATACTTAAACAAAAAAAAAAAAAACTTAAACACATCAAAAAAAAAAAAAGAAGGTGGCGGCTCGAGATAGCTCGTGATAACGACCTCGGGCGAGTAATCAGGGCGGCTAGGAAGCTCGGCCTTGTGCCTCAAGCTCATTTGGCGCTTTGAACGACTTGAGCAGCAACAAAATCGCGGATGCAAGATCTTCTTCAATAGGCATGAAAGCAGGCATAACAATCCCAGCATCTGCTGAGAGCAATACAACAACACGTGGAGAGCAAATGAAAATGGAGAGTCGCTGTTAGAGCATCTCCAACGGTCCCTGAAGCAATGAGACTTGGGCTTGCGGCCCTGGACCACATTTCACAGGGTGACACACACCTGTCCACAGATCGCTTGCAGCGGACTCGCCATATGTGGTGACCCGACACTGCATTTTGCTGCACCACCAGCAAAGAGCATTGAATGCTTTGCATGTTGTACTGGGTATAGTTTTTTTTTGTTTCTTATCTTTTTTTTTTTTTGGGGGGGGGGGGGCTCATGTGGAATTGTGTTATTTATCTATATTTTCTTTAGTTGGGGTTTTCTGTGAATCAATGTCCATAACTGATTGCTCATAAAGCAAGGAGACAGAGAGGACAGGAATTGCTTGACGGAGGTATGTGTGTTGAGAAGTGATGAAATTGGTGTTGTGGGGTGGTGTTGCAAAAAAATATGTGTGCCGAGAGGTGCGTTTGTTGGGTTGGAGAGACTCGCCAGACCGTGCGGGTTGTGTTGAGTTGGAACGACCCTGAGTTGCTTTGGCAAGTTGGGTGTTGGGTCCGCTGGTCCCCGATTTTTGGTGCAACTCGCCAAATCGGGGTGTTGGGTCCCGGTTTGGCAAATCCGTTGGAGATGCTCTTAGGAAGCGAACGCAAAGAGAAGCGAGCTCTAAGATTTGACTGCAAACAAGTCCACGATAGGATCAGCCAAACCGTTAGGAGCTAGATTAGGAGAGACCGATGATATTGGAGCAATATAAGGCCATCGCGCAATCAGATTTTCATTGGAATTGCTTCAGTCAACCCCTCAGCTTATATACCTGTGGCAGCGACCTGAATATGAGCTTTTCTTTACTAGCCGACTTCCCAAAAGGTAACCAGGAAATCAAATTGGGTGTCCTGCGACACCTCCAAACCCCTGATAAAACCAGAAAAAGAAAGATTCACACACATTGATGCGGATAGCCACCGCAAGCAATCTGAACCACACCGGCAATAGCCCCTTCTAGAATCAGAAGATTATATTATTCCTCTTTGAGAAGCTGTTGCTTACATCCTACCTGCAGATGATAAATACTGCACCTGATACAGAGCTCATCTCCTTCTGGCCATCATGCCCACCAAAAGATATCAAACAGCTAAAATTTAGCAAGCCCAGCGCAAGCAACCTGAAACCGCGCGAGGATACCCCGTACATGTGGAATTGGACCTAGCTAGCAAGAATAAACACCTGCAGCCTCTATGATCATATGCTTGGTTGACTCGAATGAACCTGCTACACGCTGAAACACCTTACCGTCACAAGCACCACCTGATATGAGCACACCCAAATGGGAAGCTGGAATTGTGTGTCAGAACAACAAAAGAAGATGAAACAAGAACCCCAATGGCCAATCAATTCAAGTCAGAAAGTCAGCCTGATGCAAGACAGGAAACTCCCCCATCATTTGTAAAATTTGGCAGTGGCTGGGAAAACTCCTAAATCATGGCCACCCCAATCCTTTAAACCAGTCAGCTCAATCCACAGACATCCCCCTCACAATCACCAAATTTGAGGGTGGCTGAAAGATTTACATTAAGGAATGCCTTTTGGAAGATATCATCACACACAAAAATGTTAAAGATTACTTTGCTCCAACAGATGAAGATTCAGCTTCCCTACACTTTTCTCCAACTTGTTTCCAAATCAAAGATCCCCACTCAAAACAGATTGTTTTACTTCATATCCATTTCATTTCTTTCTGTCTGTCTCCGTTCCCTCTCTTTCATTTCTTTTTCTCTTTACCACTCACCCGTCAAGATTGGCTTTTCTTTAGTCTGGATGATGGGGACATCATCTAACTTGGGGGTGGATGTGGTAAGCCAATCTTTCCTTAGCAAAAAGCTCCAAAGTCCAAAACACAAGGTTCAGCAATCACAGGAGGATCACAAGCCATGACCAAGACTCAACAATCACACAAGTTTCACAGGGCTTCCACCAGACATTCCCAAACCACATTCCCAACACATAAAACCCCAACACCTTCCTTTGAATATTTTCACTTGTATATAGTCCTCACTCTCATAGAATATTCCACAACTCATACTTTTCACGTTTCAACCCCTTAACCACAACTCAGCCATTGTATATAGCTTTTTCACTTGTTCCATCCTTCCATTTATTTCCATCACCCACAAGTCAGCCATGCTCATTTCTTTTCCAAGTTTCATCTCTATGTTTCATCTGTGAAGATGTGGTTCTGCTTCATATGGCTTCATCATATTCACTGGTGTCTATATTCATATCACCTGTCACTACAGGTATCACCCATCATTTAAGGGTACTCATTTGACACCAGTGGCATCTATTTACCCACTTCCAGCCATTCATGCACAAGCGTCCTTAGTACAGTGGTTAGTACACTTGACATGGATATAAGTGACATGGGTTTGACTCCCACAGGACACATAATATTTTAAGATGTTTCACAGGTTATGAGCCCAGCGCTACCGCGTGACTTCTGAGAGTATCATGTTGCCTTGTCATGATAAACCCCTACAAAGCATGGGGGGCTGTGAAGATGTGGTTCTGCTTCATATGGCTTCATCATATTCACTGGTGTCTATATTCATATCACCTGTCACTACAGGCTTCACCCATCATTCAAGGGTACTCATTTGACACCAGTGGCATCTATTTACCCACTTCCAGCCATTCATGCACAAGCGTCCTTAGTACAGTGGTTAGTACACTTGACATGGATATAAGTGACGTGGGTTTGACTCCCACAGGACACATAATATTTTAAGATGTTTCACATCATCCCTCATGCAACCACATTTTGACCACTCCCCAATTTGTCCATATTTCCTATATAAGAGGCTTGTTTCCCCTGCTCATTTGTTCCCCATCAGAAAATCACTGGTCACACATTATAAATCAATAGCATTCATCATAGCCCCATTAACTTGGAGAAATCATTAGTTACCATTTATATCCCAGCCCCCAGTCTGATTACAACCTGGAAGATAAGCATAGTCATAAACCATAAGTCATTACACATAAATCATACCCTTACACAGACATCCTTAGATCCTCACCAGCCACACCTTATTCTTTAAGAGTCCATACTCTTATATTCTTGTTACCTTACTCTCCCAGACAACCAAGAGGCAGCCCTTCAAGCACCTATTCCCTCTCAAGCTCTATTCTCCCCAAAAAGAGTAGTTCCACAACGGTAATTCAGTTCAATTATCCAATAACGGCATGGGTGGCGGCATGCCGGAAAACAGTATGCAGCCAACCAGTGGCAATCCTAACTGGGTTGGCCAGGACTGGAAACTCAACCAGTCTCAGAACCAAAACAGCAAATGGCAAGCCCAGGAGTGGAACACCAACCAGCCTCAGAACCAACATGGTAGCTGGGAAGCCCTGGAATGGAGCATGCCCAGAGCACAGGGTAACAGTGGTATGGATTGCTTTGGCCAACAATTTAATGATGGCTCCAACACCGGTTTCAACTAGGTCATTAATATAAGCTGTGGGGCTCATTGTAACCCATGCCAAAGAATTTTCAAATCTTTTCTCCAGGAGTTAACCACACATCTTTCCATCCCTCTGTACATTTCTCCAGCAGTAACGTGCTTTCCAGTCTCTTACACTAGAACACTTGGATCATTGCAAGATTGATGCATTCTCAATTTCCTAAAGAATTGAACTTGTATCACTTAATCTATTAGTATTACAGCAGCGCTGTTCTTTTCTCATCTTTTTTGAACCATGGTCCTTAATTTTATGTACTTTGTAATTTATCCATATAGCTTTTTTCTGAAAATTAATTTCTCTTTCACTTCCCTTCACATTTGTGAAAGATTTTGAAGTTCAATGAGTTTTTTCATGAAAAACTCAAAAGCCAGCATAGACGTGCTCATGGTTCTACTGCAAGCCGGTACATACCCTCTTGGCAGTAGGTTAACCTTCCCTTTGACTTGGTAAAAACCAGCCCAACCCTCCCCTCAATCTGGTAATCTCCACAAGCAGGTAAGCATGTTGAGCAACTTGGTGCTCTTGAGGGATGTAATCCAAACCAGATACAATTAAGTCACAGCAGCTTTTGCACAAAAAATAAAGCTGGTTGTGGAGGATAAACTAGCTTGATTTCTTGGACAGCCTGTTCTGAATTGGCTGTGTGAAAAGGATCAACACATAAATTCTGAGATGAAAGTGGTTGAGCCAACTTTTTAAAAAAAGGTCACATGATACAGTTGCAGTAGGCATCCTATTGTACCAGCCCATGGGCAAAAGTTCAGTTCTGGATGTGGGCCAGATGTACAGTTTGTGTTTAGGTCCAAAACATAAGAAGACCACATTTTTGGACTCTTTGGAGTGTCTAGATTCCAAATCCAAGTTGGCTTGCTTCTTGCTCCAGCCAGAAAAAAGTTTCATTTTTTTGGCAGGCACTATTGGGACCTTCAATATAAATCCATATGTCAAGTCCTTAAATACATACTATTACCCCATAAATACATTCCATCATTCCATAAATACATACCATAAGTCCATAAATACATTCCATAAGTTCATGAATGCATTGCATAAGCTAATAAATCCATACTATAAGTCCATAAATACTTATAACACCATGCTAAAGGTACATAAATAGTTATGGCTCCAGAGATATGGGTTTACATACCTCAAAATACCAATAATTATTGGCATTTAGGCAAGTTTTTTTGGTCAAAACTCCCTGGAAGTTTAATTTTTTTTTTCAATTTTCCTGGCCCCTACATTTGGGAACCCCCAAAAATGTGGTACAGTAGAATGCCTACTGCAACTGTAGGCTTTAAGATGTGACATAAGAAGAATTGTTTGAATTTCAGTGATCTCAGTTTCAGTCAGAGTCTTATTATTTCCCTCCCATTAATATCAAATCAACATGCTTTTTTTTGTTTGGAATATCTTGGAAAGTATAATGCATATTTTGAGGGGTTTTCTGACAGTTTTCCCTTGAAAGATTGTGAGATGGAACCAACAGCCAAAACCAACCTGGAAGCAGCCTTCTTCCAGAAATTGTGACAATGAACACATCAAGTTAGGTAGACATGATAGATAGGGTTAGGTAGCTTAAACAGCTGCTGCATGTCCCTCTTTGTGTCTAGATTAGGTTTCATCTTGACTCTATTGAGATTCAATGTTTTAGCCGCTTTTGTTCCTTTTTCTTTCCTCACTCACTCTGCTATTGTGTCACTCATCCCATACCTCAACTAGGTATTCATCCCATCCTTGTTCCCAATGTTTGTCTATCTTGGAGTCCATTATTCCTCGTAGCTCACAGCTATCTCTGGCATTTCTCAGGTTTGCTATCTTTCTTCTTCTTTCTTCATTTATTTCCTTTCCTTTGCATCTTACTTTCTGCTTGCTATGCAATTCACTCACTCTGCTATTGTTTCACTTGTCCCATACCTCAACTAGGTATTCATCCCATCCTTGTTCCCAATTTTTGTTTATCTTGCAGTCCATTACTCCTCATAGCTCACAGCTATCTCTGGCATTTCTCAGAACTTGGTTCTAGAGCAGCACTGGTCCAGGAATGACTCCGTTTTTTGAGACCAGCGCATCTTGATTGCCTGAGCCAGTCAAGCAATGGGACTTCACACAATATGGCTCACCATGAGGTGGTGGTTGCGCACCACACAATCCAGGAGTCTTGCACCAATGGAAAGTGTACCTCCAGGTGGTGAGACACCCAAGGCAGAAAAAAATGACAAAAAAAACTATAAATACATATTTACCATTCAAGGCAGGCAAACAGTTTCTGCACATGCTAATTTTATGATAAAAATAATTAGGGCCTGTACCAAAGTGCGCATGAAAAACTAATTTTTTTTCAAAATTGATTCCTCTCAATTAATCTTTCTTAGACCTAAAACTCAGCATCATCAAAAGGTATTCTGGAGCTCAGAAGTGAAGGATTTCAACAATTTAACCCTACAGGCCCTAATTAGTATGTGAATCAAGCACTAGCAATCTGCAAGCTCCCATAGATCTACACATACATACAAAAAAAGTAAATGAATGGAGTTTCAGAAAGATGAGTCTCCACGCAACTGTTGTGACCTAGGGCCACCTTCCTACTTGGCTGTGGCTCTATCTGCCTGCTGCAGAGTAGAGTATTGAGTCTCCCTGTATAAATCCCTCCAAGAAATCATCATCATCATTATCCACCTCATCCTTATATATATTAATGCAGCCCAGTCATGTTCCTCATCAACAACTTTAGTCTCTGTTAATATGGCCATCCCAATTGTCTGTATGCCATTAAATTGTGATGACAGGTGTACAAAGAGTCATGTTGCAAGTCAGGTTCAAAACCTCAATTGAATATGAGACATGACACCTGCACATTTTGTGTCAGACCAAAATGGCCATTATGTGTGGTGGAGCAGAAGATCAAATTGTGTGACCCCATTGCTGGCATCAGATCTACCCGCACTCCTGCAGGCCTGGCAAGCTTGGCCAGGACCTCCAGAAGAAAAAAAAACTTACCATCAAGGTGATTCATTCCATTTTGCTCAAGCCCATTCAAACAGAGCCTTACCAACATAAATATAAACAGCATGGTTTTTTCTGCATGTTTGGAATTCAATCCACTCATCTCAATTCCTCCTTTTTCTCCTTTCTCACTTTGAATAATCCAGATATTGATCCACTTGACATTCAAGAAACATATGTCCTATGACCCAGATCACCCCACACATTGACATGACATGGCAACATAAATATGTATCATAAATATGTATATTTTATGGGATAAACCCCAATGTATGGAACCCAAAAAAGAGGATTAAAAAAATCATATTTTATGTAGAAGGATGTAAGTATATATGTATATGACAAAAAAATAGGCCACGTTATGTCGATACAATTCAAATCTATAATATGGAATAGAACTTGTAGATGAGAAAGATGGACCAATCATCACTTGTAACTTAAAACATAAAACTCAAGAAACTAATTTTTTTCTTTCTTCTTCTTCTTTTCGTCTTTTCTCAAAAAATAAATAAAGGATCGTCACTGCAAACTAGTTTATATGGAACAACGCAGGTACAGCAATGTCAATCGTGCCAATCGTCTCTAACCAAAAAAAAAGAAAAAGACAGACACATTTGTCTGAGAGGAAACTAAGAGGAAACTAAGCATGACATATATATATATATGTATAGATGTATGCAGATATATGTAACGACTGTAAGAAGGTGAGGATGGATGGATAACGACCGATGTGCAAACTGGCTTGCGCGTGGGGGATGAAGAAGAAATAAGGACGGGCACGAAGCGCGGGAAAAGAAAGGAGAAGGGGATGGGAGAGAAGATGAGACTCAATAGGAAAGAAAGAAAAGAAAGGGAAAGAGTGGCCCCGCAGGACGCGGTGCGCAACCAGTCCTCCCCTCCAAAAAAAACAAGCGGCATACGAGGCCAAAAAAAAAAAAAAAAAACGATCGACGCCATGAAATGATCGACGCCATAGAACGATCGACGCCATAGAACGATCGACGCCATGAAATGATCGACGCCACAGAACGATCGACGCCACAGAACGATCGACGCAGTATCCCAGCAAAGAAAGAAAAGCGGGCAAAGGCGGGATACTACGAGCCAGAGCAAGCGAGCTTATCAGGGGGCATCCTGTCCGTCGATGCCGGGTGACCGTCCTGGGACGAGAGAGGCGGCAACGGCGGCGGATCGTCTTGCGCGTCTCCCTCCATGGGCGCCGGACGGCGAGAGGTGGGGAGCGAGCATGTGGGGCCCCGAGCGTTGGCCCTATTCTTGCTCTTCTTACCCTTCCCAGGCTCGATACGAGGAACCGAAGGGGGATGAGTGGAAGCGGGCGGTGGGGCAGCTGTGGAAGGAGCAGGGGGAACGGAAGCGGTGGCGGGGGTCGTACTGGCGGGGTTGATGTTGGTGTTGGTGGTAGTGGGGGGAATACCGCTAGCGGCTCTAGCGGCTCGCTCTTTAGCGCGACGGCGACGGCGGAGGACCTGCTTGCGGTTCTTGATGACGCTGAGGAGGCGTTGGTTGTCACCGAACCAGAGCTCGTGCTCGCAGAAGGCGCAGATCCACTCGTCGGGTTCGACGAAGAATCGCGCAATGGGCGAGGGTCCGAGCTGGCAATGAGCTGCTCCTCCACCCCCCGCCGAGGCTGACCCTGCCGACGCCGACGCCCCGGCCTCGTCCAGGCTGGTGACCGTGGGGTCGATGTATCCCCCGCGCTTGCCCCTCCGGCCTTCGTACTCCACCCGTACCCGCGCCCACTCTTTCGTCCGCCCGCCTAGGAGCCCCGGCCCCCCGGCACCTGGCCTCAGGGCGTAGCTCGCGGGCAGCCGGGAGGGGACATAGTTATCCCGGTGGTGGATGTTGTTTGCGTTCGCATGTGCCGAACGCTTCTTCTTGCCCTTCTTCTTGTCCTTCCGGGCGGTTTGTTCTGCTGCGGCCCGGCCGTCCAAGGCCTCAGAAGTCGCCGGGGGCTCTCCGGCCGATCCCGGGTGCTTCTGCGCCGGGGGAAGCGGGGGAGGAGGCTCTGAAGGCGGGGGTCCAGAGGGCCCGTGGTCAGCCGCACCAGTGGAAGATTGTCGGGTGGGTTGAGAGTGCAGATTCTGTTGCGTTGAATGCGAATCTGGTCGGCTGGCGGTGAGTGGAGCGACCTGCGCAGAGGGGGTGTTAGAGGTGCGGGTGGATGTGAGGGCGGAATCCTGCGGGTAGTGGGTAGGACCCGTTGGATGGTTGAGAGTCTCCATGGCGATCCTCATGGCTTCCTGGACTTGCACTGCCCGGTTCTGCTTGTCGGTGCTGATGGCGAGATGCAAGCCGAGCAGCCGTTGGCAGACTTGTTGCATCTCCAGACGAAAGGAGAACTGGCCATCGTAATCCGGGGGCGGGAAAGGGATCCTGCTCGGTTGTTGAGGATGGCTGGGATGAGAGGAGAGGAGAGAGAGAGAGAGAGAGAGGATGAGGAGGTGAGTGAATACTTTTATTCTGTTTGTTTGTTTGTTTGCGGAGAGAAGAACATACGCTGGGTAGTATGAGGTTGATGGAGTGGGTGCTGGTAGGGCGTAGGGGTAGGAGGGGTAGGAGAAGTCGATGGGGAGTGCGGGGTCGTAGAGGTTGGGTAGGATGGGCAGCGGGAGAGGGTTGCTCGACTGAGTGGGCTGCTGTACTTCGGGGATGGTTATAGGGCGAGGTGGGCTGGGTGTGAGGGATCTCTTGTTGGGTTTCTTGTGCTGTGGTCTGTAACGGGGCGGTGGACAGTTATGCTGGATGGGGGTCTGCCATGCGTTGAGATCATGTTCTAACTCGTTCAGCGTATCCAGTGGGTTGTTACTACTATTACTGTGGATTTGACTGTGAGCGCGGGTCAGCTTGTGAAGCTGTCGCCCGTAGTGTCGAGGTGAGCTGATGGGTCTCTTCCTCATCCTAACATAGTACGAGCACACTCCGACTCCGACTGGACATCAGTTAAATTGAAAGGGGTGAGTCAGTCACAGATATATTGTATGTAGTATGTATGTAGTAGACTTGAGGTTAATTATGTGTTCTTACTGGTGATGAGATGGTCTTTGTGCTGTTGGTTGTTAGTTGCGTTTGACTCTGACTCTGATTCTAATTCTGACTTTGATTCTGATTTTGATTCTGATTCTGATTCTGTTTCTGTTTCTGTTGGGCGGATGAATGATGTAGTAATGATTCCACTGGCTTGAGTAGTGTGAGTTTGTATTGTAGTCGTACTCTGTTGCGTCGGCACTTTCCGTTTCTTCTTGTTTGTTAGCATTCTAAAAGTAGAACAGAACTACAATCTAAACTACTACTACAGTTTTAGTTAAAATTCTATTCTTTCGAGAAAATTATTGTAAAAAAAAAAAAAAAAAAAAAAAAAAGGATTTTGTTAATAACAGTTGGAAGCTGATTTAATAATAATATAATATAATGACATCACATCACAGCAGCAGCAGCAACTCCAACAGGGGGCTCATCTCCTGAAACTAGTCCATAACGGAGAGGGGCCCATTTAGAGCATCCAATCCATCTTTCACCCACAGCTCAGAGCGAGCTGCCAATTGAAACAACTTCCAGAAAACAAACAACACCAATTAATATGGGCAAGTCGGGTGAGCCACATCTTACAACAGAACTGCAATCTTCACTCAACCGAAAACCAAGTATGTATCACATATAAACTAATCAACTCTATCCTCCACTACAATGTACCCCAAGCGAAATGTTACAAGCGTCCCACCCGAAAGGAGAAGATGGGCCTCTCTTCCAACACGCTACTGAAAAACGCTATCGCTACCAGCAAATTCAATAAACCCGAACCTACCAACCCACCCAAACACAAACAAATCTCATCAACAAACCAGAAGAAACGTAAAACAAACAAGGCCCAGTAGAACTATATAAACACTACACTACACACACAGCACCCCAGAAAACACATTTATCTCACTCAAACAAACCTCATCATCTCTTCACCATAAATCAATAACCCACCCACTCGATATATACATATTTACACAACCGAAAGACTCTAAATGTCATCACTTGATTCTTTCTTGTTTCTTCATCACACACATCCATTGTATATATAGCAATCATCTCCTAGACCCGATCTGATTTGGCGCAGAAAAAAAAAAGTTCGGAGACAAAAAAAAAGATTTGGAATGTGATTTGATTGGGGAATGAGATATATAACGTGATAAGAAAGAGATCTAAAGAAAAGACATGTCTCAAAAAACAATCCGGAGGTAACATTCCAATAACCAAGAATAAAAAGAGAGAAAGAAAAAAACGTAAAAGAAAAAAGCTATTCATGAAGACAACTGTATCTCACCAAAAAGAAAAAAAAAAATGTAGCAAGAAACCACGGAGAATGTGATGCATGGGGGAAAAGAAAAATTAAACGCTACTGAGATATGAGTCTGAAAAAAAAAAAAAAAAAAGAAGGAGAAGAAACGGCTGTACTATGTACTAACACAACATCTCAACAACAACAAAGATCGATCTATTTTTTTTTCATGCGGGGCGTGTCGGTGTGGGGAGAGGGGAGATCAGACTGAAGAATAGAATTAGAAGGTAGAGGGCGACACATTGTTGTCCGACGAGATTTGTTTGTCAGCGTCTTGATTTACAAGGTGGTTGGTAGAAACTGCATCCACGTCCAATCCCTAAACCCAAATACATAGAAAGAAAGGAGCGATTTGGATGATTAGAGCCATATTCGACATCTGTGAAAAAAAGAATGAGTTACTACATACCTTAGTTTCTGGAAGTAAGAGTGACACTGCGGCTCCCAGAAAACTGGTTGCCTGGAGATCAAGTAGAAACGTTTTACAGAAAAAGAAAAAAGAAAAACACCACCGTGGGGTGAGTTTAGGGCGTTGATGAACTTCCTGTATCCACGTCACCACTTGATCAGAGAGAGAGAAATGCTCACCGCCAGAATCCACAGTACCCCATTGGTGCCAATGACTTGCGAGAGCTCACCAAACGAGAGAGCAGCGATCACCGCGCCCAGCTAAATAATATTTATGTTTAACAATCCACCCCCCGTCAATTTTCATGGGCGAGTGAGTGATAATAGCGTAAAGAAACGCAGCAGAGACATGCATGCTTACTTTGCCCCCAGCCGCTGATATCCCACTCGCGAAACCACGCACGCCTGTGTTCATCAATCAATGTCACATGTACAAAGGGATAGGAATAGGTTTGAGGTGAATGAGAAGGAGCACCCAGGCTACAAAAAAAAGGGGGATTAAACTCACGCGTAGGAAAAATCTCTGCGGGATAAACGAACGTGGTGGTATTGGCGCTGAAGCGGCCCACATTCAAGTCAAACGTGATCAGGGGCGGTAAGTAAAATAAGTGCAATATACAGGTGGAGCCTTCCAGCACGCAAGCTCAAGAAAAGACAAAGACGGACCCAAAGTTGAAGAAGAATTGCAGCAGGATAAAACATATCAAAAACCCCGCAGGCTGCGTCGACAGCTTCTTGAAATCCCCCGCCACCACCGCCAGAAGAAGCCCTTCAATCAAAAATCCTCCCACCTGGATCGGCCTGTCAAACGCAACGTCATTAGTCTATCCAGAATTGGAAAAAAAAAGAGTGGTAAGTGGGGGGGAGCTTGTTGGGACTTACTTCCGTCCAATGTACTCGATAAAGAACATGGTACAACTGTACCAAAAAAAAAGTGATTGATATGTGTTGCGTACATAGTAAGTAATTGTGGATATTTCCATGATGTGGAAAAGGGTTATTACAAAGGCAAAGGGGGGAAAAAAATGGGCGCAACTAGTATCCAGGCAAGAATCCAGCCAAGGTGATGATCAAGTTCGCTTTCGTGTTATCGAACGCGTTCTGCCATGGCTCCACGGCGCGATCGTACCCGATGTCTGCAATCACCATAGATTGATTCCTGTTACAAAAAAAAAAAAAATATGGTTGGTGATAAATTATAACTGCTTTAAGAGTGTGACTACTCCACGCGGCAGGAGAAACATCATGTTACTTACAACGCAATGCCGTAGAAGCTTAAGTCCAACAGAAACCAACACGCCGTGGTGGCGATCAGATGCTTCAGATGCCGCCATTGGCCGAAGTAAACTTTCTGTTTGACAGAGTCACAGAAGCACGGTAAGTTTCAACACACTTTCTCTAGAATCAAGTGAAAGATGAGCAGGGAGAAGGAGAAAGTAGTGATTACGAATTCGTTGAACGCAGAGAGCTTGGAGGCCTGGAAGTGGTTGAATCCGGGCATAGATTCCTTGCTTGCGAGCTGGTCCACCATCTTAGCCGACGACAGATGCTGCTGATGGTGCTTATCGTCATGCAGGAAAGCATCCTGCACCTTCCTGCCCTTCAGAACTGCCTTCATCCTGTCCGATTCCGGCAGCTGCACCCGCTGGTACAGCGTCGCCAGCGCCGGCACCAAGATCACCCCCAGGATAATCCGCCACACCGCGTTGAAATGCCCCACTTCTCCCTGCCCTTGGATCGACTCTTTGAACGCCACTAGCACCACTATCGACACAATCGCTCCCACTAGGTTCCCCCATCCTTGCATCTATGCAAAAAATTGGCCATGGCAAGGGGTTGCACACGTAAAATCAGTTCAACTGCAATTATTGGTCAGGGTAGATATTCCCCAAGAGGAAGGTGGACGTACTGCGAATGTAAATGTTAGCAGCAGACCCCTTCTGTTGATATTGGCTCTGTCGGAAACAACACTAGCAGACATGGGATAATCGCCCCCAATCCCAATCTGATTTCGACCAGTTCGAAAAAAACAAAAATGGGAAGAGCTCATGAGCAAAGGAAAAAAAAAAAAAAAATCATCACAATGAGAGAAAGCTGACCCCCATGAGGATGCGCATGATAGTCATCCAAATGAAGACGCCCTTGGGTCCGAGTTGGTTAGGGGCAGCGATAGTGAGGACGGTGCCCAAGATGGCGACGGCGAGGGCGGCGGGGTAGACGATCTTGCGGCCGTAGATATCGCCCAGGGTGCCGAACAGGATCTGGCCTACGATGCACCCAATATTGGTCGCCGCTTTCAGCACCCCGCCGGCCAGTGCCGCGTTCCCCAGCTTGGACCCCAGCTTCCCGTTGTATTGGATGTTCAGCAGCGGCACCACCAGGTTGATCGTGAACAGATCATACGCATCTAGTGTCGCCACATACATACACATCCGGCGGACATTGTTAGCCTCCCATTTTTGTTACCCGTTGTTTCTCTCTGGCAGGTGTATGCAAGGTACACGTGCAAGTCTCTTTTAACTTGCCTATGAAAAATCCAGTCGAGGCGATCAGCAACAGTTTCGCTTCTGAAAAATCTGAGCAAAAAAAATAAAATAAGGAAGTGACCGAAACCAATCCAAATTAGAATGAGAGTCTAAATCCAGAACATCAAAAAAAAACCCCGAATATTTTTTTGGTTGGCAGGCAAGAAGAAAGAACATGCGCCGTACTGGGTATCCATTTCCTTTGGGATGTTCCTGTAGGATTAATTTCCACCGGTTCAGAGGCTCTAACGATTTCGAGAGAAGGGGTTATCCGGTCCCGTACGCGGGAGTTCTTTTGCTCCATACGGACGATGGTGCTCTTGTTGTTGGTGCTTTTTCTTATTGATTATCTTATTGAGCCTACAGTTAATTTCTAGAGCGTCGGGCCGCCGCTGGGACAAAAAAGGTGCAGCAAGTACCTGATGTCAATGGGAGAGTGGGGCTTTTTGATGCCGTTTTGGCTCAAGTAAATACTCTTCACGTCTTCTGTTTTTGTTTGAAGAACGGTGTTGGTGTCAGTTTATACACACCCCACATGCATGTATGTATGCCCAGAGCGTTGAGCGTGGAATGGAGAGAGCTTACTTGAAATGGGTGTGTTTTATTCTGACTCAACTAGGATTTTGGTTGCAAACCGTTTTGGTCAAGGTTTGGTGGATGGAGAGAACAGCAGGGAAAGAGAGTCCTGGAGAGAAGAGTGTGGGGTCTGCACGTTGGGATGGGTGAAGTTGGACTGGGATGGTGCAGACGAAGCCAAACGGAAAAAAAAGAGAGAGAGAGAGAGAGAAACGCAGGCCAAAACTTGGTGAAACAGGGAGACGCGACAGTGGGCATGCAAGGATTGATGAAGCGACAAGTGGAGCGGTGTATTCTTTTAGTGATTGTAACAATTTTCAGTGGCAGGAGGGGAAGATCGGGGCTAGCATCACTATCACTAATCACTAATTAGACTAAGATGGAGCGAGCGGGCCCGTGTGCTGTCTGTCGTCTCTTCTGCTCTTCGGGACCAGCTGACAGTGAAGAGCTGAAATTAAAGCGTGTCTTGAGTTTATCACCAGCGGATTGGCGCAATAATCTTCTTCTTTTTTTTCTTTTCTTTTTTTTTCCCGCACGATATCGACACGATAATAAAAGATGGAAAGAGAGAGACTTGCGCAATGGAGTCCACCGCGGATGGAAGCACGGTAGCAATGAAACCGCGGACATGTTCATACTATAGTATAGCATTAGATGAGTCTCCCTATTTCTTCCCGAATCTTATCATACACATCCATGAGCTCATAACCGGCGAGTCTCACGTTCTCCGTGTGTATCTGTTTTGTGCAACAGCTTGCCGCTCAGAATGTGCAGAAATGTCTTGATAAAAATTGTACACGTTCCTGCCTACTTGGATATCCCGTTCCGTCAGTCAGAAAACTCGTCCATGTATACTATTGCTAGATAGAACATCTCCTGTGAGACGAGATCATGAAGGTGTTATATTAAGGAAGAGGAAAGTGTTTGAAGAAGATTCACTCCATAAATACATCCGATTCCAAGGCAAGCAACTTGGAGTACAATTGTTTAAGCAGAGTGCAATTAAACAAATCTCGGGAATACGAAACCGCGCGAGGTTTCAGATGAGATTTTCATACATACACACGTGCGCAACAACAAAACAGCATATTTACAACCAACCACCAGTCGTCTCCTTATAAAATAAGGGCGTACCGAGACAACACACTTGCCACCCACGTGCACCAGCTAGGAATGCTGGTTAGATGAGGTTGAGTTGATGGACATCTGACATCGCATGAATGATGATAACACAGTTCACGTTGCTGAACAACCCAGGCGCGGCGGTAGAATTCCCCCGCCAGATTCAATACTGGCGCACCGGTCGGTTAAACTTATGTGTGGCAGCTGGATTACGATGAACCGGCATCTAGGGACGCTGTTATATGTTCAGCTGTCCGACATGAGTGACCTGGCACAAAGAAATAGCTTGCGTATCAATCTATCTCAATATTGATGTGTTCATTTGGAGAATTGGGGAGAATAGAAAGTAATAAGCCAAGAAAAAAGAGGATGCATGTTGATTGGATATTATGCATACACAAGACGTGGTGAGAATAAAGAATTGGTTAAATGTGTGTTGAGTTGGCTGCCATCAATATGAATTCGGCTGATGATGCACGGAAAAATTTCCTTGGTGAAGCTACTTTAAAAGCTATAAGAAGGAAACTACCTGATACAAAGGATTATAAGTCCGCAAAAGTAGGAGTGAGGAGTAGCACCACCCTCGTTAAGATTCAATCGGGTTTATCATATCAAACATTCTCAAATGTTACCCGTGGGGAAAAGAAGAGCGGGGACTCCGTCTACCTGAGTAAAAAGTATCTTCAAAGGAGGGGAAGAGTGCAAGATATGATTTGATCAATCAGACGACAATAGAAACACTTTCCGATTGTCGATAGCTTGTTGCCCTTTTTTATCCAACAGTTCTCGAAGCTTTTCTTGCGGAGGGTCAGATTGCAAGATGAGACGATCCTCATCAGGCGTCCACACAAGGGCCTGGATCCTCAGCTTATAGTCTACATCTATCGCGCTCTCACTCAGATCATCCTGCGCATTGGACCCGTCTTGTAGTTCTTGCTCGAGGCGTTTCAATGTAGCCACTTCAAACATCAGCGCCCAATCGCCGCATTGGTGAAAAAGTTGAACAGCCTCTGCCGGTGAATAATACCCCGCAAAATCGTCGAGAAAAACGGCCAGAAGGTCCAGTGCTTCCTGGACTGAGGTCGGAGGTTGGGCGGGTTTGAACGAGCTGGATCGCGAAGTCTTGCCTGAGGTGGAGACAGAATTTTTAGTTGGGGTGGAAGATGTTTTGGTTGAGGTGGAAGCGGATGTTTCTTCTTGCTCATTTATGGCCAGTAGTGATTTTGCTTGCGATGGTTCTGGTACAAGCAGTCGAGATCCTTGCAAGTGTTCTTGAGTAACCAGGGGAGACTCGGGTTCGTGCTCAATCGAGCTGGAGTCTTGCACCTTTTCTGATATGATCGGGATAGATTCGTGGGCATTTTGCGTAACCAGGTGAGATTGAGGGGAAGCGAGATGCTGAGATTCTTGCACGTGTTCTTGAATAACCGGGGGAGACTCGGGTTCGCGCTCAATGGAGCTACTAGAGTCTTGCACTTTTTCTGCTATGATCGGAATAGTTTCACGAACATCCTTCGTAACCGAGCGAGATTGAGGGGATACAAGCAGTCGAGACTCTTGCAAGCGTTCTTGAATAACCGGGGGAGACTGTGGTTCTTGCTCAATGGAGCTACTAGAGTCTTGCACCTTTTCTGCTATGATCGGGACAGATTCATGGACATCTTGCATAACCGACAGAGATGGGTGTGAATGTTCAGAGGTACCAGGGCGAGAATCCTGAGCTGGAGCAGAGCCATCGAGGTCCAGGGGCTGGAAAACATCTTCTTGAAGCTTCAAAAGAGAGCAAAACAACTCGCGGGATATATTCAAATCACGGGCTACTTCGGAATGGTCCGGGCAGGTGAGAATGTAATCCAACTCCAAGTCATCTGATGATCCAGTTGAGACTGAGAGAGTGTCACACTCTTGCGCCGTGTCATCGATTGACTCTTTGGCAACTTCATTTTCCCGGCCATTTACAACCAACGTCGTTTGGTCGTCTAAGCCAATAGATGAACTAGCTGGATGTAATGGTAGACGAGCCCCATTGACCGGCAAAGGATCGAGTTTGGTGACCTTAGCACGCGCGATCTCTTCCGGATCCCGAGAGGCAGGTCGCTTATGATGAAGTTTCTGCTGATGGGCGAGATGATAAGTGCGATATTCCTCGGCCGAAAAGTTGGAAGCCTGCATTTTTTTTTTTTGCCACAAGAATGACGGGGAAAAATACGGTCAGTTTGATTGAAATGCGAGCGGCAGCACGGCCAATTCACCCATATTAACCTTGAAATGTAAGAAAAATGAACGGAAGCGCGACCATAAGAGGTGACCAGCTTACCTGTAAATGGTACTTTTCATAAAGTGGTGACGACCGACGGAAATCACCTTCAGGGTAGGCAGAAATAAAATCTAAGAACGTTTGCTCCTCTTCGCGCGACATCTGTTTAAAAATTTGGTAATTACCATGAATTTATTTCAATTAGTCGGATAATCATCAAGGGTCAAGTTCCATAATGGTTGATAGAGAGGAAGGTCTAATTTACTGTAATGAGTTGAACGGACGAATTCGGATGGATTTTGCCTATCTGGCTCGAGAATGCTTGGTCCGTCACGCATTCGCCAGTTTTGGAGGGATCTTGACGGTCGTTAGGGATTCGGTGCAAGACAAACTCTTTGAGTGTACTAGATGACGGCTCGTTTCCAACAGAATCAAGCGAATCAGAATCACTAGCAAGTTCGACAACACTGGCAGTAGCCTTCTCCTTTCCTTTCCGCGTCTTGGGGGTCCGCTGGCTAATCACTACGATTTCCTCGGTCGGAGATTCGCTGCCATCCTTGTCGTTTTGATCATTCACGCCAGGCTGCTGGTCAATTTGGGCGAGCGATTCTCTCCTTTTTCTTCGGATCACCGCGTTCATGAGTGGAGTGTTGTGCCTGTAGTGGTCTCGCCATGCTTGCCAGGGGTGATTGGTATGCTGTGGAAGGCCACCCCGCGAGGGATCCAAAATCAGCCAAATGAATCAAGAAAATCGTTCAAGATATTGTGCTACTCCGACTCAACAGTCTCAGCAAATTGCTGGTAGATCGTGTTTCCACTCCGGTTCCCGGCACGAGTGGCCAGGAACAAGCCGAGTTCATCTTGATCTGCTTTAGTAAACCGATGGCGAAGGGACCTGAAGACCGCTCGTCGAGTATTAGCCTTTCCGATGGAGCGATTTCACCAGGCGCTGCTCAGTCTACTCACATTTAAAGCACTAGTGCGATGACCGCCCAAATCTCAAAACTGCCAGTGGAAAAAACATCCACACAATTGTCTGTACACGCGCGGGTGGAAGTCATCCGTCTTCGGGGCTCCCCGTTGGATTCTGAGTCCGCAGCAAGCAAAAAAAAAAAAAAGGCAGGCGGCAACATTGCCAACATGTTTTAATTAGGGTCAGCCTAAATGCACGCCATAAATTTACTTCGTGCACGCCATGTTCTTGGCTGTAGGGGACCGGTACGCCAAAAATATTGGCGTACTGGGGAAATGTACTCAACCTATGTGGAGTACAAAGTGTAGGACGCCAGAAATCGTGGCGTCCTACGCTTTGTACTCCACATAAGTGAAAAACAGTGGAGTGCGGTCGCTAGCACTCCACAAAACATGGAGTACACCCAGTCGCACGCCAAGATTTGCTGAGAGGAATAGGCTTCCGCACTCCATTTTTGATTGGTCGAGTGGAGTTCATTGTGTTGCACTCCATTTTGATTTATGGAGTGCACACATTGGAACGCCAATAATGTCGGCGTCCTGTCCAATTGCACTCCATCTGGGAATCTAATGTAGTTGCGTTTGCTAAAAAAGCATGATAGGCAGGTAACAAGCTTTCCTATTGTCTGTGATCTGCCTTTACAACAGCGATCAGAGACATAGAAGTAGGGAAAAATGAAAAAAAAACAAGAAAAATTGAGAAAAGAAGACAACAAGAACCATTCAAATCAACTTAGCCTCTTGCTTTGACTGATAGAGATCCAGGCCCGGCTTCAAATGCTCAAACCAGCCCTTCGCTGTTTTGGAAGTATGCCGTGGAGCCAAAAAAGGCGGAGGAATTGGCTTGACTCCATCCTCACCCGCGACATCGCCCAAGACCCAGTGGTTTCCTATGATGTAGATCAGGTATACAGGCGCAGGATCTTCAGAGGTGGGACCGAGTCGAGGTGGAAAAAAAGAGTGACTTTTGTTCAAAGAAATAAAACAGATTGGTCGTAAATAACTGTTTGCAATCATGTGACCGTGAGAGAATTTGTTAAGCCATTTGTCTTCTGTGATGCTTGTCGTCAGGGTTTCCACCTCGAGTGCTTGAATGATTTTTTCAATCGATTTCTTTCCGCCCTGTAGTCGTGTGTAAGCGGCTTTGTTCTTGGCAATCTCTTGAAGTAATTCGTTCCTGACGCGCAACCACCCATCCTGATCGTACCCAAGCGCTTTTGCTAGGCACCTAAAGCCACAATTACCGTCGGGGCAAGGATCAAAAATTTCTTTTACATACGGTCTCAAAAATTGTGGAATCTGGGAAGCATGAGACAAATTGGACTAATCCATCCAAAAAAAGTCAATTTCTTTATTTGTTTAATGATTTCTATATAACTAAAAAACAAGCCACTGACCTCTATGGAAATGGTGACTCCCCCATCTTTTTTTGAAGCGTCTTGCTCAGGACCACTAACATCCACTTTCGTTTCCGTTTCCTCATCTGATACACTGCAATCGCTTTCTGGGTTTTTGCTACTTCCAACATGGCTGCTTTCGTAGTCGGAAGCCTCTTCGCTGCTGGAGAATTTTTTGATTTGCTTTGATCTTTGTTTGGCCGGAGCAATCAAGGCTCGCTTTTTTGTAATAGCTTCCTTTTTCAGCTTTTCTTCAACAATCTCGAATGCCGATGCGTTCCTTTTGGTCAAAGTCGATCGGTCTTTTTTCAGCGCAGGCCTTCCTTTGGTTTTTTTTCTTTACTTCAGGGTCTTGAATAGGGACGGCCATGTGTGTTCCAGCGATGATCTGATTAAGTTGCAAGATGATATTATTGATGTTGTGCGGCGCTTCCTGAGCAAGTGCGACTCCAATCTTTTTCAGTTCATCATCCGAATCAACCTTCGGTTCATTGATTATCTATGAAGGCAAGGAGAAATCGATGTCAGGGGTAAGCGTGTATTGATAAGCAATCAATAATGAAAAAGAAATCATACTGTGGTTTCTAAATTGTACTTGAGATGCCATTGCGAATGGAAATCATCAGCGTCCAGGCTATCCCTAGTTTCGATTATCTCCAAAATCTTATGGGCACAAGGAATGCCAATCCCCACAGTTAAGGTCTTTGAGCATGCCTCGGTTGGGTCTAGTTTTGCAAGCCTTGTATATTGTTCAGCGCATTTTTTGATTGCAAATGAAGATATATGGCCAAGGAGAGGGATGAATGATCTGGGAACGTTAACAAGTGTCTTGACAGTGTCCCAACCAATGGATTTGTGGACTTGATTGAGTTGGGTATCGACCACATGTGCTAATGAATTGAATACGGAGAGCAAGTCTCCAGTTGAATTTTTTATGAAGGTTTTGAGGTAGGCGTGGCCGGATTCAACTCTTGAAGTGTTGAGATTTTGGAGGTGTGGATACTGGCAAGCCCAGGCAACGACAAACAATTCCTTCACTGGAAGGATGTTTGTTTCTAGGTAATTGAGCACTGCTGGACAAGTCAAAAGAAATTTTTTTTTCAGCCTCTGTGATGCCAAGGGCTAGTACCTTTTAGCTACACAAGGTGATAAGGGTTCAAAATAAGGGTAGAGTAGGATAATTTCACGTAGAAAAGTAGTAGGAAAGAAATAAAAAGAACATAATTCTTTTTTATAGAGGGGCCTGCTGGCGCAGGGGTGTTTGTAGGTGCCCTCTAAATCAGAGATCTGCTAAGCAGGGTGGTATCTGATTAAGCAAACAATGGGTTTCTGCGTAACAGAAGGTGGTACCAAAGTGCTTTTCCAATTAAGGAACCAGAGTGGGGACAGAAGGATGGAAGAAGTACTTACTGTTGCTTCTTTCAAGCCAAAAAGCCACGTAGGGGGGTGAAGTAGAGCTGCTGGGTAGACTGAAGGGTTTCTGCGCAGGAGCTGGACACGTAGGATGGTTGATTTAAAGGGAACACCACGGATAAAACAGGCAAAACAGGGCAGAGTTACTGAAATAAGAACAGGACACGGCGTAACTGATTGACTGTAATAATAATTGATGATGATGAACAACTTTTGGCGTGGAAAGAGGGCTCTATATATACTAATTTCACTCATAGTGGAGGACCTTTCTGCCTGTGTGCGTGTAGTAACTAGTTTTCAGCGCAATGTGGCCAATTTGGGAGATTGGCACTAACAAGGCTCATCCCAATGACACTGCTGGTCATTAATTCAGCGTCACAAGTACTTTCCATGACCTTAATAAATTATTTAGTCATTGTAACTAAGGTACATAGCAACACTGACGTGTGAATGTATCTGAAATGGGCCACAAATGACGCAAATGGGCCACAAATGGCTAAGGCCAATCTTTAAAGGCCACACTGGCTATCTACTTTATATATAAGAAAATAGCCTCTGGGGGCCAAACAAACCCTGCAAGGTTTGTATTGGCCCCATTCATGCGCTGTAACGGTCCGAAGTCGACCGCAGTGCATCAGTTCAATGCACTGTAACGGTCCGGCGTTGGCCGCTTTCTTTTATTGGGACAGGTGTCGTCACACCTGTCCTTTTTTTTTGTTGTACACACCTTGATGGACAGGCCTTTCGAGGTGTGTACAGTTGCGAGCGGCATCTGTCTGTAAGGCCCCCCCTGCAAAACTTGAATGGAAGACGCAGGCCGGGTGTTTGCCCCCGGGGGGTAGTCAATCTAAACAAAGACCACATTTTTGAGGTCTTTGGAGGCTGTAGAATCTAGAATTAAAAGGGTTTTGCTTGAAACCCCGCGGTTCTTTTTGATTTATTTTTTACTCCGTCACATTCCGAACATCGGCTAATAAATGCATATATTTTATGCATATATACATAGTATGCATGTATAAATGCATACTAAAAGTACATAAAACCATAGAAATGGCTTTAAATGTGTTTATTCAGACATAATGAGACCAAAGTCACACGTCAGGCACTCTGAATATGGCAAAAATAACCCCAAATATGCTCAAAAAATCTGGGATTTTTCTATTTTTTGACCCCAAGATTCCGAACGCTACCCCATTTGGTGGGAGAAGCCTTACAGAAAGATGCCGCTCGCAACTGTACAACACCTCAATGGACAGGCCATCAAGGTGCATACTGGTGCATACACACCTCAATCAACCATAGAAAAAAAGAGAAAAAAAGAAAAAAAAGAAAAAAAAAAAAAAAAAAAAAAAAAAAAAAAAAAAAAAAAAAAAAAAAAAAAAAAAAAAGAAAAAAAAAAAAGAAAAAAAAAGAAAAAAAAAAGAAAAAAAAGAAAAAAAAAAGAAAAAAAAGAAAAAAAAAAAAAAAAAAAAGAGAGATTTGGATTCAGCATTGCACCCCCCTGGAATTATAACTTCCATCAGACCCCAAAATTGGGGGCTGTGCCCTTGTGTTAACCTTATGTATTCAAGGTTTTTATTAATAAAACCTTGTAAATAAACCACATAGAATCTACTTTTACCTTAGTTACACTTGTACATATGTGGTAACTAGGGGATTAGCTATTTCCACGCATTTGGCCAATTTCCAATTGGATTATATAATCCACGCGCGGGGTTGGAGGTTTAAACCCCAATTGGGCCTAACTCCCAAACTATACACAACACCTCAATTATAAGTCCATAATTGGTCATTTCACATATAGTATGCATATATAACAAGTACATGCGTGTGTAATGTCTGTGTGACATATGTTTGTGGCCAATTCTTACGGGTAATTGCTTCAAGGTGAAGGAGTAGGAATTTAGGGGTACTTCCAGTGAGGGACCCTACATTAATTTGTATGAGAATTCAGAATATGACATAGTATTCTAAGTTATCCTCAAGGTTTAGAAGTTATTTAGTATTTTTGTAAAAAGTAGTTGTTAATTTAATTTATTACTTATTTTTATGGTGCCAGGACTTTGCTAAGCTCATTGGATAAAAATAAGTAAACTGAGTTTTTTGTACATTATCAGTCATATAAATGGGTCTTAATATTGTAGTAATAATGTCTCTATTTATGTTACTTTTGTCAGGTTGGCTCTGTCATAGTAGCAAGCTGACATTCCCTCCCTTTAAAATGAGACTTTAGAAAACAAAATTCACTCTATTGTCTGTAGTGAAAAAAAAAAATTTCAATTTCTCTTGGAGGCTCTATAATTTTGTAGATGTATGGGACCATCTGGTATATTATCTTCAGGAATCCATTCATCTTTGTCTGCTGATTGTCCTTTATACCTTACAAAGTAGAGTCTAATATCTTTCCCATTGATCCTTTCTTTCTTATCTTTCAATATCTTATGTACTTTAAAGTTAGAGGTGTCTAGAGGTTCAATTATAGGTACAGGCACGGGTGTTACTACAGGAGTATCTGTGCCTCTACTAGTGTAAGGCTTGATTAAGCTAACTGGAAAAACAAGGTGTTTTCTGGAAAATTCATCTGTTAAAATAACTTCCACTGCATTTTTTCCATGTAATTGCTTAATGGTAAAAGGTCCAACAAAGGAAGGTTTAAGCTTCCTGTTCCCTCCCAAGTTATTAAAATTTACAGTGGACAATAGGACTTTGTCCCCAATTTGGAAGGATGGTTCTTTATGACTTTTATCCCATCTTAACTTATTATATTCGGCTGCATCTTGCACACATTTCTTAGCATGTTCATGTGTTATGTCAAGCATCCTTTTAAAGTCTAGGGAAGTGGGATGTACATGTGGTAATTTGTTATTAATATGGTCTTTGGGCATTCTGGGTATCCATCCTCTTTCCAAAATATAAGGGATTTCTTTGGATGAAGAATGTTTACTGCTGTTATAAGCTATTTCTAAAGCAGGGAGTAAACTAACCCAATCATGAGTATAACCATCACTGTTCTTGAATTCTAAGCCAAAAGAACAGAAAACTACATACCTTACTATATATCCCGTATGGGATATTGAGTAAGATATCACGGGATATACGGGATATCTAGTAGGGGACCTTTTTTCATGTGAACCTCATATGAAATCATCATATAACCACATCATAATATCATATCACAGTCATATCCCAATGTAAAACCATCATATCACAATAGAAAACCATCATATCACAGCAAAAAACCATCATATCACAACATTACATCATCATCATATCTCATCACAACATAAAAGCATAATATCAAAAATAACTTTTTTAATGAGGAGCTTCCACAATTCTAATTGAACTGGATTCTATGAGCAGCAGTCAAACAGATGGGATAAGTGGTCCCAAACCAAATCCTGGTCATCCTCAAGTTTTAAGACCATACAAAAAACGCCTATTCAACTACCAGTCAAAACAAATGGTCCAACTGTTCCATTTTGGAAGTGCCACTCCATTAATATAGTTTCTATTTTTTTCTTCTTTCACAATTGGCCAAATTAAAACTTAGGGTGTTGATAAGAAACCTGGTAAAACCGCGCCTACACGCGGTTTTACTGGGGGAAGACGTCTCTGCCGCTGGCAATCTGGTACAAGCTTGTACCAGCTTGCTGAGGCGTTATTCCTTGGCAAGCAGGTACCGGCCTGCACCTGCTTGCCAAGGAATAGCTCCTCGTCGGGCTGGTACGAGCTTGTACCCGCACATTGAAGAGTTATTCCTCGCCAAGCAGGTCAAAGCCTGTACCGGCTTGCCGAGAAATAACTCCTTGGCAAGCTGGTACAAGCTTGTAGCAGCTCGTCAATGAGTTATCCCTTGGCGAGCAGGTAACAGCTTGCACCTGCTTGCCAAGGAATAGCTTCTTGGCGTGCTGGTACAACCTTGTACCAGCTCAGCAAGGAGTTATTCCTTGGCAAGCCGGCACAAGCTGCTTGCCAGGGGCAACAACGTTTCCCCCTGGTAAAACCGTGTGTAGGCACGGTTTTACCGGGTTTTTTTATCAAGGCCCAAAATTTATATGTTTTCCCAATTGATCTTGAGTTAAATTGAAAGAAGTGTCTCAGTCTAGTGAAATTTTATTAAATTTTTATAACTTCTGAAAATGCTAAAAAAATATCTGATTCTATCTGTTTGACTGCTGCTCATAACAAATGGTACAACTAGCATGTGGACTCTCCTCAGTAAAACAGTTATTTGTGAATTCATTTTGTTATGTTCATGCAACATGACAAATTAAGGCTCACGCTAAATGCACTCCAAACTTTCACTACATGCACTCCAACATTTTGGAGTGGGAAAGTGTCCACTCCAAAAAAAATGGAGTGAAAAGCTGAGTGGGCGGTTGTTCAATCCAAAAATTTGACATTTTTGGAGTGGAATTTTGTGCACTCCAATTTTTTTTGGCGTGGACTGTGAGTGCACTCCAAATTTTTTGGAGTGGACTTGAAGTGCACTCCAAAAATTTTGGAGTGGACTTGAGGTGCACTCCAAAACTTTTGGAGTGGACTTCAGGTGCACTCCAAATTTTTGGAGTGAAATTTGAGTGCATGATTGTTTACTCCAAGGTAGTGAAAAATTTTGGAGTGGAAAGTTATCCACTCCAAATATATTGGAGTGGACAGCTTCCCACTCCAAAAAAATTGGAGTGCACACTTTTCCACTCCAAATTGGAGTACATGAAGTAAAAAGTTGGAGGGCATTTAGCCTGACCCCAAATTAATCTTCACTAGATGAAAGATGACACCAGGCTAACTCCAAATACAAACCCATGAAGCAACAAGTCAGTTACAAGAAAGTTCTCTGCTGAAGAGGAAAAAGGGGCCATTTTAATAATCTGGTGGTGTGTAAAACCAGAAATGGATCAGAGTTACAGCCAACATTTGTGAAATGTTGTGTTATTTCATGTAATAATCAATTTGTCCTGGTGATGTGTGTTATTTTTGGGTATGATTTTATCTTATTTTATCCTATGACTTTGGTCAGGCTCCATGCATTCCAAACTTGTACTACATGCATTCCAACATTTTGGAGTGGGAAAGTGTCCACTGGAGTGTAATTTAAGTTCACTTCAATTATCTTGGATTGAACTTTGAGTGAACTCCAATGAAATTGGTGTGCATGATTAGCAGCCTTGGTCTCTTAAGTGGCACAAGAATGAATGGAATGAGATACAGAATCACTCTGTGAATCCATATGATACTCTAGCAGAACATCTCACGAGAAAAATCTAACAAATGGACCAAGGAAAATTTGTTACAAACATCAGTTTGTCATATAGCACTTGCATTTTTTTTGAAAAAATGTTTTAGTGCATTTAATGATATTTAGAAGAATTGGGAATGATAATTACACATCTATACAATGCAATAGTGCCATAACACCCATTCTCAAAATTTTCATGTTTTGTACTATTTTTGCTGTGTTTTCTCAATAAAAATACCCTTCCGCATGGTAAAAAGAAGACTTAGATAAGGCCAATTGATGCCTCTGAGTCAAGGGTGGATTTTCATATAGTGGTGTGGTACTAGTATCACGCGTTGTGCCTTTTAGCATGTGGCTTCACATATCAAAATGACACAAATGACCTGTTTTTCCTGTGGTTTCTCAGGAAAAAAAGCTACCTAAACATGGTGAACCAAAAAAAATGCATATGTCCAATTGATGCCTTTGAGTGAAGGTTTGATTTCCATATAATGGTGTGGTGGTATCACGCTTTTTTCCTGTCAAGATTTGGCTTCACATATCAAAATTTCACAAATTGCCTATTTTTCCTGTGTTTTCTCAGGAAAAAAGATACTTACACATGGTGAAACAAAAACATCCATACGTCCAATTGATGCCTGTGAGTCAAGATTCTATTTGCATATAGTGATGTGGTAGTATCACATGTTTTGCCTGTCAACATCTGCCTTCACACATCAAAATTTCACAAATTACCTATTTTCCCTGTGTTTTCTCAGGAAAAAAGATACTCACACATGGTAAACCAAAAACATGCATATGGCAAATTGATGTATGTGAGTCAAGATTTGATGTTCAAATAGTGGTGTGGCAGTATCATGTGTTCTGCCTGTCAAGATTTGGCTTCTCATATCAAAATGTCACAAATTACCTATTTTTCCTGTGTTTTCTCAGCAAAAAAGATACTTACACATGTTGAACCAAAAACATAGATATGTAAAATGGATTTCTTTGAGTCAAGGATTGATTTTCATATAGTGGTGTGGTAGTATCACATGTTTTGCCTGTCAAGATTTGGCTTTGAGCATCACAATTTCACAAATTACCTATTTTTCCTGTGTTTTCTCAGGAAAAAAGACACTCACACATGGTGAACCAAAAACATGCATATGGAAAATTGATGCCTGTGAGTCAAGATTTGATGTTCAAATAGTGGTGTGGTAGTATCATGTGTTCTGCCTGTCAAGATTTGGCTTCTCATATCAAAATGTCACAAATTACCTATTTTTCCTGTGTTGTCTCAGCAAAAAAGATACTTACACATGTTGAACCAAAAACATAGATATGTAAAATGGATTTCTTTGAGTCAAGGATTGATTTTCGTATAGTGGTGTGGTAGTATCACATGTTTTGCCTGTCAAGATTTTGCTTTGAGCATCACAATTTCACAAATTACCTACTTTCCCTGTGTTTTCTCAGGAAAAAAGATACTTACACATGGTGAACAAAACATGCATATGTCAAATTGATACCTGTGAGTCAAGGTTTGATTTTAATATAGTGGTGGGGTAGTATTACATGTTTTACCTGTCAAGATTTGGCTTCACATATCAAAATTTCACAAAATGCCTATTTTTCCTGCGTTTTCTGAGGAAAAAAGATACTTACACATGGTGAACCAAAAACATAGGTATTTCCAATTGATGCCTTTTGTTCAACGATTGATTTTCATATAGTGGTGTGGCAGTATGACACATTTTGCCTGTTGGGATTTGGCTTCACGTATCAAAATTTCACAAATTGCCTATTTTTCCTGTGCTTTTGCAGGAAAAAAGATACTGAAACATGGTAAACCAAATTCATATATATTTCCAATTGATGCCTGTGAGTCAAGGTTTGAAAGATTTGGCTTCTCATATCAAAATGTCACAAATTACCTATTTTTCCTGTGTTTTCTCAGGAAAAAGGATATAACTTACACATGGTAAACCAAAAAACATAGATATTGTCAATTGATGCCTGTGAGTCAAGGATTGACTATCATATAGTGGTGTGGTAGCATCACATGTTTTGCCTGTCAAGATTTGGCTTCACACGTCAAAATTTCACAAATTCTCTATTTTTCCTGTGTTTTCTCAGGAAACAAGATACATGGTGAACCAAAAACATGAACATGGCCAATTGATTCCTTTCAATGAAGGTTTGATTTTTATATAGAGGTGTGGTAGTATCATGCGTTTCGCCTGTCAAGATTTGCATTCAGACATCAAAATTTCACAAATTAGGGGGTATCAAATATACCAAATCCACAGTTAGAAACCAGTCAATTATCCAAAATTTTTTTTCTTCATTACTGCATCCAAAATGTTGCTTGATGAGCAACCAACAGGTTTTAAAAATGGTGGTTTTTTGAAAACCAGTCAATTACATAAGTGTGGATTTGCCTATATTTGATACCCCCTATTATTAGGGGGTATCAAATATAGGCAAATCCACACTTATGCAATTGACTGGTTTTCAGAAATTCACCATTTTTCAAACATGTTGGTTGCTCATCAATCACTGTTTTGGATCCATTTTTGAAGAAAAAGATTTTTGGATAATTGACTGGTTTCTAATGGTGGATTTGGTATATTTGATACCCCCTATTATCTATTTTTGCTGTGTTTTCTCTGGAAAAAAGATACTTGCACATGGTGAACCAAAAACATAGATATGGACAATCAATTCCTGGGGGTCAAAGATTGATTTTCATATAGTGGTGTGGTAGTATCACGCGTTTTGACTGTCAAGATTTGGCTTCACGCATCAAAATTTCACAAAATTACCTATTTTTCCTGTGTTTTCTCAGGAAAAAAGATACTTACACTTAGTGAACCAGATACATGGATACTGCCAAGTGATGCCTGTGAATCAAGTATTGATTTGCATATAGTGGTGTGGTAGTATCATGCATTTTGCTTGTCAAGATTTGCCTTCACACATCAAAATTTCACAAATTACCTATTTTCCCTGTGTTTTCTCAGGAGAACAGATACTTACAAATGGTAAACCAAAAACATAGATGTTTCCAATTGATGCCTGTGGGTCAAGATTTGACTTTGAGGTAGTTTTGTGCCAGTATCACATGTTTTTCCTGTCTTTCCTTAGAAAACACAGGAAAAATAGGTAATTTGTGATATTGTGATGCTTGAAGCCAAATCTTGACAGGCAAAATAGGTGATACTACCACACCACTATATGAAAATCAATCCTTGACTCAAAGGCATCCATTGGCCATATCTCCTTTTTTGGTTCACCATGTGTAAGTATTTTTTTCTGAGAAAACACAGGAAGCATAGGTTGATATGTGAAGCCAAATCATAACAGGCAAAATTGCATGATACTACCGCACCACTATATGCAAATAAATCCTTGACCCAAAGGCATCAATTGGCCATATCTATGATTTTGGTTCACCATGTGTAAGTATCTCTTTTCCTGAGAAAACACAGGAAAATGGGCAATTTGTGAAATTTTGATATGTGAAGCCAAATCTTGACAGGCGAAACATGTGATACTACCACACCACGTGATGCTACCACACCACATGATACTACCACACCACTATATGAAAATCAAAAATTGACTCACAGGCATCAATGTGCCATATGCATGTTTTTGGTTCACCATGTGTAAGTATTTTTTTTCCTGAGAAAACACCCAGGAGAAATATGTGATTGGCAAAATTTTGATGAGCAAAGCCAAATCTTGACAGGCAAAGCGCGTGATACTACCACACCGCTATATAAAAATATAAAAATCAAACCTTGACTAACAGGCATCAATTTGCCATATGCATGTTTTTGTTTTACCATGTGTAAGTATTTTTTTCCTGAGAAAACACAGGAAAAATAGGTAATTTGTGAAATTTTGATGTGTGAAGGCAAATCTTGACAGGCAAAACATGTGATACTACCCCACCACTATATGCAAATCAAACCTTGACTCACAGGCATCAATTGGATGTATATGTGTTTTTGGTTCACCATGTGTAAGTATCTTTTTTCCTGAGAAAACACAGGAAAAATGTGTAATTTGCAAACTTTTGATGCGTGAAGCCTAATCTCTGCAGGCAAAACGCGTGTTACACCACACCACTATATAAAAATTGAACCTTGACTCACAGGCATCAATTTTCCATTTTCATGTTTTTGGTTCACCATGTGTAAGTATCTTTTTTCCTGAGAAAACACAGGAAAAATAGGTAATTTGTGAAATTTTGATGGGTGAAGCCAAATCTTGACAGGCAAAAGGCGTGATACTACCACACTACTATATAAAAATTAAACCTTGACTCACAGGCATCAATTTGCCATATGCATGTTTTTGGTTCACCATGTGTAAGTATCTTTTTTCCTGAGAAAACACTGGAAAAATAGGTAACTTGTGTCATTTTGATATGTGAAGCCACATCTTGACAGGCAAAACGTGTGATACTACCACACCTCTATACAAAAATCCACCCTTGACTCAGAGGCATCAATTGGCCTTATCTCAGTTTTCATTTTATGATGGGGAAGGGTATTTTTGTTGACAAAACATAGCAAAAATACTACAAAACATGGAAATTTTGAGAATGGGTGTTATGGCACTATTGCATTGTATAAATGTGTAATGATCATTCACACTGCTTCTAAATATCATCAAATGCACCCCAACAATTTTTTCAAAAAATGCAACCGCTATATGACAAACCACTTTATCCCGCATTTGAACCGCTATGCATGTAGGGAAAGTACATTATGTTTATAGTGACTTGAGGAGACAGTGTTTGTATCTAATGACTGAATAGTCTTAAATTTGATCTGGGAGATAGGACAGGAGATGTTGGACTAGGGTTTGAAGTTTAAAAGGATAATTGGAAAATTGGGAGAGAAGAATGAAGGATAAGAAGAATAGAATGAATATCAAGGAAGAGAGAGATGAAAGGAAATGACGAAAAGCACCAGTTTCTGCTTATCTAGAAAGATTTAAGTGGGCTTTGTAAGTCTGAGGAGATGACTACTTGTCACTTCCTACTTATAATCATATCTTGCTTTATCTTGTATTTTACTTACAGCCAAGGGTTCATGTACCTGCATAATACCTTGCATGATTAAGCCAAGAGGGGAAGAGTTGTCAGAAGCTCTTTTTCTCTTTCAGGTTTAATATTCTGTTGTTTACTAATCAGGTTAAGATTTGTTATTTTCCATTTTTATACCTGCAAGCATACACTGGAGGGTGAAAATGATTGTTTACTGCAAGCAAGGGGAAAATTTTGGAGTGAAAAGTTGTCCACTCCAAATAATTTGGAGTGCACATCTTCCCACTCCAAAATAATTGGAGTGCACACTTTTTCACTCCAAATTGGATTGCATGAAGTAAAAAGTTGGAGTGCATTTAGCTGAACCATGATTTTATGTTGTGATACACTTTTCTATTTTATGTGCTACCACGGCAAGATAAATTGTCCCAATTGACACCAGTTGACATGCAGCATAATCCATTGTAACTTCTATTTTACCTTCACTTATTACACCAAAAAGGTTTCTGCACAGTCAAAAGGAAAAGTCAATTTGCATTTAGTCTTGGTTGAGACAACCTTTTTTAATGTTTGAGTAACAACAACTGCTTACTAAAAGCTTCTGCATGTCAACTGGTAGAAGTTGAGTGACTGTGCATGAATCTTTTAGTTGATCTTGTGATATGATGATATTTTTTGTGACATGGCTTCCTGCTATCTTGACACAACAGTGTTATATTATGATATGACAGTGATATGATATCCTGATATGATGCAATGATGGTTTTATGTGATTCTTATTTGACCACTACAAGATATCCCGCATATCCCGTAAGACTTACTCAGTATCCCATACGGGATATATAGTAAGGTATGTAGTGGAATCTTCTGAGCATGTCTTCCAGAGTTTGGATCATTCTTTCAGCTAATCCATCAGTTTGGGGATGGTAATCAGTAGAAAAAGCTAATTTAGTGCCTAAAATATCATGTAAATTTCTCCAAAATTCAGAAGTAAATTTGGGGTCTCTATTACTAATGATTATTTTGGGTATTCCTACATCAGCCATAATTCTGTTCCAAAATAGTAAATCCACTTCCATAGCTGTATCATCTTTGTGGTTAGGAATAAATCTGGCCCTTTTTGAATATCTGTCTACAACCACTAGTACAGAGTTGAAGGAGTAAGACCCTCCAGGAGGTAAACCTGTAACAAAATCCATGTTTATTATTTCCCATCTTTTGGTAGGTTTTTGGATGGTTTGAAGTAGCCCATATCTCTTACCTGTTTGCTTATTTGATTTCTGGCAATTTTTGCAAGATTTTATATAAGTAGCTACTTCATTAGGCCAATTATTCCACCAAGCTGTGGTTCTAACTCTTTCAATAGTCCTTTCTTTTGAAAAATGTCCAGCACCAACATTGTCATGGCATTCTTTCATAAGGGCATCAATCTGAAGTTGATCACATAAGACTATTACACTGGAATGTCTTTCTTTGAATTATAATATTCCATCTAATAGAGAGAACTTACCAGAAGAGTAAGGTTTGGATAACCAAGGAGGTAAACTAGCAATCAATTCATGGGAGCTGTTTTCATTGCTAAGCAAGTCTATTAATTTGACAAATTCAGGATTGGACTGGTAACTATCTTTGATAAGAGTATAGTAGGCATCATCCAAATCACAAACATGTATTCCTAAAATGGGGAATATATCTTCATCTTCAGGATCCCAGAGTGTTTGGTAAAGCCCATCTGCTTAAGCCATCAGCATTAATATGCTTTTTACCAGCTTTGTGAACAATAGTCATATGTCCTCTGTATTGCTGGATAGCAATTTGCCATCTTAACATATGCCTATTAGGTGTCTGCATGTTCATAAGTGTTTTAACTGCTGTGCAATCAGTGACTACAACAATTCTACTACCTTCAAGATAATAATGTAACTTCTCTAGGGACCATACAAGAGCTAAACATTCCATTTGACTGGCTCCATACCTCTTCTCTGTTGGCTTAATTTGTCTTGAAATAAACAGGACTGGTTTTTCTACCATTTTATCTTCAATTAAGAATTCTTGGTGTAAGGCAGCGCCTAAGCCATCTAGACAAGCATCTATGTATAAGATAAAGGGTAATTATAATCTGGTTGAGCTATTACAGGAGCAGTAGTAAGGGCTAGCTTCAGTTGTTCATAATCTAGTACTCTAGGGTGAGTCATTTCATAAATGGTCTCTTTACTACATAACTCATACAATGACTTGGCTAAAATAGCAAATTTCTCAATATGTTTCCTATAATAACCACAAAATCCAAGGAAAGATTGCATTTCAGTGATATTCTGAGGCATAGGTTTGAGCATTACAGCTGCTACTTTATTTTGGTCAATAGCTAGGGACAGACCAGAAACAATGTGTCCTAAAGCTTTGAGTTCACCATATCCAAAATTGCACTTTTTAATAGACATTTTTAGACCAGCTTTAATGGAAGTTTCTAATACTATTTTTATCTTTTCTACATGTGTTTCCCAGTCATCTGAATAAATGATTATATCATCAATATATATCATCATCCAACACTGGCGGATAAAAGATCCAAAAATAGAGTCCATCATTCTTTGGAAATGAGAAGGTGCATTCTTAATTCCAAAGGGCATCCTAAGGTATTCAAAAACACCAAGATGGCAGATAATTCTCATAAATTGGCGGCTATTAAGTTCAATAGGTATCTGGTGAAACCCTTTAAGAACATCCATACAGGTTATGTACTTAGCTTTGGATAAGTTATGCAGAGAATGGTCAATTCTTGGAATGGGATAATTATCAGCTTTAGTGTAATTATTTAAAGCTCTAAAATCTCCAACCATCCTAGACTTATCATTATGCCAGGCAATAATAACTGGGGTAGTGATTTCTACTTGCTCATTATGGCCCACTTTCCTAAGCACACGTAAATTTATAAGTTCTTTAATGTGTGCTTCTAAGGCTATTCTAGATTTAGAGCTAGAAGGGTAGGCTGCTTTTCTGAGAGCAGGTGGGGAAGGAGGTTCACAAGTTAATTCTAATTTAATATCATGTCCTGTGACATTGCCAATGGGTTCTTCAGTGGTACAGAAGGCTTCTTTGTTCTTGTAGCATACCTTAAGAACATCTAATATTTGAGCATTGGTTTGTATGTCACTTATAGCAGCTTGGGACATGTATTCTTTATTAAAATCTTCTAATTCCTTGGGGTCAGGATCCTGAGAAATAGGGGCAATAGTCTCAGAATGAATATTGCAAATTTGATATTTCCTTTTCCAATCTCCTCCAATGGTGAAATATCTATCTTTGGACTGGAAAATGTCAATACCATACATGCAAAAGGTATCATTACCTAGTATAAGGTAGTCACAAATAGCATCTGAAAGTACTAAAAATTCTACACTTAATCTGATGAATCCCTTAGTGTGAGGGAATATTAAGGGCAAATTTATGACAACAATGGGTTTCATGGTGGAGTTACAACTGCTAAATGTAGCTTTGGGGACAGGTAATAAATGTTTGCGCCATTCAGGGTATATTTGTTGCAAAAATGTAGCACTGGCACAAGAACAAAAAGCTCCTATATCTAATAGTGTCTTAACTGCTAAGTCTCTGAAAATAACCTTAGTGTAACTGGTTTTTCCTAGAGTGTAACACCTTCCTTCCTCAGGTTTGTTAGTTAATAGCTTAGCATCAGATATATGACCAATATCCATATTGTCTTCCCATTTCTGGGGTAAGTTAGATTCACCGTGGATGGTATTAATGCTGAAGTCATTGCCAATATCAGCATTAATTACCAACACTGCATGACCACTAGATTCTGAGTCATCATCATCTTGACCATAATTTGTATTACAGGGTTCTTGTTGTATGATATCACAGAATCTGAATCAGGGCTTGCCTGAACATTATTGATTTTTCTCCTAGGTTTGGTACATTCAGTACTTCTGTGGCCAGTTTCTCCACAATTCCAACGCGTAGGAGTCTTGTCTTTTCTAATAGGTTCAGCTGGCTTAGATTCTGACTTTTTGGGAGGATCTGTTCTAGGAGTGTAATCCTTTTTATCAGAAGGATTGTGCTTCTTATTGATCCCAGTCATTTCTACCACTTCTTCCATAACACCTACACCACAGGTTGCGGGCAACATCGGCTCCGCGTTGGTGTTTTTGTCAAGCCACCTTGCGCGGCCCCACCCAGACTTTTGGCCCGCTTCATAGCAGGAATGAGTCAAACACCGCGGTCCGCATGACCAGCAATGTTTTCTTGGCGTGGGTGATTGTGGTGGGCTTGACCCTCACGCCAGGCCCACGTTGTGCGCTCTTGTTGGCTTGGCGGCAGAGGCACCACGCGCGGTGAGCGTCAGCGCACTGTGTGGGCCCAGCGTCGGGCCATTGCCGTCGGCTTGACCCGTCCTGTGGGCCCGTTGTCACATGTAAACCGTCAGCTGAGCGATGTGGCGCACGTCAAGCTGTGGCGAGGCACGCCTGCTGCTGGATGCACTGAATCCCGCCGGCTGAACGGGGTTGTGGAAGTCCAGCCGCGGCAAGGCATGATGGCTGCTGGCCGCGGTGGCCGCAGGAGCCTTGATGAGGGGAATGACCCATATTTGCCTTGGGCATGACCCCAACGGCCGACAGTGGCAATGAGGAAATTAAAAAAAAAACCCGGCGGGTTTTTTCAAAAAAACCGGCCGGGTTATGGATTGCTTGCCGGATAGATATCCGGGAATACACAGCAGGGTGGCGTCTTTTTTTTTGGCTTGCAAAACCTTAATGAAATAAAACTATGCGGAATTTTAATGAATTAAAATTATTTGCCTTTTTTTCCTGCACGGAATGCACTACACAAGGATGCAGCTTCGAGAGAGAGAATGGAGAATGGTTGCTTGGAGGGATGAGAAAGAGGAATATGGACGGAGAAAATGGGACTGGAAAATATGATTGAGGAGGCTACAGTGTTGTGGGGAGGGATTCACCTGGCAGATGGGGAAGAAACTAAGGTTGATCAAACATTGAGAAGGCTGGGGACTTGGAATGTTTCCTTTGGTATATCCTTGAAGAACTGGCTGTGAGAGAACAGCTCATCATCCTTGTCAAGGACAAGTTGCGCATGCCTGAATTGGGAATGGTCAATGATCAGATTCAGATTGAGGGGAAGATGGCGGAGAAGAAAACTCACGCTTGCTGAAATGCCTTGGACTCGCCTCGAAGGACGCGCAAGCGTTCATCAATCTCAGCCCATTGAGATGCGTTGTTTGGCTTGTGGGTTTAGTAGTATACCATCACTAGCCTGCAATACGTCATGCGGATTCGCATTGGTGCATTCAACTTGACCTGGGTCTTGATTTGGGCCTTGGTCATTTTTTTTCATTTGTGGGTGGCAGATCTGCATAGATCTATAGGAACAAGCATTAATAAACAGAAGTCTTCTGATGGGGATAAGAAGAGACGGCAATACTACTCACTGGAGTCAGCATTGTGTGGCGATTGGGAACAGGCGACTTGATCATGATCCTCTGGGTTTCAAGGATACCATCAAGAAGCTGTAGAACAAAACCAAATCAGCATAAAATTAGACTAAAGAAAGTTTAGATCCGACTTGCCAATTCACGGAGGTGACTACATTGATATTTCAATAGTGTCCCCATAAGTGTCCGATAGGCATCAAGGGCAGCTGGATCTTCTTGGATCTGGCTGGAGGGGAGGTGATCTTCCTTCCAATCATTGGGTTGTTTGTCGACAGCATCCTACAGATGGGAAGGGGATGAGTAGGTGAAGGAAGACAATTGAATCTCACAACAGCACATAAGGAATATAATTATGAACGACTTACAAGGGAGAGATAGTATAGAGTTTTTGCAAGAGCACCATTCTTGTGGGGGTTGTTGGAGTATGCCTCAAGGCCTGGGATAAGTAAGAACATCCAAGCCTTCATTCTGACAAATTCCTGCGGTTTCAGAAAAAAGAGTGGTGATTGATGTATGAGCTGAACCTCTCTACTGCTAATTCAACTACTGGTACATAATACAGACCCTGAATCGTTCATTGTAGACATAAGCAGAAGACGCAGGGATCTTGGTTTCACCAAGCTGATGGTATGCGGCATTAGAAAATACCAAGTTAGCATGCCTTGCCGCCGGGGAACACTGTTGAAACAAAGAGTTGAAAGCAATTGATTCAACAAGGTATTCATTGGCTGGGATGAGAGCGGTGGAAAAGAGAGACAGAAATACCTTGCTAGCAAGGAGAGCAATTTTGAGATGCTTGGGATCAAGATTGAACTTTGTTTGTAAGTCTGTGCAAATTTGGTCAGTATCCTCATCATCACCAGCAATCACAGCGGGAGTAAGATTGATCATGGTGATATCATTAGCAGGTTGGTCGGAAGTAGTGGGGGGCCCAAACAGGAGCCTGTAGTTTGCTTCCTCAAGATCTTCCGAGCCATTGTGATCTCCATGAAGGGAGAGTTGTTGAGACAACTCATGCTGTTCGTAACTATTACGGGGGAATTCAGTGCTGGAATTTTTGTTGTTGCTGTACACAATATTCATGCTCATGTTGAACAGCAAAGATTGAATGGATGGGATTGTGATGAGCAGAGGATGGGGATCAAAGGTCAGATCTTTGGAAAAGAAGTGATTGGAACCGCAATAAGAAATTGATGGTTCAATCGAATTGGAGTGAGAGGACGGATGAGTGGATGAGAACAGAAGTGAGTCAAGTGAAGAGGGACAAGATTGAGAGAAATGAAAAAAACTCAAAGTGGCTTACCAAGTCCAATTGTGGTTGAAATGTGGTAATGGACAATGGCTGAAAAAAAAAGGCTGAAAAGATTGACCTCCAATTGCAACTCATCAAGTCTTTTTATTTTTCATCTTTGAAGGACTTAAATTGAAAAAAAAAATGGAAAGCGGAATTGACATGGAATACAAATGTAAGTCTTGAATCTCCCCATTCTTGAACAAAAAAATTGAAATATGTGATCTTGTTGTGACAGATTTTATCCCAAGGAACAAGCCAAAGGGGATGGCTTACCTTTGTCGTCTGTGTAAGGGTCAGGCCACCACCAAGAGAGACCTGCATTGTCAAAACCCGTGTCACCAAAATCTTGTTCAAGCCGATAAGGAGCAAATAGCCACGCTTGGTGCTTGCAGGAATCATCAACAAAATGAGGAGTTAATTATGAATGAGGGGATCAGCTGTATATCAACGGTAGCAGAATGGAATGAAGAATCTCACATAGAAGAATCAGAGCCTGAGGATAACCAAACACCACACAAGCCAACCATTGTTCCGCTAGACTTATTCAAGGAGGAGGAATCTGACAAAGATCCTGATGCGGAGTGTACTTGGATGGCCTTCCTGAACAATGCCGTTGGTCAGATTGTTTCAGAGCCCAGCAAGATTGACGGGGTCGCCACAATGCCGTCATTCTCCCAAGAAGAGGAAAATATCAAATCGGTCACTCCGGAAAATTTGATATGGTTCCCCTTTCTAAATAAAGAGGTCAGCATGTCACTAAGACAACCTATACTATGATAAAATGGATGAATGTCAATTTTTAATATTGGAAATCGTGAATTCTAGTACATGATTGCATCACTTCTGGTTGGTTACTTACACAAATTAATCTCGCGCAACCTATACCACCAAATTCAAGCGATTTTCACCTTGTATCACGTTTGGCTTCCACGCTGGGAGGCTTTAAGACGTATGCGAGCGACTATTCGTTCGATGAGTAGCCATTCTATTATTCAAAAAAAATCAGTGCTTGATCAGCCAATGTTTGGATTGAATGCAAGGGAATTGATCTCAGATGTGGGTACTTACCTGGTTCAACTTGCAAGGGAAGAGAACTGAAATCTTGATGGTTCTTGGCAGGATTTGATGAATCCACTGGTTGCGCCGCATATAGATTTCATTCCGGAGGATGCGCATGGGCGTAACATCTACAAGCTGTCACAATCAGAGAAATGGCTGAAGTACTCAGAACCGGCCCTTTGAGTTCAAATGGTAGAATCTAAAGGAAAACATTTTTACATCATGGAGCCTCTACAATTGAAAGATTTAGAGATCGTCATCCCAATCTTCTTTTACACGCAGACTGATGGCGTTCTCCTAGCAAAATGTTGTATACCAACTCTCAAATGTAATGTAGATCATTCAAAAATCACAATATATTTCTCACCAACAGCTTCTTTCAATCATCCGGATCTGAAGACCGTTTCCGTGGACCATTTTTCTCTAATCTACAATGATATTCATCTGAATAATGGCTTGAAATTTTCAGATTGCTGTGGAAATAGGATGCTTGGTGAGAAAAGAAAGACATGACTCAGATGCAATTCTCAAAAAAAAAAAAAACTGTTGCTTATATTCATTAATATGTTTTGCAAAATAAATCAGATGAAAATGGCGCAGAAACTCCCTTACCAAATCCTTGGAGAGAAAAAGCTGCTGGAAAAATTATAAGGAACATGCCCATCAATTTATACTGCGACGATACTTCTGGAAATAAGTCAAAAAAGTGGAACAAGCACATATCCTATTATTTTACACTATCTGGATTGCCTCCAAAAATTTCAAATCAACAGTTTAATTGCCATTTTCTTTGTACATCCAACATTGCTGGCGCGTTGGAACTGGGTGAAATGGTAGTTGAACAGCTAAAGTGCACAGTTTTTCCTCATTTCATTTTGATTCACCACTGTTTTTCTCATTGTGACTTTTTTTTCAAAAAACAGTGATATGGCTACGAACAGATTCACTGCGTATGATAGCACCATTGGCCAGGAAGTTCTTTTCATGACTAGCATGTTGTGTTTCTTAGCCGATTCCCCAATGCACGCCAAAATAACAAACACTCATGTCCCTGGAAATGCGCTCAACTCTTGCCGTTATTGTATTCTAAGGTCTTCCAGCTTAAAAGACAGAAGAGAGCTTCCTTACCTTTCTCAATTCATGCAGAAAAATTTGAATGGGACAAACGTATCTTTTCCTCTTATTTGTTCTCTTTTTTCTTTCTATTTCAAAAATCTAACCCCATTTCGGTTTTTTTGCCTCCTCCCGTTTGTCAAAAAAGTGCGCAAATAAACTCAGAACCGTGGAAGAAACAAAAGATGTCAGCCTGCTACTATGCAGAGACAAGCTTGACAAATAGTAACAAAATAATTATAAACAAATAACAAAAAGGTAAATATGAGTTCAGAAATGAATTCTACATAAAAATTAAACTAGGGTCACTCACCAAAGTGACCCCCAAATAATAACTCCTTATATTACTTATCCAAATATAAAAAAATAACTTAACAAATAAGTAAATTAAATAAGACTTGTTACATCTCACTCTCAATACCTTTCACACTTGTAACAGGTCCCAATCAAGAAAATACCCATGACCTCATGAGGATCTACTAGCTTCAAAAAGAAGTGCTGTATAAAAAGGATCTTGAATTAAGATCCCCAGCTCCCACGGATCATCTACTGATCTGGCCCAGGGAAGATCTACTAGATCATCAACCCTGTAGATCAAATGATCACTATAGCTGCTCCCAGCACTTACCCAGCTCTCTGATTTCGTCCCCAGAGGTCCCTCTTGAATACTTAAAGACCCTTGAATCCCCCAAGAGAGGATTCCCCAGCTTTTACAACCCTTGGAATATTACCACTACGCATTGTCCCTCAGCTTTACCCTGAAGACCAATCTTGTGAACTATTCCAGAATCTTATTAGTCACTTTTCTCCGTCAGCATCATCACCAGAATCATCAAGAATCTCCCCTCTTGTCTTGCTGCTTATCCCTTGGAAGGAATTCTGCCAAGAATTGCTTGTAAGTGCAATTTTGGCCATTTCTCTTCCTTGCTAGTCATTTCCCTGGGCATATTCCTGTGAACCAGGCCCCAGAAGATCAGGTTACTCGTCAAAACCACCCTGTTAATACAGGTCCTGATAGAGGGCACCATAAAAACCCCTGTACCCACTTACAGGCCCCTCTGGGACATATTTTGTCCCATTTTTGTTATTTACATCCTTATTTCTACGTCCCTAAAGGACTCAAACATATATAAAAACTCCAAAAACATTATTTTCATAGTTTTCCAAACTATATTTATCATCTTTGCAGCTTGTGTAGCTAGAAAGATCACTCCTTGGCATCACATAGCCTGTCAAAAGACAATTCAAAAAAGCTCTGGACGCACGCCAAAGAAACACTGAATCTTGATCAATTGAATAAAAAATCCGCCGAGTTGGGTGTTCGAGATCAAATAAATCTAAAATTTTTGGAACAAGTCTTTCAATTTCAAGCAGAAAAACTTGCGGTACTAGAAAACGACGAGGAATTACCTGATCATATGAAGGAAAATCTGCCACAAGATCTGTTGGATATGGAAAAAAAAGAATTTCCAAGATTGTTTAATCCATTCTTGGAGTTAAAAGGTATGTTATCCTGGCTTCATTTTTTTCTTTTCAAAACCGCAAAATTTAGCGCTGATTTCTCTTGATTTCAATTATCTTTTATTCTTAGGTTTTGATACAGCCAAGGATGCGCCTGTTGAAGTCTTGCACGTATTTTTGCTTGGGCCGGTGAAGTATTTATTTAGAGATTTCATGAAGGGATTGAGTGAAACAAAAAAATCAGAACTCCTGGATTTATGGAATTCTTTCAACACCAATTCTCTTAACATTCCGTCCATTAGACCCACAAGTATGGTTCAATATTGCTCAAGTCTCATTGGTAAAGACTTTAGAATCATTCTTCAAGCAGCTCCCTTCCTTTTCTTCTGTTTCATGACCCCATCCCAAATCAACATCTGGTCTGTGCTCTGTTGTTTGGGATCTTTAATCTTCCAAACTCACTTTGAAAAAATGGATTCATATATATCTGAACTGAGGAATCAAATTGACATATTCTTAAATCAAGTAGTTCAAGATTCTGTGCAATGGATCAATAAAGCCAAATTCCACATGCTACTTCATCTCCCTGATGCTATATTTTGATTTGGTACGACCAGTCTATTTGCCACAGAAAAATTTGAAAGTTACAATGGAATCCTTCAAAATGCCTCCATCCATTCAAACCGCCAAAGTCCTGGTCAAGATATTGCCATTACCTTCAGCAATTACCACTCTTTCCGTCAAATCATTTCTGGTGGATTCTTTTTTGACAAGGAAAAAAATACATATGTACAATCTTCAAACCACGTCACAAATACCTTCACACAAAACCCCTTAATTCAGCAAACCTTGGGCTACAATGAATCATCATCCCTTCAGAACACCACATATCCTTTTATAAAGAAAGAGTCAGTCCCACATATTGATCAACTCCCAACTCCTCAAGACTTGAAGAATTCTCATCCTGATCACAATATTCAACAAATCTCTGAAATAAACTTGAATGAAAAGCAAGTTCTGAAGAAAACCTATTTTATTTTGGTATTAATATTTTTTTTATCATGTTCTCTCACAATATATGAGAGTGCGCACAGGGTGACCCTTCACTTTTTTTTTGCTTAGTTCAATTTGATTCAACCTCGAGAAGCTCAACATATAGGCGCAATCAACTCTATCTGGAAGGTCCAAAAGCCATTTCAAAAAGCATCTTACTATGCTGACACAGTTTTGTTTCAAAAGGAAGCTATGAGTGATTTCTATAGAATGAGAGAGATTCATAGAACTCCCCATTCAACATTTGTTAACATAGAAGTAAGCATGTTTTGATACCTCACTCGCGCAAGCATTTAATCTTTAACGCATTGTCTTTTTCTTATAGAGCATTGAAACTGGATTGAATGTGCAGCACAACTGCGAGCGCGCTGGATGTCGGTTGGAGAGGAAAAGGACTGAAACAGTGGAGCGGCAGATGAGTACACACAGATCCCTGGAGCTGAACCACGCGGAAAACAACCAATACATTATCAATTTGGCTTCAATGTCGTCGAGCGCTTTTCATTGGAGATGCTCAGATGTTTGTTTTAATCCAATTGCTCCACTTGATTGGGTGAATGCTCTACACGATGGGATGGGAAAGTGGGGATTGACTACCGAGAAGAAAGAAACTAAAGCTCAAAAAAAGAATTTGAAGGCATCAACCTCGGGAAAGAAAACAACAAGGGATCCAGACTTGTTGTGAAGGGGATTGGGAGTCGAGTCTGAGCTAGATACTGTACATCATACATATACTGTACATCATACATATAAAGCTTTCTACAATTTAAAATGTACAGTTGCAGATGTCATTCCACTGTACCGCTTTTTCCCGTGTCCGAAATGTGAGGGGCCAGTTTTTTGCAAAAATTTTGTCCGCCGGCAGGTATTTTTGGTGAGGAGCCAGTGAAGATACTTCAATTAAAGGATTTTTCCGCTGAAAATGTCTGTTTCTTCCCAAATTCCATTGCGCATTGAATCTGATTGAGCTTTTTTGGTTGTACATAAAGGAGTGTGAGTGATATTTCTGCTCAATCCATCCTCTGCACTCACCTTGTTAAGACTACAGTTGCAAGTGGCATCTGTCTGTAAGGCCCCCCCTGCAAAACTTGAATGGGAGATGTGGGCCGGGTGTTTGCCCCCGGGGGGTAGTCAATCTAAACAAAGACCACATTTTTGAGGTCTTTGGAGGCTGTAGAATCTAGAATTAAAAGGGTTTTGCTTGAAACCCCGTGGTTCTTTTTTATTTATTTTTTTCTCCGTCACATTCCAAACATCGGCTAATAAATGCATATATTTTATGCATATATACATAGTATGCATGTATAAATGCATACTAAAAGTACATAAAACCATAGATATGGCTTTAAATGTGTTTATTCAGACATAATGAGACCAAAGTCACACGCCAGGCACTCTGAATATGGCAAAAATAACCCCAAATATGCTCAAAAAATCTGGGATTTTTCTACTTTTTGACCCCAAGATTCCAAACGCTACCCCATTTGGTGGGAGAAGCCTTACAGAAAGATGCCGCTTGCAACTGTAACCATTTTTCTCCTCAGCTTACCAAAAGCAATCTCACTCTTGCAATGCTTTTGCTGCTCACAAAGTCCTTTTTGAATCGGTGAGGCAGTCTTGTCCATTGATAACAATACGCAAATACTTCCACCGTATCAATCAACAGTTGTCAGCATATCGTCAAGGTTATAATGGGCCACAATCAGCAATCCTCATGAAGAAGTACAAGTCCCATTGCTGTATCCCAAGAAGGGCAGCAATGGACATTGATGTACTTAATGCTTGACTGAGCAGTTTCTCAATCGCTTACATATCTTCATTGCTCTATTTACTAGTCTTTCCAACAGTTTTTTTTACTTCTTCTCTCGATCTCAATTCTTCTTTACATACATACAGCGCTTATTGACTCTCTCAACTCTAGCAGTCTTGATCAGTGTCAGTTGACAACACGCTACATAGCGCTACGTAGAGCTTGAGAGCCATAGTTATGGTTTAAGGGGTTTCTCTTAACCCATACATACTCTATAATGCCATACTTATGTATTTAGTAAGTGATTATTTGACCATGTCCAAAATGTCAAGATTTGAAATTTTCAAACTTTTTATTGGCAGGGCAGAAAGCTTAGCCGACTTAATCCTGGAATCCTGGAGGTCTGAAATGTCACAAACGGACGAAAATAGGCAACAAAAAACAAACTGATTTGAAGAATCCGGCCCCGATTTCCCTTTAAACTTATTTCTCATTGTTGCATTTCTCGTGGTTCTTTCTTCCTTTTTATGATGTTCATGTATTTTCTCTCTCCAATTCACGCTCCTAGATGTCTCTGTTATGTCTCCAAGACACTTGTACGACTGATCAAAACTCTCAGATACTCATCTACGCCATCTACTATCTACACAAACTCGCATGTTACGAGACACATTCATTGTAAACTTTCTCTCCTTTTTCTCCTCTATAAAAGAGGCTCCATTTTCAGACTTTATGTTCCCTCTTCATGGGATTTATTTTGTTTCCATTCTCTTAGCTTACCTGTTTTCTAAGGAATCTACACAAGTTGCAACCCTGCACCCTGCACCCGGCCCCTGTTTCTGAAAACCCTGTTTTCCCTGTTTCTGATCCCTGTTTCAATCAGCCTGCAAAACTTCCTGATTCTTTACATTATAAATCCCACACCAATAAAGTTGAGGACCATCTGCCAAACTGTCGAATTCATCATTGGCATCATTTCGGTCTTGTAGATCCTCTGTAACATCTAATTCTCAACCTTCAAACCAACCACCCCACTCCTCGTCTTTACCCCCCCTTCCCATTCCACCCACCTCCTCTCTCATTCCGCGCATACATCCTCCAGTCTTTTCCCTTCTTCCTCATCTACCTGAACTTCCCCCGTCGAGATATCAACAGGTTGAATATTTGGACATGTCGTACGGTATTAACAACACCGATCACAACGATTTATCCGTGGCAGAGGAAACACCGGCGGTTCCATCGACCTCCACACCACAACCACTGGGTTCCCAACCTGTAGATCGGACTGAAATTGATGTAATGTGCAGCAATGTCAACCGCGTCCAACGTTCTCTGGACCGGCTACTAGACATGTTCATGGCGACGCAGGTTACGCTGCAGTCAAACTTCCCACCTTTTGACTTTCCTCAGGGACACTTCCAGCACCCCTACGCCGATCGCCCTCACCCTCCCTCCCCACATTTCCCGCCTCCCCCCCATCACCATCATCGCCCCCCTCCTCATCATCCGCCCCCCCCCTCATCCGCCCCCCCTCCCCCCAATGACCCCAACCTTCACCACACCTTCCCGCTCGACCCAAATCAAACACCGCAGTTTGCCGAACCTTTGAAGCTGAAGGATGTCTGGTTCTCCGGTGATTCAGCTCACCTCCTCTCATTTCTTCGGGTTATACGGGATTTCCTTTGTCAAAACCAGAACTTCCGGTCGGAAAGTTGGCGGGTAGTTTGGATATTGCAACATTTTGGCTACCATCCCTCGGAACACAAGCGGACGCCTTCGCCGGTAGAAAACTGGTATAATTCCCTCGTCATCGATAACGCGCGACAACAGGGAGTCATGGACATGTACGCGGATTTGGACCGGCAAGAATTTGTCTTGCCCACTCTTAGCTCGGCGGCGGCGCTCCTCGATGGTCTCATAGCAGTCTTTGGCAACAAGTTCATGCGGGAGAACGCAAAACGCGCATTGGCAGCGTGCAAACAGCGGAATTTGACGATAGGGGAGTACAACTCTCAATTTAAGTCCCTCATGTATCTTGTAGAGGATGTCGAAGAAACTCGTATTGAAAAATACGTGCTAGGTTTAAATCCTTGTATCGTCAGGAAATTCATGTGCAAACAATGGATGGATTGCAAGACTCTGGACAAACGGATGGAGATGGCTTTGGATGCGGCGGCGCAACTCGATGTACTGGCTCAACTTCCCCCGGAATTGACACAATCCTCCACACATCACCCTCTCTCATCCCCACAATATGTTCCGCGCCCCCCGCAGCAACGGATGGGGAGGGACCCGGACGCCATGGAGATTGATGCGGCTTGAGTACTCCCCGCTAACGCTCAGCTCAGATCCCTCCTGGATGCGTCACGAGCGCTGTGTCAAATGCGCCAGTTATGCTTTCGTTGCCTCTCCCCTCTGGTCCCCGGCTCCCATACAGGGAGTCTCAACTGCATGAACGTCCCGGCCTCTCCATAACAACGTGAGGCGTTTTTTAAACATTGTCGGCAGCTCCCTATGGTAGAAACCGCGCACATCAATATCCCTGTAGTGGACCCCCCAGCGCCTGCTCTCACGTATCACAACCCCGCCCCCACGGCCCCTCAAGAAAGCACATCGGACGTGGTGGCTTCGGAGCATTTGGACTACCATCAACATCAGGCAGACCTTGGCTTTGACGAGATTTACACGGAGTTTGAAGAAACCGAATGCGCACCCATCTCTGTCCCAATCTCCACTGTTCACATCAAGCTCGATTGTTCGGTGAAAGGCAGACTGCTCGTCCCCGTTTCATTCAAGGAGGCGGACGGTGTGTTATTCCCGGCGACGGTACTCATCGATACCGGCGCCATGGCCAACTTTGTAAACAAGGGGTTCATCCGGCGCCATTCGCTAGGCCTACAACGACGGAAGACGCCGATCCATTGCGTAGGATTCGACGGTCAAGAGGCGGTAGGAGGAGTAGTCACGGAAGACTGGGCAGGGCGGATTCAACTTTTGACAATTGATTCAAAGCCGTTCTCGCTCCCTAGCTCGTTTGGGGTCACCCGTCTGGGATCGGTGGATGAAATTTTTGGTTTGCCATGGTTGGACAAGCAGGGCTGGGTGGCGTCAGGTAGTCTGGATGGAGGACACCAATTTACTCTTGGGTCAACTCCCTTATACGTGATCAAATCTACGTCGGTGGGAGGAGCGCCTGGAGGTAAAGCAGTGTTTTCCGCTCAGACCGTTTCTTCTTCCCCTTTTCATCTTCCGGAAGAGTTCAGAGCATTTGCTGACGTTTTTTCACCGCAGACAAACTGTGCACTTCCTCCCCATAGATCTATGGATATATCTATAAATCTCAAGGAGGGGGCTCAGCCCCTGTTCGGGGGCTTGTACAACTTGTTGTTTGATGAACAGCAGCAGTTAAAATTGTATATTGATGAAAATTTAAAAAAGGGCTTTATCCGAATTTCCTCCTCTAGTGCCGCCGCCCCCATCTTTTTTGTGAGAGTCCCCGGTAAGAAACCCCGCCCGTGTGTGAATTACCGCGGTCTGAATTTGATGACGCTTCGCGACAGCTACCCGATCCCGATCTTGGGGCAGCTGTTGAACCAGCTAAAAGGGTGCAAATTCTTCACCAAGATAGACCTGAAGGCTGCGTTCAACCTGCTGCGGGTGGCTGAGGGTCACAAATGGAAGACCGCTGTCAGCTTGCTACTAAGTCAGAGACAACCTGACAAAGTAACACTATCAATATATAAACTAATGAAAATAAATGAAAAATAAAAACAACATTATTACCATATGTACAAACCCTGAAAATAGTACATATGCTAATAATTGATAACAAATAGACATGAAGTAACTATAATAATAAGGAATAATCATAAGGAAACCATATTAACACATAAAAGTAAGAGAAATAACTAGTAACCTTATTTTTACCCAAAAACATTAACAAAGTTCTGGACCCTTAAAAATAAGTTAGAACTAAAATAAATAACTATTTTTTTACAGAAATTGTGAATAACTTCTAAACCTTGAGGATAACTTATAATATTATGTCATATTCTGAATCCTCATGTAAAATAATGTAGGGTCCCTCACTGGAAGTACCCCTGAATTCCTACTCCTTCACCTTGAACCAATTACCCGTAAGAATTGGCCACACTTATGTGTCACAGATGACATTACACACGTATGTACTTGTTATATATACATACCATATGTGAAATGTCCAATTATGGACTTATAATTGAGGTGTTGTGTATAGTTTAGGAGTTAGGCCCAATTGGGGTTTAATCCTCCAACCCCGCGCGTGGATTATATAATCTAATTGGAAATTGGCCAAATGCGTGGAAATAGCTAATCCCCTAGTTACCACACGTGTACAGGTGTAACTAGGGTACTAGTAGATTCTACGTGGTTTATTTACAAGGTTTCATTAATAAAAACCTTGAATACATAAGAGTAACATAGCCAGCGTGGCCTTTGATGATTGGCCATAGCCATTTGTGGCCCATTTGCGTCATTTGTGGCCCATTTCAGATACAAATACACGTCAGTGTTGCTATGTACCTTAGTTACAATGACCAAATAGGTTATTAAGGTCATTATAAACACTTGTGACGCTGAAATAATGATCAGCAGTGCCATTGGGATGAGCCTTGTTAGTGCCAATCTCCCAAATTGGCCACATTGCGCTGAAATATAGCAACTACACGCACACAGGCAAGAAAGGTCCTCTACTATGAGTGAAAATAGTGTATATAGAGCCCTCTTTCCACGCCAAATGTTGTTCATCATCATCAATTATTATTACAGTCAATCAGTTACGCCGTGTCCTGTCCTTATTTCAGTTACTCTGCCCTGTTTGCCTGTTTTATCCTTGGTGTTCTTATTAAATCAACCATCCTACGTGACCAGCTCCTGCGCAGAAACCATCCAATCTACCCAGCAGCTCTACTTCACCCCCCTACGTGGCTTTTTGGCTTAAAAGAAGCAATAGTGAGTACTTCTTTTATCCTTCTGTCCCCATTCTGGTTCCTTAATTGGAAAAGCACTTTGGTACCACCTTCTGTTACGCAGAAACCCATTGTTTGCTTAATCAGATACCACCCTGCTTAGCAGATCTCTGATTTAGAGGGCACCTACAAACACCCCTGCGCCAGCAGGCCCCTCTATAAAAAAGAATTATATTCTTTTTATTTCTTTCTTTACTACTTTTCTACGTGAAAATACCCCACTCTACCCATCCTTTGCACTCTTATCACCTTGTGTAGCTAAAAGGTACTAGCCCTTGGCATCACAGAGGCTGACAACCGCATTCCGCACACCGTGGGGTTTGTATGAGTACCTGGTGATGCCTTTTGGGCTTGCCAATGCTCCAGCTTGTTTCCAAAGGTTTATCCAATTTGTTCTGCGAGAGTTGTTGAACGTATCTTGTTTTGTTTATATAGATGATATACTGATCTTCTCCAAGACCAGAGAAGAACACCAGGCGCATGTCATACAGGTTTTGGAACAGCTAAAGGAACACTCTCTATTTGCCTCTCCGGAGAAGTGTTCATTTTACGCTGACACTGTTACCTTCCTTGGCTTTTCTATCTTGGCTCAGGGAATCAAGATGGAATCTAACAAGCTCGATACCTTTATGGATTGGCCTTATCCCCGGAATCAGAAGGAGTTAGGCAGGTTTCTTGGTTACCTGAACTTTTACCGGAAGTTCATCAAGAGGTTTTCCTCGTTGGCGGCCCCCCTCACTTCTCTGACCAAGGAGAAGGTGGATACTGAAGCCGGTCTTTGATCAGCTGAGTGTCGTTTGGCGTTTCAAAGTTTAAAGGACCATTTTGCATCAGCCCCGCTCTTAATGCACTTTGATTTTGTTAAGTCTAGGATCTTGCACGTCAACAGCTCAAAGTATGCATTATCGGCGGTCCTCTCCCAGCACGATGCTTCCGGGACTCTTCGACCCGTCTCCTTTTTGTCTAAGAAGTGGACAGAGAAGGAGTCCTCGTGGCAATGTCATGATCAGGAGCTTGGGGCCATTGTTCAGGCATTTGTCGAGTGGAGGGCATGGCTCATTGATACTAGAGAGCCTGTTGAGGTATTTTCGGACCACGCAAACCTTAAGTATTTCACCTCGAATCAGAATCTGTCGGATCGCCAGGCACGAGGGGCTGCTTTTCTTTCCTTGTTCAATTTTGTCATCAAGCATATCCCAGGACGTCTTAATCCAGCAGATCCCCCAACCCGTTGCCCCAATTATGTTCCCCCAGGTGAAGTGGATCACTCGCAGCAGACCCTCATCGTTCCCGAGGGGAACGGCTTTTGAATTCAAGGGGCCTCTTTGGACCTCGAGGATCCCAGGATTGATGTCGGGGAAGTTGCTGTCCCTTCTGTCCCCTCCGTAGTCCCTGATATGTCGGCCAAGTCTCAGTACCCCTCTTTTTGTGCGCCATCTGCTAAGCTCAAGGCGCTTTTACAGGCAGCGTACGCGGCAGAACCTCCGGACCCGGAAGAGGTGGACGATCTCGAGTTCCGCGGGGGGCTGTGGTGGATCCGGGATCGGGTCTTTGTTCCTCTGGGACTGCGCCCTTGAGTTCTCCAGGCATTGCACGACGAATCCACATCCGGCCACCCGGGTGCGTTAAAAACACTCGATGTTCTTACGCGGTCAATGTATTGGCCAGGAATCCGCAAGGATGTGATCAGCTACGTATAATCATGCTTCTCTTGCCAGCGCGCAAAGCACTCCACTCAACGCCCCCCTGGACTGATGAATGCGCAGCCCGTTCCCCCTCGCCCGTGGAGTGTCATAGGTATTGACTTCATTGTCAAACTTCCAGTGTCCGGTGGGTTTGATTCCATCTTAGTCATTGTGGATCATCTGACGAGGGGCGTGCATTTGGTGGCGGTGAACGAAACTTGGGATGCCAAGGAATTTGCGTTTGCTTTCCTCGATTGTTTCATTCGTCTTCATGAGCTCCCTGACAAGATCGTCTACAATCGTGGTGCTCTCTTTGTGTCAAAATTCTGGTTAGAGGTCCGACAACTCTTACGGGTTCAGTCGGCTCCTTTGACGGCGTGGCATCCTCGAACCGATGGGCAGACGGAGCATGCGAATCAGACTATTGAGACGTTCCTTCGGCATTTTGTCTCCGATAAACAGGACGATTGGTCCCAACTCCTTCCAGTAGCTGAGTTGGTTTTCAATAACTCTGTATCGGCCTCTACTGGTGTCAGCTTGCTACTCTTCAGAGACAATCTAACAAAGAGTACATGAAAAGATAAAATCATAATAAATACATTGAAAATTAGAAAATAAATTGTATTACCAAAGTTAGAGACATTATTACATGTGTAGGAATTTCTCTCACTTTGTAATGCATTATGACTTTGTTATGTATAAATACAAAATAAGAATAAACATTGAAATACCCTGTCAAAATCATGTTTTACACAAAATATTACCATAACTCTTAAACCTTAAAGAAAACTTAGAACATTATGGCAGATTCTTAATCTACATGCAAAATAACCTAGGGTATCCCACTCATGGTACCCCCTAATTCTCACTCCTTCACTCCTTTTACCCATTTCCCCCACCTATAGGATTGCACAGCATATATGTGTAACATGTTGGTTGACTATTACGATACCAACTGGGAAATGACCAAAAATGGACGTCATTTTGAGGTGTTGTGTGAAATGGCCGAGTTAGGCCCAAATGGGGTTTAATGTTCCAACCCCGCGCACTGGTTACACAAGTTGGCCCAATTCATTAAAAACCCCGCATGAACTACACAAATACATGTTACTAAGGCAGCATGTATGTAACTAGGTTTCAGGAACCTTGCATCATATATATAAACAAAGTTTCCGCTTTGAAAAAACCTTAATTACACATGTGTAACACCTGTAGCGTGGCCCAGTCTCAATATTTGTGGCCCTTTTCAGGCGTAACCACTCCTTCAATGCTACTGTTGACTAAACCAAGCCAGTAGTATTGAACCAGGTTGGTCTACATGGTTATTTGGCGTCAACAAACTCATCATAACCTTGTGTATTCACCCATAAGCAGCTGTGGCTTGCCCTTTTGGTCCAAACTAGCGTAACAATGGCCTGGTTTGGTTTGAAATGGGCTACACCTGCAATTGAGGCAAATTACCACGCACACAGTGGCCCAAAATTGATATTTAAAGAGCTTTGTTTTCCCACTTTTGACAATCCCCATCATCTTTTATCATACCAGCATATACCAACGCAATCAACCAGCCTTTACACTAGTTATTAGCCTTGTTATACCTGTTATATTGGATCATCACCTTAACCAACAATTACCACGACAAATCCCCAGCTTTCCAATCAATTCTTGACTACTTTTGACGCCTCAAGATCCCTGCCAAGCTTGAAGAAGACCCCTTTGCATGGATTTTAGCATTAGTGAGTAAAATTCCCCGTAGCACTTCTTTCTTTGTCATTTCTGGGTGTACTCCTTGTCAAAGGACCAGATAATTAGAGTACCCCTGATATTTCAGGATCTAATTCATAGAGGGCACCGTAAACACCCCTGTAACTCAGGCCCCTCTTTGATAAAAAGCTTTTGCTTTTTGTTATATTTCTTTCTCCTTTTTTCTACTTTACCCCATTTCACCGTGAGACCCACGCGTGAAACTACCTTTTCATATCTTTGCACCACGTGTAGCTAGAAGAACTTTGTTCTTGGCATCACATAGGCTGACAACTGGCTTTTCTCCCTTTTTTCCCAATATGCCTTCCACCCTAGGATCAACATGCTCACGGAGGGATCAATGGTCCCGGAGGCAGAGTCTTTTCTTTCAACCCTTCTCAAGGTACAGGAATTGTTGGTCGATAACCTCCGGCGCGCAAAAGAAATTCAGAAAACTTATTTCAATCTTCGCGCTCGGGAAGGTCTGACCTATCAGCCTGGCGATTGGGTCTGGTTGCTGAGACGTAACATCGCTTCTACCCGTCCCTCGGGGAAGTTGGATTACAAGCGACTGGGCCCATTTCGTGTTGGGCAAGCTTTGGGGAAAGACGTCTATCGCTTAGTTTTGCCACCTGATCTCTCCCGGATTCACCCGGTGTTTCATACATCTCTTCTCCTTCCGTTTGTAGATCCTCAAGGTTTTCTGGGTCGCTTAGGATCGCGCGCGCCCCGTGGACCGGCCTCCCTCAACCCAAATTTCACATTCTGGGATGCTCAGGACGTGGAGGCATTCATTGGCTACCGTGCCCCCACCCGTGCTCGAAAGTCACGAGAGTATCTGGTACGGTGGCGGGGGGGATCCATGGCTGATGATTCTTGGGTAACGGGGGCAATGTTCTCCGAAAATTTACATCCCTATATCAAAATGTTCCATGATCAATTTAGAGTTGACAGCATACGTTTGCCCTTTGATAAGTCTATTAGGGTCTTGCTTTAGGTACATGGCAGGTCACTTTGTCACAACCGGACAAAAATAGGCAACAAAAAACAAACTGATTTGAAGAATCCGGCCCCGATTTCCCTTTAAATTTATTTCTCATTGTTGCATTTCTTGTGGTTCTTTCTTCCTTTTTATGATGTTCATGTATTTTCTCTCTCCACTTCACGCTCCTAGATGTCTCTGTTATGTCTCCAAGACACTTGTACGACTGATCAAAAGTCTCAGATACTCATCTACGCCATCTACTATCTACACGAACTCGCATGTTACGAGACACATTCATTGTAAACTTTCTTTCCTTTTTCTCCTCTATAAAAGAGGCTCCATTTTCAGACTTTATGTTCCCTCTTCATGGGATTTATTTTGTTTCCATTCTCTTAGCTTACCTGTTTTCTACGGAATCTACACAAGTTGCAACCCTGCACCCTGCACCCGGCCCCTGTTTCTGAAAACCCTGTTTTCCCTGTTTCTGATCCCTGTTTTGATCAGCCTGCGAAACTTCCTGATTCTTTACATGAAACCTCCAAAAATGTGGTCACTGTGTGGTTTGACCCCATCGGGTACCCGAACATACAGCCCGCGCGCGAAATGTGCTTTTTGCGGGCAGGCTGGTACAGTGGAATGGCATCCGCAACTGTACATTTTGTTTTCTTTTTCTTTCCTGGTGTAATGTGCGCCGTATGCCTGTATTGCAGGATTTTAATGGGCCGGTTTTTTGACCGCGTGATGCTTCTTACGCCCGTCCTTGATGACACACGGCGAAACCATCGTGTAGCTCCCCTCGCCATGGGTTGCCCTGAAAACTCGGCAGCTTCGACGTACTCCAATTTCTGGTTTTTTTTTTCTACACTCAATCAAGACATGTAAATTGTGTTAGCTCTACAGAAAATGATATAAGGAGATAATCTACCGCGTTTTATCAATTTTCACCTTATTTTTCTTGCTTGATCCTGCAGTGGGATCAGCTGGGGCTGGTTTATTATCCGCGGTCGCACCTGTGTTGTCGTGGGGTGACCCGGGTGCCGTGACGGCTTCCGGAATCGGCGGGAGTTGATGCTCCGGCGAGTGCGAAAGCTTTTGCGGTGGCGGCGATGACATAATTTTTGTTTGTGGTTGGTTGGTCCTGCGTCAGTTTGTGACGTGGACTTCACTTCAGTGAAGCATTGAGGGGTGAGGTCAGTGATCGTGATCATGGCATCACGGCGGCCCAACTTGCTGACACCGTGGGCTTGCCATGATGGTCATACGCAAGATGACTGGGAGAGACATCATGGCGGCACAACCAGCTACCAACTCACTGACAACATGGGCTTGCCGTGATGGTCACGCGCGTGCTGGCTTGGTGAAGCATCACGGCGGCATTACTCTCTGCCCACGTTGACCTGCCAGCAAAGGCAATTACATGTCGGCTGAGTCAGTGGTGCTCCCTTGTTTGACTTTGGCGGCGCCACGACCCAGCCGACATAACCCTTGACGCCTGGGTTGGCCTGTCGCCCCAGTCATGCATTGGTGGATCAGGTCACGCGGACCACGGAGCGACCTTGGTGCACCCATCCTGTCAGATACAAGGCATCCAGGTCATCCCTGACGCATGCCAACCCAGTGCTCTCCCCGACGGAGCCCTCGCGCGCGGGGCCAAAATTTATCGACCTGTGGTGTAGCGAACCTAAGAGACAGAAAAAGATACAAAACCCACAAGGAGAACAAATGCGCTCTTTGTTTGTGTACAAACGACTACTCTTCTGCGCTAGCGGAAACTTGTTACCTGATCAGCCTTTTTTTATTTATCCACAACTGTTTATATAATATGCTGATAGTTAAAAAGATGTGTGACCAAAAGAAGAAAAAAAAAAGATGAAGAAGTTTACGCAGATGTAGTTTCTCTTTCTCCATTACATATATATGCGTGTGTGTGTGTGCGTGAAAAAACAAAAAGAAGAGAGAGCAAAGAGTGGTAAGGAGGGAGTAGAAACTTGATACCAGAAGCAGCATTGGACATATACAACAACGAGAAAAAAATGAGAGAATGGGAGAGAAAATAAACAACTCAATGGACGCAGCATCTGTAGAAGAACAAGGAAAGAGCAGCAGGTCCTCCCATCTAGAATTCACCCGCTCCAGAATTCTCGTAGCGTCGGAACTGCGCAAAGGTACAAATAAAGCGGTAAAACTCTTCAGTTGACGTGCAGCAGGACAATCCAAACAGGGGGGATGAAATCTAGGACGGAGGGGACGTACGGTGTAGCCTAAGAAAGCCAAATCCTTACTGCTGCTGTCCGTGTCAGCTCCGACCGGCTCAGTGGGCACATCATTCAAATCTTCAGTTGGGAAGTAACTCGTGTCAGTCACCGACCTGCAATGGCAAAGCAAAGATGATTAGCCACCACATACTTCCTTATTTCTCTGTATATCTATCTCCTGTTCTAGGACAATCGAAGCAATGATGGAATGCTGACTTCAAATGAGGTACAAAAGGCGCTTCTATGTCGCGGATCGTGGTCCAATCAACCCCCGAAAAGAATACATGATGCTTGATTTCATCAGCACTCTTTTTTCCTAAACGATGGTCAGCCGATGTGATCAATCTGATGTCGGTGGAAGAGTAGGATGCAAATATAAGTTTGCGTTGAGTTCCAAGCAAGAGAGGAAGGAGGGGCAAACCTGCGAATGAGGTCCTCGCTCTCTCTGGAGAGATGCACGTCGTCTGGGAAATAAAGTTCGTGCCTCCAGTCGATGATCTTTCTGTACGTTTCATGGGCAGAGGGAGAGCAGAAGGGAGGATATCCAACCAAGCACTCGAACATGATAGCACCGAGACTCCACCAGTCGCACTCCTTGTTGTAGCCCTGCTGGAGGAAGATCTCAGGGGCGATGTAATCCGGCGTGCCGACGGTCGAGAACGCGAGTTTTCTTCGGTTGGCTTTCCAGGTCGCAATTTGGTCCTTCGAAGACACCGTCAGGTTGATCGACGAGATGGCAACCGAATTTCTGTTGGGGGCTGCCGCTGCGCCACTGGTTGCGTTATCGCCCTCTAATAAGCTTTGGTAGTACGCCGAGTCGTGTTGCTTGTGAAATCCAGTAGAGAGCCCAAAGTCTGAAAGTTTCACATGTCCATCTTTGTCAATGAGAATGTTATCTGGTTTAATATCTCTGAATAGGATGGAACAACGCATAAACGCCGTCAACAACAAGAAAAAATAACAGTGGAAAGGCCAGTTTGGTGAGAGAGAAAAGATATCGTACCTGTGAATGAAGCCAAGCTTGTGGACAGCTTCCAAGGCCAAGACACATTCGGCCATGTAAAATCTGGTGACGTCCTCACTGAATGTGTCGTATTTGATCAACATGGTCATCAAGTCACCACCTGGTAAGAACTCCATCAACAGATACAAATACTGCGAATCTTGAAAGGAGTAATAGAGTTGGACGACCCAGGGAGAGTCCGATTCAGCCAACACATCTCGTTCTGCGCGCACATGAGCTAGCTGAAATTAACAAAGTTGCATATTCCCTTTCAGTGTTCTTCTTGCTTCCGTAATGTGAGTTGGTTCATTTTGTTTTTTTTTTTAAAAAAAAAAAGTATGTGTGGCGAAAAGATAGGAAGGACAGAATTATGTATGAAAAGGACAAAAATGAAGGAGAAAGTATATGAGCATATGTACCGACCTGATCTTTCTTGAACATTTCGGACTTCCTGAGAGTTTTCATGGCATAAATCTTCCCCGTGTCCACTTTCTGAACCAAACGAACTTCACCAAAGGCTCCCTTTCCGATCACCTTGACCGTTCTGAAGTCCGATAGTCCTAATCGGGTCCTTCTTAACCTCAAGAAACTGGATTCTGTTTTACCCAAATTGATTAATTGGCGTTGCTTTCGTTCTTCTGTTATCGTTGGATCTGCTGCGATCTTCTTCTCCAATTCTTGTCGACTAGATATTGAGCGAGACATCCATTTTAAAATTCCATGCAGTCAGATATGTGAGATTGTAGAACTGTCTGCATCCTTTGGACAGAATGACTGACCGTTGATTACGCTCGATCGCTTCCTCGACCGCTTTTCGATACACGTGTTCGATTTTTAACTTACAGGCCATGGTCTTCTCGAGGATAGGCTTGCTGAACTGAGAGGGGGTGCGGCTGAAGTACACGTAGCTGGTAGGAAGCATGTTCTCAGCATTCTTCCTGGTCTACTCTGGAGTGATCAATGCTCAACTCTTGATCCTTCTGGACTGGGGCATTGCTGCTGTCGGGGGCGGCGACCGGCTGGGTGGGGTGCATGGTGAGCTCGAGGAGGGACGGTGAGTCTGAGGAAGTTGCTTGAGATGAGTTTATAACTGGTTGCACTTGGGAGGATTTCACTGCTGCCTGGGGATGGTGCGCTGGATTTATAGGGGGCGGTCAACAGCGGTTAACTACATAAATACATACATAGGGTCAACTGCTTTGACTTTCTGCCCCGCTTTAACTTTTCAATCCGCTGTCAGATATTCACATTCAACGGGCAGAAATTAACCTTATTTCTCTCACCCCGCGGTGTGAAGAATTGAAGCCCCCCTTCAACACCATACCTAAACTCTCCATGCTTGTATTTCTGTGATCTCTCTATGTACATACATATAACATGCAACACAAATACTGCACTGTCTCATCAGGAGGTTTCAGCGCAAAAGAACACATGGCATCGACCATCTTTGGCCGTCGAGAAATGTTGTCTGATTGCTGGGAATGTGTGGATGGCAGTTTTATTTTGTTTCTAGTGATGGTGTATGTACAAGTTTTTGGATGCAGCACTGATTCGGCGTCCTAGGGGGATGAGTGAACAAGAGCAGTTTCGTCCACCTTCATCAAAGCATCCACCGCCCCGTCTTCCCGCCACCGGACCAGTTCGATCGCCTCCTCTCGCCCAACCCATCTGCGTTCGCGCTCGTGTTTCTCTGGCCACGAAGCCGAGTCGAGGCCCATCTGATCTTCATCAACCCTGATCAACCAGAAACTGTACTCGGCTCGCGGAATGAATATCTTCAGCTTGGTCACGGCTCGGTGCGCTTTCGGATCAGTTGACTCGTGCAGTCGATCCACTACTTTGCCTCGGATTCCTCCTGTAATGTATCGAGATGAAAAACATGTGTGAAAGTTGCAAGATGTCCATATTTGGAGTGCTGATGGCTCTGATCGGGTACTGTACCTTCCTCCCAAGCCTCTCTGAGAGCCGCAGAACCATGGTCAGAAATCTCGTTTGCCTCCACTCCCCCCTTCGGTAGCACCCAAGAAGCAGGATGCTTGCGCGACGACACGATAAGGTATTCCACCCGAGGTTGCACATGATCAGACGACGTGATGAATCGGTATGCCACGGCCACGGCCACCTGCCGAGGGACTGGAATGTGTGCCGACTCGAATGAACTGGTTTCGTGTGTGGCACTCATCTCTTGTCCGGTCGGCTGTTGATCAATCCTACTATCTTAAATGACTAGTTCGCGATAAATGGATCTGGATGGGTGTTGTCCCCCGTGCTCCTGGTCTGAGGGGCGCCGATTCTACGAGTTACCCAAAGAGGAGAAAAAAAAAAAATCACAACTCTTCCAGCACCCAACAAATCATTTCTATCCTCGACAGCGCCAACGCTCCACCAGGAGACCGGGAGAAGCCTTGCACCACCCTGCACCACCATTCTTAGATCCCAGAGACCAGAGGCTCGTAACAGATCACATGCTGATATCAAGGTTGAAAGTGTTCAAAATTAAAATTTGGAGTGACATCCACAGCCCTGCAGAATGTCAAGTCCTCTCCACTTGCAAAACAAATGCGCAAGTCAGCAAAAAAAAACTTTTCACTTGAATGCTGGCTGGCAGGAGCCTACCACCAGGGGAGATTTGATGGCACCTGTTGACGGGTGCCATTGCACAACTCTTTACCCTCTGGTGGTAATTTGAAGTGTGTTTGCAGGTAGTCACATGTAAACTGCATGTTCAACTGGAATTCAGTTTGAACTCATGGGTAATTTCATAGCATGTGTTGCTTGACATGTAGTGATGTTATGTTGAGCTCAAGTGGAAAACCTGAACTGATACTGAAAAACCAGGGTTCTAAATTCATCATTATTTTACAAATATACTTTTGTTTTGATCATTTCATTTCAAAAAATTGCCCCATTTTTTCTTTTTTTTGAGTCAAAAAAACTTAAACCTAATGTGTTTTTTTGAGAGGAATTAATTCACCATCTTCTATTTTTGAGATGCCACAATTCATTGTAGTTGGTCCTGCATTTTTTAGGAATTTTAAAATCTTGATCTTTGGCTCTTTACCTACCCCCATGTGCACATGTTATGCCTTGGACCAAACTTTCCAGCAAAGGATTGTTTGGATTTTCAACCATGTTGTCCTATTTTTACCTTTGTCGGGTCAAAACAGCAAAAACAGCCTTTGAAACCTTTCACACACCTGTAAACCATTGTGAAATCTGAATTGGTACTCTGTTGCACGACCATGAACCAGAGTACAAATTCAAATGTCACAAAAATGTAATGAGCATACACCAAGCACCACAAAAAAAACAAAAAGGTGACTGATGGGAGTTGGCCTTTGGCAACTCTGGCACAACTTTTGACCCAACTTCAAAAAAAAAAGCAAATATGACACATGTTCAATGCACAGTCACTGTGCAAAACGCACAGTGACTGCGCAAAATTATCTGGGAAAAAATCCAAGTCAAAATTGAATTAATGTTGGAGCATCCTGGAAGTCAGCAGTAAGCAGGAATCCTGCTCATTTTTTTGACAAGTTTTGAAATTCAGTTGTCATGGGAAAAAAAGTGGATGTCACAATTTTTGAAATTGACATTCATTTTTTATTTGTAAACATCAGGACTTGATAAAATCTATGGACCAAGGAACATTTAATTTGCATATAAAATTATGAAAATTTAGCTTCTGAAGGAAATTTAAGTTCAAATTTAGCTCTACATGTGCTAAATATATTATCAGAATGCTTTTAGTACACATTTTTTTTTGATAATCTAGGGGTACAGAAGATATTTTTAAGAGTTTTAGATGGAAATTGCCTTGAAAAATCCATAAAATTATTCATGATGGTTGGTATGGACTTGTTCATCAGCTTATTTCTTTGTACACAATGAATGGAAAGACTTTTTTATGGTTATTCAAGATGGTTTTTTGAAATGGCCCAATGATGATTGGATGACTTCCCGTTGGCTCTGGGAATGTCAGCTTGCTACTATGACAGAGCCAACCTGACAAAAGTAACATAAAAAGAGACATTATTACTACAGTATTAAGACCCACTTATATGATTAATAATGCACCAAAAACTCAGTTTACTCATTTTTATTCAATAAGCTTTGCAAAGTCCTGGCACCATAAAAATAAGTAATGAATTAAAATAACAACTACTTTTTACAAAAATACTAAATAACTTCTAAACCTTGAGGATAATTTAGAATATTATGTTATATTCTGAATCCTCATGCAAATTAATGTAGGGTCCCTCACTGGAAGTACCCCTAAATTCCTACTCCTTCACCTTGAACCAATTACCCGTAAGAATTGGCCACAAACACATGTCACACAGACATTACACACGCATGTACTTGTTATATATGCATACTATATGTGAAATGGCCAATTATGGACTTATAATTGAGGTGTTGTGTGTAGTTTGGGAGTTAGGCCCAATTGGGGTTTAAACCTCCAACCCCGCACGTGGATTATGCAATCCAATTGGAAATTGGCCAAATGCGTGGAAATAGCAAATCCCCTAGTTACCACACATGTACAAGTGTAACTAGGGTAAAAGTAGATTCTACGTGGTGTATTTACAAGGTTTTATTAGTAAAAACCTGAATACATAAGAGTAACATAGCCAGCATGGCCTTTAATGATTGGCCTTAGCCATTTGTGGCCCATTTGCATCATTTGTGGCCCATTTCAGATACAATCACACATCAGTGTTGCTATGTACCTTAGTTACAATGACTAAATAGGTTATTAAGGTGATGGAAAGCACTTGTGACGCTGAATTAATGACCAGCAGTGTCATTGGGAGGAGCCTTGTTAGAGCCAATCTCCCAAATTGGCCACATTGCGCTGAAAACCAGTTACTACACGCACACAGGCAGAAAGGTCCTCCACTATGAGTGAAATTAGTATATATAGAGCCCTCTTTCCACCCCAAAAGTTGTTCCCCATCATCAATTATTATTACAGTCAATCAGTTACGCCGTGTCCTGTCCTTATTTCAGTTACTCTGCCCTGTTTTGCCTGTTTTATCCGTGGTGTTCTCTTTAAATCAACCATCCTATGTGTCCAGCTCCTGCGCAGAAACCCTTCAGTCTACCCAGAAGCTTTACTTCACCCCCCTACGTGGCTTTTTGGCTTGAAAGAAGCAATAGTGAGTACTTCTTTCATCCTTCTGTCCCCATCCTGGTTCCTCAATTGAGAAAGCACTTTGGTACCACCTTCTGTTACGCAGAAACCCATTGTTTGCTTAATCACATACCACCCTGCTTAGCAGATCTCTGATTTAGAGGGCACCTACAAACACCCCTGCGCCAGCAAGCCCCTCTATAAAAAAGAATTATATTCTTTTTATCTCTTCTTTACTACTTTTCTACGTGAAATTACCCCACTTTACCCTTATTTTGAACCCTTATCACCTTGTGTAGCTAAAAGGTACTAGCCCTTGGCATCACAGAGGCTGACAGGGAACCTCCAAGATTGATATCTAGACCCCCAAGCTCTAAACTATTGGTGAAATGGAAAATGTCTTTCTAAGCCTTCCTTTCAGTAATTTTGTGTCCGCTGGTAGGGGTTTGGATAGGCTTCTTGATTTAGGATTTAGAGAGGCATCTAGAGCTCTCTAAATGCCAAAGGGAAGTCATCCATTCGACCATATGAAATTTCAGAAAGTCAGAAGATTGACCAAAGTTCTGCCTGAGTTCTACATAATTTGTGGATTCATTCATCATTAAGTTACAATTTTGATCATTTTAACATCAGCCTGGTTTGTGGTTCACTTCAGAAGATGCTGCCCAATTATCTTAACCCACATCAACATCATTTCAGGTTCATATGGAAGTGACACATAGGCTCATTGGCACCGGGTTACAGTAAGAACACATGGAGTGGCACTGGCATGCCAGTGCCATAAATTCTCCCCTGGTGTACCTGCAATAAATCATTCATCTTGGCTCTTCATCCACAGAACCCCCACAACTCACTCAGAAATTTTCAACACACCATTCAGAACTTCCTATCACTACAAGAACATCTGCCTCAACTGCCTCCAGTGGATGTGCAGGCTACTCCCATCTTAATCTCTCCTGCCTCTCAAGTAAACCTGAGTAAACTTTTCTTGCACAGTCACTGTGCACCATGCACAGTGACTGTGCATTGAAGTTGTTTTAGAGTAATATTTGAGTAAGATGGAAGTAACAACACAAGTAAAATGAAAATTATTTCACATCAACTGGTGGCAGTTGAGCAAGATTTTCTTTTTCTCTTTTGGATGAAAAAAATCTCCAAATAGGTAGCAATGCCACCAAAAAAGACTGCATGAAGAAACACAGTCTAAAAAGAAAGAAAGTAATTCTGTGGAACCCCTAGGAGTGACTCAAGAATCAAACTCATTTTGATTGTCTAGGAAAAATGAACAAAACTATCATTGATTGTGTGGTGATCATGAAGGAGAAGCCAAAAAACACTTTTATGCTCAGAGATCTTGCAAATTATTATGGAGGAGCATGGGATCACTCACCATGAATGCAAAGTTTTTCTATTTCCTATTATCTTCCTAAGTTAACCTCCCAACAATACTAGTTCTCTCTTTTCCCTAGGAGTCTGAGTTTACATTGGATGCAGACATCCAACACAAACAAGGGTGCCAGGCCACCAAATAAATCAATAACCAATTCAAGCTTGGCGGCCAAAAACCTGGGCCACAGACACCAGGGGAGATTTTATGGCACTTGCATGGCAGTGCCACAGCGTGTGTTTTTACTGTAACCCCCGCCCAATGATCCTACAGTCAATGTTTATACAAACTAGAAATCATGGTGATTTGGGTCAAGGTATTTGGGGAACATCTTCTGAAGTAAACCACCACAAAAGATGATATCCAGATGATCAAATTTGTAATTTTAGGAAGGATGACTCCACAAAACATGTAGAACTCAGGCTGAACTGAAGTCATTCTTATGATTTTATGAATTTCTACCTGTCCAAATAGTGATTGGGCCATTTTTAAACAAAGCTTCTCAAATAAAAATAAATCAAGGTTTCCATTCAGCAATGTGTGAAGAAATATTCTGATGAACAAGTCTATACCAAACATCATGGATCATTTCTTGGAACTTTCTAACTAACTTTTAATCTAAACCGCTTGAAGAAAACTCTTTTGTATACCCTAGATGATTAAAAATATATTGATCACCAGGATTCAAATTATGTTTAGAACATGTACACCTAAATTTAGAACTGAAGTTTTTTTTAGCAGTCAAATTTTGAAAATGTTATACAAAATTTTCCAAGTTCCCTGGTTTGTAGATTTCATGAAGTCCTAATTTTCCTAAGAGTAATTGAATTTACATTAGAAAAGTTATTTAATCACATTTTTATCCAAGACACCTGAATATTCAACCTCTTCACAAAAGTGAGCAGGACACCTGCTGGTAGTCAGACTCCAAAATCCACCTATTTTAATAAAATTTTGACTTAAATATTCTCATTGCCTGGGTACCCATGGCAGAGCACAGTAAGATGACAATGGATGGGGGACGTGAACAAGTGACCTGGAAAAATTGGGGTATGTTGATTCCTTCAGGCAAGGGCTTCTCTCTTTGATTGGGCCAACACGCCACACATCAGCATCACATCTGACTGCAAACCATTTGCAAATCTCAAGCTGATTTAAAATGTTAGAATGGAGTGATCACAATGAAGATGCCTGGTGTCTCAAAGATTCATGAAAAATGCCAACAGCAAATGGAAGAAAACATAAACGTGAAACCCTTCTACATCGCAGCAATCACCCATCTTAAAATCCACTTTTGGTTAAGAGTAAACACAAATATTGTCAGCCCCTTAGAGCATCCACCCTCATCTCTGTAAACCCGCTCTTTAAGGCGGATTTACAGATTTTAAATGCATATGCAAAACCCCGTGCCCACTTTAGGGCGTGGCAACAACCTACTCATTAATAAAATCTTTGCCGCTTGCTAGATTTACCAACGGGTACCAAGCCTCTGCAAACGTTCCCTACAGAGCCATTGCCATCACTCAATACGGCCATCACCACCGCTTGGCACACACAACACCAACAAAAACCACGCAATGAAAGATACTGATACCCCAGCCACCCCCAACACCGTGCCAACCACCCAAGAAACCCCACAGAAAAAAAAAAGAAGCCCAAACTGGCTGTCCCCCGTCAAGGAGGAGCAGCTGGCCATCTCGTGGCTCTTCATCAGAAAAAAACCTGAGTTTGCAAGCAACCAAAGCGGCGAAGTCTTCTACCGCAAGATTGAGCTTGATTTCAACACCTACAGTAAGGCTCACTATTGTGACTTCAATCAAATCAAAACCAGGTACACTTCTCATTCTCATTCTCCTTTGTATTCCTTACTTGACCACATCTCTGACACCCTTCTGAACACTCTCTGTAGATGAGTATCACTCAATACCGCTACGCTTAAATTTTCTGCAATCTACCACGGGATTGAGCGTAACCCTCCAAGTGGGACATCTCCAGAGGATTGGCTCACGGAAGCAAAACCTGCGTATCACCAGCAGACAAAAGGTCTCACCTTTAACTCGCTCGCTGCTTGGCAGAAGCTCTGATACGCAGCCAAATGGTGATCCGACCCACGCAACAAGATCTCGGGGGCTGCTTTGCCCGTTCCAATTCCATCCTTGGATTTGATTGCCCCAGACAATGATGTCAGTGATGCAACTGCCACTGGGATTTATAACCCAACTACTTGCTCTGCAAGCTGCCTCACTTGTCCAATTGGCACTGCCGGCATTAACCGGTTGAACACGGCAGCTCGAGCGGTGCTCAAACAGCCGTGTTCGACCAACGGTCAGACAGGCACTGTCCGACCGAAGCACCTGCCGGCGGGTCGGACAGGCCTGTCCAATCAGTTCCTGGGACCGGTTGCACAGGACCAGCCGGGACCGGTCGGACAAATCTGTCCGACCAGTTGGCTCTCGCTTCGGTCGGACAGTGCCTGTCCGACCACCGGTCAAACACGGCAGTTCGAGTGGTGCTTGAACAGCCGTGTTCGACTGGTTAATGCCGGCAGTGTGGTCAAAAGGCGGCCAAGAAACGTTGACTCGACTCTTCCAAAACCAATGATTTTGTCTCAACAGCAACTGAGTTGGCTTCTAATACTATTGCCAAGGATTGCCTCACTTCTGCCAAAAAGGTAAACAACATACGGTGTGAGAAAAACGACATCTCCAAGGGATTGTTGAAGATCGAAGAAAAAAAACTAGTTCTAGCCAAGAAGAAGCAGCTTGTTGATGAGAAGAAACAGATCGTTGCCAAGAAGAACCAGATCATTGCCGAGAAGAAACAGATTGTAGACAAGGAACACCAACAGTCCAAGACCCAGATGAACGACATGAAGATGCTCAGTCAGAACAAGAACCTTGAGGACCCAGAAGCTTGTTGTGTCATCTTATTGATCAAGGAGAGAATCAAGAACAAGTGGCTTGCTTGTGCCTAGCTCAATGCAGCTACTAACTGTAGATTTCTCTATCTCTACATGCGCTATATATACCCACATTCTGTCCACTTCCTGCTACTTTGATCTTGATAACTACTTTGGTTCTCATTCCAATTGCCTTGGTCAAGCTAATTGTCATAGATTTAAACATTGTTCTTTCTTTGATACTGTTTCCCATTATCAAAAATTGGCTTGCACTTGTTTCATTTGACTCTTCTGAATATTTGATTCTATATCAAAATGTGAAGTGGTCATTGAATTTCTTGAAGCAATCACAAAAGTGACAAGCATGTTGATAGTGAGAAAAAAACAATGAAAAACAGTGAGAAGTGAGTATTGAGCCGGGGTTGATAGGGAGAAAAAGACAAGTAGAATGCAAGAAAAAAAAACTTGAATAATCTAAAATCCTTATTCACGATCTTCGCCACAAAGTAGCTGGATTTTGAGGTCTTCTTGCAACTGTGCATGGGTTACACAGTTGTGAAGGTTTGCATTTGCTTGAAGATAGTTGGCTAGAGTGTGTGTTAAGAATGGATCACGGTGATTAGGTATTATTTCCGCTGTGGGAGCTGATAAAAAAGGGTCATCAATTGATTGTTCTTCCACAATCATGTTGTGGAGGATGATGCAGCAAGTCATCATCTCCATCACATCCAGCTTCTCCCACAGACAACACCCAGTTTTGAGACATGCCCAACAAGCCTGTAGAACTCGGAATGCGCACTTGATATCTTTGCGCAATGCTTCTTGAAGCTGAGCAAAGTGCTTTGAGGCTCCGTCTTGTGGGTGTTGAATTGAAGAGACAAGTGTCAACCAGGGTGGATAAATCCCGTCGCACAAATAGTAGCCGGTCTGATAAAGATTTCCGTTGATTGTATACTCAATTGAATCTCATGCACCAGTAAGCAAAGCGTCAAAGAGGTGGCTACGGTGCAGGATGTTGATGTCATTGAGCGCACCAGGATTTCCAAAAAAGGCGTGCCAAATTCAAAGACTCTTTGACGCCACTGCCTCAAGAACCATAGTCGGGGATTTTTCCTTTCCTTGGAACTGGCCTGTCCACCCGGCTGAACAATTCTTCCACACCCAGTGCATCCTGTTGATGCTTCCAATACATCCAGGGAAGCCTCTTGCCTCATACTTGCTAAGTATAACCTTCAACTCATTGTGATTGGGGGGGGCGGAGGTACTCCAGACCATAGATTGAAACAATGTGCCTAGTGAAGTACTTCAGCTTTTGGAGTACAGTGGTTTTGCCAATACAGACATACTTGTTGGTTGAATCAGCACTGGAACCATATGCCAGTTGACGGAGGGCTGAGGTTATCTTTTGGTGTGGTGAGAGACCTATCTGACCACAGCAGTCCTTCAACCAAGTCATTGATTAATTTTTGCTATGTTTGGAAGTGAAATTGAACATGTTAAACATACTGCTTTTAGCTCCCAGAATTGATGATGTTCTTGAAGGTCATGGCATAGTCAATCAAAAAGCTGCCTGCTCATGCAGAACCGTCTTTTGAACATCCGGTTGTTGTATACTGGAAATTCCACAAAGTAATCCTTCATGAGACGTTCGTGGCCGGCCGGTCAATTACACAGGATGAATGCCCTTTTGCCGGTTTGATTTTGGGGGGGATGCGGTTGAGTTGAGGCTAGTTGCAGGAGCCAAAGGATGATTTGTTCCTCCTCCATGTCAAGGATGAGGTTGAGTGGATCCATTGGGATTTGCCAAGCCAGTTCTACAGAGCAGGGATTTTGAGCACAAGGGTTGGACGGCTGTTGTTATCACTACAAACATTTGTAATTTTACCCAAAGAAAAAACTACTGTTTGGGTTGAGCAAAATGGTAACTTTTTTCAACAAAATGGCTCAGTAATAAAAATTGAGCAAAACTGAGCATGCTCAGCAAAATCCCCTGAAGTTGCCAGAATGAATAAGAATGAATTCTGCTCAGTTTGTAAAAAAAAAAAATTGCTGAGCATGCTCAGTATAGCTTATTTTTCACTTCTGACCATTTTCTGTAAAATTGGGTATATGTTTTTCCCATCTCAAGTTCACATTTTCTTTCTGGGTGAAATTGCAAATGTTTGTAGTGATATGTACAGATAACAACCTATATAAAGGGTGATTGCAGACTGCACAAGGGTGGTGCCGATTGGTAATTTGGGAATGCAGGCACGCGGGGCTTGTTAGCCAAGCTGTTTTACCTACATATTTACCCACACAAGGGTGGATGCTCTTAGATCTATGTATGTACCAACAATAGAACAAGAGACCTCCACTTCTAATAGTATGCGTAAGATACTGTAATTATAATTAAGATTCAAACCTACCATGTTAAGAGAACCATCTTCATTGTTATTGTTTAGGACAAAACAATAGAAATAATAGAAGTTAAGCCAATTCACTACCAGAAAATTTGCTTCAACTGCCACCAGTTGACATGCAGTTACTTTGATTTAACTTGTGTGATACTTGTTACTCAAAGAATAATTTAACCTAACTCCAATGCACAGTCACTGTGCATTGTGCACAGTGACTGTGCCTGAAAAGTTGTTTTGGATTAACTTTGAAGTAAAGGGGGTAGTAAGATGGGATTAGCCTGCATGTCAACTGGTGGCAGTTGAAGCCAATTTTCTGGTAGTGATTGATGATAAGTTGCAAAGTTATCATCAATGATTACAATGTTGTCACTGGCTGACAAGTCCACACTTTACAAGCCAAACATGATGTCATGCTGATAAGTTACTGGCTAAGAGCACCTTGGCTAGATAGGGCTACTCGGCAATAGTAGTAGATAGATGATATTAAAATAGGACACCTTTCCTTGGTGTCTGATCTTTCTCCCCCAGATTATTATTACCTCAATTATTTGGAATACATACCCTCCAAATACTATCCACCCCAGTAGTTAGGCTTTCATTCGCAGGACCTCTTCCTCTTTTAATACCCTTACACTTGGCTTTAGTTCTTGAGGTCTGTTTCTGTGTAGTTCAGTGATAGTCATTGCCTGGTTTCTAGTCCCGTCCTTACAGACGTACTGGTATCCAGTCAGTTATCCTATCTGTTATCCCTCCATCCCTATTGCTATTCCACAAGCGTTCTAGGTTGCCCTGGCCTTTAGCTACAGGACAAACGTGTAAGCCTCATTGATACCATCTGAGCCACGCCTGATTGATACTAAGATACTGATTCACCCTACTCAGAAGGTCTACTATCAGTCAACTGCTTTCTGTCACAAATCCGCCCTTGTCCATTCTAGCTATAGAACCAATTTGTGAGTAAGCTAGCCTGACAAAAGCAAGGTGTTATACATGAGAGGTATGTAGAAAGATGAAAAGGCATCATAGTGCTCATTAATGGTGTTCAACTGTGATGGTCATGAATGGATTCAAGGACCAAAGAAGTAGGAACATGGTGGATAAAAGAGCCCTTTTTTTTTTTGGTCCAAGTAAATGATCAGTTAGACATCATTATAAGCTGCTTGTTTGAAGAGTAAAATGTTGCCTGTTTCTCCTGTTTGTAGTTGTTCCGGTTGTGGTACTGATGTGGAGAGTGGCAGTGCTTTTAATTATTTTCAGATTAAGCGTGCAATCTTTACCCACCGCAAACCACACAGCCTGCAAACTACTACTACTACTACAATATTATAATCGACAGCAATGAGTAATGCTCATAATAATGGGAAGCCAGCCACTGAAGCACAAGAAGTCAAGACAGTCAGAGAACAGGTGGAGGGGATGGGCGTAGAACAGGATATGACGAACCAGACTCAGATCAGCAAGCAGACACCGAAGGAGAAAGAACTGGTTAGCAATCACTCACTCACTTCACTCACTAATAAAACATGCAGAGGAATAATATAGACTGACTGACCATCCACCCGCTTCGATTCTCTAGCCCGCCTCGTGGGATGCGTATGCCGATCTCAAGTCGCCGTTCGCCTGCTTTGCCCCGCGCTCCACCACTTGGTCCTTCTCCGACCCAGCCGCACAGCCCGAAAACGAGGACGACTCGTCAGTGCACACCAACCCTGCCCGTGCCATCGCCCCCTCGTCCAAGCAGACCATCGCCGCCGCCACCGCCGCACCTGCGTTCGCGCTCACCGGCCAACAGCCCCGGGCTAACTCGCTCTGCCCAAACACATTCCCCTCTGGCTCAGACTTCTTCCTGAAGGGGAAACGGAATACCTCGCTGGCCGACTCCTCGCCCGAAGCCGACCAGCACTCCGCCAGTCAGTCCAAGAAGCTCAAGCTCCCCCCGCCCCCCTCATCATCCGACGCAACATCCAAGCGCCAGCCCCCGCCCTCCACCACTAGCTTACGATCAGCCGCACTCGAAAAGTTCAATAGCAACCCTTCACTGCAGCCCTCCATGGCCGATTCTTCTAACGTCTCCACCCTGCTGAGCGTCCATCCTCCCAGCTCCAAAGGAAGCTCGGTCTGTGCCGACAACGGTGAAAATGACGAGGCCCCATCCAGCGCCCTCTCTACCACCGCCAATCCCTCACCGCCGCCTCCTCAATCTAATCACCAATCTTTAGGCTTCTCGGCGTTTGCTACCTCCACAGGCTTCGGCGACTCATCCAGTCAAAACACCATCGATTGGTCACAAGGACAATCTACCTCGGTCTTCGACCAACAGCCCCCCTCATCCAAGCCATCCGATGCCACTCCATCCGACAGCCAACAGAACAACACACTCTCCGAATGGGGCGGGGCCCTACAGACTGGCGAAAGAAAGACCCACTTGGCCCTATCGGCCGAGCTCAGCCAAGAGGATAAGCACGAAGGATTCTCAGCTACTGAAGGTTTGCCCTCACATCTCCTCTTCCCCACCCGTAACAAAGTCATCTGCATATTGACTCATCTCGTCCATTGTGCCCCCCCCCCCCTCGGCTCATGCTTAGTCATCACGGGCGAGGAAAATGAAGAGCTGATCAAAAGCGTCCGCTGCAAGATATTTACCTTGGCAGAAGACCAATCGTGGCGCGAAAGAGGGACGGGTGGGCTGCGATTATTGCGGACCAAGGAGGAGCCGTATCGCTACCGATTGAGTACGTGAGAGAAATAGAGAGAGAGAGAGAGAGAGAGAGAAGATATGAAATCGCAGTGATGTGGGAGCATGACCAATGAATCTGTTATATTAGTCATGCGAGCCGATGCGGTCTTGAGGGTGCTTCTCAACGTCCCCATCTTCAAGGGGTTCAGCTACCGACCCACCCAGGACAAGTTCCTCACCTTCGCCTCCACCGTCGGTCTGGATCCGCCGAACGGATCGGGCCCAGCTGCGACGGCCACAGATGGCAAAGAAGGCGGCGAGCCTAGCAAAGCGCAGTTCCACCAATACTTATGTCGCGTACGTCCTCATCCCTCCCTCCCACCTATCTCTCTCTCTCTTTCACGACTAATATTTTCAGGACTCATTTCAATCGGTTTTCGCATCTGCCCCCCTTCCCCTTTTCTATTATTTTTTTTGCGGGGGTTGTTTCGATAGTTTGGGAAGCCCGAAGCGCGCCAGGAAATCATAGATAGCATCGAAGAATGCTTGAAAGAACTGCGCGGTCCTACGCCACCCGGAGACTCTGAGTCGCATGATGAAGTCGGGAATCCTCATGACGCTTCCGAACTCGTTTAACATCCTTCATATATACACAAAAACAAGAAACATACTCAATCCAATCGCAACCGGGTTCCTTTTGATTCCTGTTGTCAGCTGGTCTCTCCCTTTTCTTTGTTATTGATGAACGAACATATACAACGACCTACCAAAAAAAAAAATAGCTATTATTATTATCACCATATCCCCGTACGATAATTAATTCCACGTCTAATCTCTTGCTCTCCTCACCCTCGCCCCAAGAATTATGCGCAACGATACAAGAAGGGGGGACATGTAGCCCGTATCTCGCCCAGCTGTTGTTTTCCCTCCTGCCGTCCCGCCCTCGCGGCGTAAAGAAAACCGTCATGCACAAACGCGAATGCTCGCTCGAATGTCATGGGCCAAATTTACGTTGCTTGCACTGCACGGTTTTGGTTTGGGATCACTTATATATACATATCTTTTATAGAAATATGGGGTGTACCAATTCTCGGCTCTTCTGCTCTTTCTCATTATTTTTTTCTTTCTCTCTCTCAAATCCTTCACACAGGTCTTGCCCTCTTCCCGATCTCCCTCTACCCGCTATCCCACTCTTTCTTTTTTTTTTCTTTCTTTCCAAAAAAAAAAACCTTGTTGATGGGATTTGTCCATGGGTGTTTCAATGATCATACATTCATATTTATGTATACACACATATTTGTTTCGTGATGTCAAGATACATAGACACACCAGAGAAAAGTATGTAGAAGTTGTGTGTTGTTGGGGAGCTGTGTGTATGTATTGTAGGTCAATATGGACAGATCAATACTACTGCAACTGCTAATCAGACAGAAAGAAGGTGGGGATACTCGTTGGGATGGTGGGAGTGGGGTGGGGGGTATGTACTGTTTCCCTCGGGACAATCTAATGGGCAGTAGTTGTATGTAGTGTATAATCATTGAATTTGAGCACAAGGGTATCTGTGTCTTGCTTCAGCCTCAGACTCAGGGCTGCTGCAAACCCAATTCTGTGCATGGCCATGACTTGGTAGGACTTGGGAGGATCAGGAATGGGCAGAGTGGCTGCTATGTAGGATTGAATACTGGTACTGTAGCTAGAAAATTGAAAAAAAAAAAATATTTACATTAGTCGTGAGGGGGGTTCACAATAGCCTTCTTGGCTTCCAATCTCCATAATTCTTTTCTCCTGACCAATTTGTTTTCCTTTGTAAAATTTGGATTAAATTTACATTGCAAAAAAGTTACATTGCAAATTGGACACACCACCTCTGATTGCCAAGCTAGCTAGGCAGGTTGATGAACAGACACCATCAGACAGGATATGTATTATGTAACATCAACAATCAATCTTGGTTGAGATTACATGCACAAGCTGAATGTTAAATGCGCAGCATTGGCGCAGAGACACTACAAATTTTCGATAATTGCTAAGAAAATTTCTGATGAAAGGCTATTGTGAACCACATAGGGACCTGTGTCACCTGCATAAAGGCAGTTCAGAGTGAGGCTGCGGTGTGCACGCGAGACCCGCTCTTAACTGACTTATCCGCAAGGATTGAAAAAAATCCCGCCCAACTCAGGATCCCGCATCCCGCTCGGAATCCCTGCTAGTTGCCAGCTGCCACACCGGACATTGCTCCAAATCTGGGCAGCTGTATGTGTGCAACATACATCCACCACACCCCACGCAACACCAAATGGCTGGGTGTGTCCTATCAGGATTATGAGGAGAGCTCCTTTGAGAGCGCACCCAATACTTGAGGCAAGGCTAAGCCTAACTTCCGTTGTCTTCCTGGCCGCTCATGCTACTCCGTGCCGTGCTCCTTGCCAGCAGGTTTATTATCCAGCTGTCCGTTGGTGCTCTGTGCTGTCCCACTGGGACTAGTAGGGTGCTGGCTGTATGTGAGCAACAACAAATTCCCACTGCAGTTGGTCCTGCCTTTGAAATGCAAGCTGAAATTATTTTTGTGTTCTGTTCCAAAAGGTAGGTAATCTGGATGCGCAATGAAATTTGTATAGATGATTTGATGTGCCAGGGGCCATTGGTATGGCAAAGATTTGAGATTGGAAAATTTGGTAAAGCAATAGAACAGTGAGGAATTCAGTGCGGAGGACAGTTAGAAAGGGGTCCAGGACCAACCAACTGCAACATGTTAGTAACTAGACTTCAAAATTTAACAAGCATAAAATTACAGAATCTAACAACCACAAAAGTAAAATTTCAGAAAGGGTACCATTATGAACAAGTACAAGTTATTTGTATGTGAGAGTCTTGGTTAATCAATAGTAAGAAAATAGTCAAAAAACTTGAATCTGGCCACAACTTGCAAGCCAAGAAACACTTTCCCAGAAGAATTTTAGTATCAAATAAACAATAGAAGAGAACAAGTCCATTTAAAGGGTTGATAAAACCATTTTTATCATGATTTTTAGGTTAAAGATGGGGTAAACTGTGCAAGTAAAACTCTGGAAGTTCCTTGACTCAAATACTTCAAAATTTGTAATTGGACACATCTGAGTATGGTGACTTCAGAAACATGTGCTCAATTATATGACTCTGGAAGGGATTGACCCAAATGTTGAATTATAATTTTAAATTTGATCATGAAAAACCATCTCCACCTTTGGAATCATGTCATTGGGTCCAGTACTTCCAGAGTTGTGCTTGGGCACATCTGAGTGTGGTGACTTCATGAAAAATGTACCTTAGTATTACTCTGGAAGTAATTGACCCATTGAAATGATTCCATTGCCAAAGGTTGAAATGATTTTGTAATCATGAAAAAACCATCCTTCCCTTAAGAATCATGTCATAGGGTCCAGTTCTTCCAGAGTTGTACTTGGGCACATCTGTATAAGGTGAACCCAGAAACATGTCCCCGACTATACCTCTGGAAGTAATTGACCCACTTATACAATTCCAAAGGTTTGAATCATCTATTTGATCATTGAAAAAAATCACCCTGGTGTTGGAGTCATGTCATTGGGTCCATTACTTCACAAGTTGTAATTCAGTACATCATTCTGAAGTCACCACATTGAGATGTTCATAAGTTCAAATTTGGAAGTACTGTACCCAATGACATGATTCCAAAGGTGAGGATAGCTTTTAATAATCAATAAACATTATTTCAAACTTTTGATTCTGGAATGATGTCAGTGGCTTGATTGATTCCCCAAATTTATACCTGGGCAGATGCATTTTCATGAAGTCACCTCTCCTTTTCATTCTCTATTCAAACACTACCAAATTTCTAGAACAGTTATACCACAGATTCAAAATGAAGATATGGTGCAATGTACTATCCAAGATTTCAGAAACTGGGATACTAGAAGTCCTTTTGTAATTGGCCAACCTTGTGTTGATTCTAAAAATGAGCCCAATGTCTAGCTTTTATTTTTCAAATTATTTCTCATAAATTTCACAAAATAAATGTGGATATGGGACTGTTTAGTTTGATGTTGAATGTATTTGTATTTTTATTTCCCTCAAAATAAGTGCAGTCTACAGATAAAATTGGAATACAAGAGATACATGAAAGAGTAACAGCGTATTACCCTTTGTTGGCCCTTAGCACATCAACTCCTAATTTCCAACCCCCCTCCTTGAATTACCTGCAGAGTTTGAGCTCAATAAAAAAAATGAGCCCCTATGCGGCGCTTTGTGTTAGAAGCAGCCATTGGATGCTTCAAAATAGTGTCCAATGGGCGCTTCCTGACAGGAGCGCCCACTGGACGCTTTTATGAAGCTTCCAGTGGGTGGTGCCTCAGTCAGTTAGCACCCACTGGACGCTTTCTATTAGCTTCCAGTGGGCGCTTCTGTCAGGTAGCAACCATTGGACGCTTCCAAAAAGCGTTCAGTGGGCGCCCATTGGACGCTCTGCACTGCCAGCAATGCTGGCTTGGATGGTCGCATCCGAGTTTACATCGGATGCAGCCATCCGATTCAAACTTGGGCGCCGGGCCACCGAGTGAATCAAGAACCGATTCAAACTTGGTGGCCAAACGCCAGGGCCACCGAGTTTGAATTGGTCAACGATTCACTCGGTGGCCCGGCGGCCGAGTTTGAATCGGATGGCCGCATCCAACATACACTTGGATGCGACCATCCAAGCCAGCTTTTCTGGCAGTGCTGGTTCCTTCTGGTTCCCATTGTCCAACAGGCGCTTCGAAGCATCTATGTTGTGTCCAGAGGGCGCTTTTGAAGTGTCTGCTGGACGCTTTTACCAGAAAGCGTCCAGCGGACTGACAGGTTTCCTAGAAACCTGCCCCATGGTGTACTGGGCCCGCTCTCAAAGGAGCTCTCCTCATATTGCTGATAGGACACGCCCAGCCATTTGGCGTCATGTGGGGAGTGTGGTGGATGTAGGTTGTACACATACAGCTGCCCAGATTTGGAGCAATGTCCGGTGTGGCAGCTGGCAACTAGCGGGGATTCCGAGCGGGATGCGGGATCCTGAGTTGGGCGGGATCTTTTTCAATCCTCGCGGATAAGTCAGTTAAGAGCGGGTCTCGCGTGCACACCGCAGCCTCACTCTGAACTGCCTTTATGCAGGTCACACAGGTCCTATAATAATAGTATCTAGATATTTTTGTTTATTGAGTCCAGCAGGCATAACAAAAGTGAAAAATATTGATATATTTAAACGATGGATTTTTCTTTGCAACTCAGAATGAAATAGACAGTATTCTTCCTGGGGATCCAATTTTCTGCTTGTTAATAACCCAGCGGGTTCAGTCGTGAATGACCCATTTCAGGAGGCCATGCGCATGAGTCAAGGGAATTGTGTGCCCTTTCCCGGGATTGAGGGATCGATGGATAGCATCCTTTCCAGCCTCCGGGTGAAACAAGGAATAGAGAAATGGAGATTTGGATTTGTTGAAAATCTCAACGGATGTTGGAGGTTGACGCGGTGCCCTGATGAACCGGAGACGGAGACCATTTTCATGAGTGTATCCTCTTAACTGTGGATTCTGTAGCTTGAACTCTCTTGAGAATTCCCACTTCTTCACGTCTTTTTCAGTAGATGGTTCCATGGGCAACACCGTGAATTTTGGATTGGGACGTCTCGCAGTGATATCGGCGCCGGGGAGGCTCGGCCCAGTCACGTCCCGGTCCCGATTCTCGCTCTCGTCAGTGTCGGGAGGTCGCTTTGTGCGGGAGCTGGATAGGACGACCGAATAGAGATCCTCGCGAGCGTACACCTCTTCATCTGCTTCAATAGTACGAACGGTCTTTGACACCAGGAACATGCAGAATAACATGACAATCAGGAGGAAAGAATGGTTGGTCATGGTAGCCGCAATTTTTTTTTTTCCCTCTAGTAGTAGTTGATTTTCTCCGGCTGGTAATTATATCTTGCATAAAGAGAGTTGACCTGTTGTTTGATATCTGATAACCAATATTCCGGATTAACTTGGGGAAGCCACGACTCACTTTGGCACCAAATTGTTATTGAAAACAGTCGATGATGGTAGCTTGCTGGAGGTTGGGCTCATGCAATCTGGGAAGGTTGGTGATTGCTATCGGTATGGCTCGGCAAGCCGTTACTTCCATAGAAAAATGGAATTTTGACTGATGTCTCATTGCGGTTTCTTACACTCTGATAGCAGGTGTCCGTCTCACTAAAACCCCTGCAATTAGCTTGCGATAATACTAGTAACGGCGTGTGCCATTGACTTCAATGGTCTCAAGTTAAGTACTGGCCCTAAAGGGTAGCTGAGGGCAAGGAGCTGACATTTCCGTGTGGCATGAAGACTACTACATCCGCATGTATACAAAATCCAACATTGACAGGATATGAAACAGTCTTGAGCAGGAACTAGATACACCGCCTAGCTTGAGACAAGCCCCTCCTTGCTGAACTGCCAGGCTGGGGCAATCAACCCGGGTTTGAGACCTCAAAATATCTACCGGTTATATGATAATGAACGACAAATAGGGCTTGTTGTGAGGGGCCAGTACCTATTTCTCTCTTTTCTCTAGTGGCAATTAAGTTGATATTACAAGAGAAATAGGGGTGATTTATTCTTGCAATAAGAATAAATCCTGGAGGAGGAGTTTGGAAGAAGGGTAGACGGGACGATTTATTTTTGATATTAGGATTCAATTTGCTAAAGGAAACTGATGAACAAAGATAACACAATGAAGAAAAGAAAGAAGGGGGACTGAGAACAACCAGAGAAGCAAGATGATATAATAGAATCAGAACAACATTCATAATGGAATAACAGCCAATCAAATTAGCCGTTCTAATCTATCATTCGCTAAGTCATTCAAGAGAATTGACCATCTGTTCCTGTCAGGAACCGTCTATAAAGCAGAAAATCAGCTAACCGTTACACTTGTCAGATTATTGGATCATTGTGCTCCAATAAGGACTGAGCAGATCATTTGGGATGGAAGCTGGGACTTTCTGCCCCATTTTGGATGAGGGGAAGGGTTTGGACAGCCATACAATGTAGGAGTGGGTGAATCACCCGTTATCTGTTGTGATCCTTTGTGTGGAGTGTTGCCTTGCTCTCTCCAGCTGGCTGCATGCAACTTCAAGCAATGCTGGAGCAAGAGCTCTTCCCTTCTCTTCCTAGTATGGGATAGGGGGAACTTGTATTCTTGATTGTGGGCATGAATCCGATGTAGGGAAGGGAGGGAGGCAGGATACAAATGCTACATACACAGCCATCAACAATGAAAATGCTTGCAAACATAGACAATTTCTCACAAGACAGGAGAAAAAAGAGGACAAATCTTGTAAAACATTGGCCAAAAAACCAGGTGCAGATTTTTGGCTGTTTGAGCAGGGATTTCAAGGAAACAGAAAGTCACATGAGGGAAAAGAGACAAAGTAAAAGAAAGGTAAAGGGTTTTATTGACAAAAGGGCATGCAGGTATAATTATCCAAGTATATTAAAGGCACAAAATCAAGAAAACTGGATCTGCGGTTTTGCCTGCGTCTCCGCCACTATGCGCTTTCCTGCAGCAAAGTGTTTTTTTTTGTCATCTTCAGACTTCAAGTCATCAGAGGCTTCACCTGGGTAGCAAGTCCATTGGACCCCAGTTTTGGGAGAGACTCACTAAATCTGACAGCAGCCTCATTACATAGTGCTGCAGTTGTACCGGATTAGCGGGGAAATCTTGCTTTAGGATTAAGATAATCCCAGCCTTTCCTTGCATTGAGGATTAAAGACATGAAAATATATAGCCAAATTTCAAAATATTTGACTGTTGATCCTTGGATTAGCAGGGTAAAATTCTTTACCCCACTAGCTCCACAACTGATCCTGGAGCTGGTTTACTACTTGCTAATCTTACCCAATGTGGTGGGTTGGTGGTGGGGGGGATCAATATTGCTAATCCAAAGCAAGTTGCTCCTCAATGCTGTTGCTTGAACTCATTGATTCTTTTTAATTATATTTAGGCCCTGTACCATTCATCTTGGGAAATTAATAAAGGCATTTCTCTGCATAAAAAAAAAGCACGATTTGCAACTGGGCAGGAACACATTTTGGATTTGCACATGCAACAGAATTGCTTACCAGATCAGTATCATTGGCATGTATGTTTGTGTGAGCATAAGATGAGTGAGAATTAGATCTCAATCAAAAAAATTAAAAATGCTCCCCAGGAGCAATTCTGAGTGCGCTATGGTACACACCCTAGAAATTATCACGACGACTCCCCCAAAACTCTGCTGCAGAGCTTCTAAGTCTTCCAACGGTATTCATGATCAGGTGGTCAACAAATTATAGGGTTATTCGTGAGGTGGTTAACGGAGGGTCCAGTCTTCCAGATGGCGGACTGGTGATTCTCCCCGTGACAGGCCCCGCGCAGTACAGACATGTGACAGTTGCTGGGTGTGTCACTTCGTCATCGCCAGCTTTCGAGGGAATAAAAGAAGAAACTGAACAATACATATTTAAATACAACCCACCAGGAACGAGCGCAAAGATTGCAGAAAATGACGAACGAGCCGAGAATAACAGAGTCAGAGGCATTTAGAATCAACCAGGCTGCAGTCACGCAGAACTTCAAGCCAAGGTAAACTGCGGATACCCCGACTGCAACCACTGAGAGTCTCATTCATCACTGACCAAAGACTTCCGATATTAGAATCGACTATCGAACCGTCTCCGCCGTCAATGGCCCCTTGGTTGTCCTGGGTTGGTGTCCACTCTTCATCATCGCTGTCACTTTGCATGTAGCTAACAGTCCAACATGTGTTCAGATAACGTCCACTTCCCATCATACAATGAAATCGTCAACTTGACTCTCCCTGACGGAACCCAGCGAGGTGGACAGGTTCTCGAAGTGAACGGAAAGAAAGCGATCGTCCAAGTCTTTGAAGGTACTTCTGGTATCGACGTGCGTGCCACTCATGTCGAGTTCAGTGGCTCTAGCATGAAGTTACCCGTCAGCGAAGACATGCTCGGAAGAATCTTCAACGGATCTGGTCAGCCTATCGACAAAGGTCCCAAAGTCTTTGCAGAGGATTATTTGGACATCAACGGTACATTTCTCCCTCCTTTTTTTTTTTTTATATGCGTCCAATCCCTCAGATTCAACTTCTCTGATCTACGGCGTTTTATATTATTACTAGGATCACCCATTAATCCATACTCTCGTATCTATCCCGAGGAAATGATCCAGACCGGGATTTCCACAATTGATGCAATGAACTCAATCGCCCGAGGACAAAAAATCCCAATCTTTTCAGCCGCTGGTTTACCTCACAACGAGGTGTGCACACTTTCTTACCTGAAGAATTCAACTCTTTCTTCCCTCCATCTTCACTCATCTCAGTCTCTTTCCTTCTACTTCAGATTGCAGCCCAGATTTGCCGACAGGCCGGCTTAGTCAAGAAAGGCGGTGTTTCACCCGGACAAGGCAAACCCACTAAATCCGTTCATGATGATCACGAAGATAACTTCTCTATCGTCTTCGCGGCCATGGGGGTTAACATGGAAACCGCTAGATTCTTTAGACAGGACTTTGAAGAAAATGGCTCACTGGATCGAGTCACTCTGTTCCTGAACTTGGCCAATGATCCAACGTACGCTCCTGTTTCATTCTATACGTCTACTGGGTTATCTTGTCAAGCCTGACGGGGATATATACTTGACAACTCAAATAGTATCGAGAGAATTATCACACCCCGACTGGCTCTTACTACGGCTGAATACTTCGCTTACCAGTTGGAAAAGCACGTCTTAGTCATCTTAACCGACATGTCCTCATACGCCGATGCTCTCCGAGAAGTATCTGCTGCCCGAGAAGAAGTACCCGGAAGAAGAGGTTATCCAGGTTACATGTACACCGATTTGTCCACCATCTACGAGCGAGCTGGACGTGTGGAGGGGCGCAATGGAAGTATCACTCAAATCCCCATCTTGACGATGCCCAACGATGGTCCGTATTGATATTCAAATCTCCTTGAACCTTAATCTATTCCACTGGGATCCGCCTTCTTATAAATATAATGCTGAATTTCTAATATTTCTTTGCAGATATTACCCATCCTATTCCTGATTTGACTGGCTATATCACGGAAGGTCAAATCTTTGTTGACCGACAACTTTACAACAAACAAATCTACCCTCCCATCAATGTCTTGCCTTCTTTGTCACGATTGATGAAATCTGCTGTTGGGGAGGGTCTGACTCGCAAAGATCACTCGGATGTTTCCAACCAACTGGTTAGTTCACACTCACTTGTTCTATTTCTAACCCCTTCTCTGACTGGTTCACGTCCCTGACTCACCTCTCTTTTACAGTACGCTAAATATGCCATCGGTAAAGATGCCGCCGCTATGAAGGCTGTGGTTGGTGAAGAAGCTTTGTCATCGGAAGAAAAAGTAGGCCGAGATTTTGATCATTGTTGGCGCTGATTGAACAGATCACTCATCATGTTACATGTTTCCATCAAATCACAGCTTGCGCTTGAGTTCTTGGAGAAATGTGAGTGTTTCCCTACTGCAACCTCTGGCCTTTGGAGTTTCATCTATCCAACTTTTCCAAGACGTGCCACGATGAGTTCGATCTAAACTGATGCGTCCGCTTTGTGTCTTTCAAGTTGAGAGCACGTTTGTCACTCAAGGAAACAACGAAAACAGGACGATTTTCGACTCGTTGGACCTTGCATGGTCTCTACTAAGAATCTTCCCCCGAGAGCAACTCAACCGAATCCCACAAAAGATCCTTGACGAATGTAAGCAAAGTTTTTTTTTTTTTTTTTTTTTGAAAGTGACCAAACGTAAGAAGTGTCCTACGCCCTAACTCCTCGCTTGTGCATATTGTTCCTCTTCCAGGGTACTCTCGTCGCCCGACGAATGCCGGCCAATCTACCCAAAAAAAGAACGACCCGAAACCTTAAGCTAGCCTGTAGATGAACTTCATTCCGACCCGTTTTTTTTCTCACGCGCTTTTTCTTTTGGTATGTTATGTTGACGCCCATTCTTCTTAGATTGACGCCCATTCTTCTTAGATTCGTCATCGTGACTCGCTTCATATGTCCTGGATACAATCCTCAAGTTTGGACTTTTCCCTCCATCAGACTCTACCTCTAACCCTGAACATCGTCCCCCCCTTTTTTTTGTTCACTCTCCCTTTGTGTACTTTGTTTCTTTTTACTGTTTTGATATGGTTTTGATTTCTTATGAATACATAATGAGCATCTTGTTGTCTACTTACCGAATTTCTAAGTCCAGCTTGATGTTTGAATCAAATGGACAGGGTGATGTATGCCTGTGAGTGGACATCCAATGCGCTTCATATAATACCACAGAGTGTGATTCACAGAGAGAGATGGTGTCGGCTTCTTGCTAACAGAAAGCGCCAAGACGAAGCCAGACCGTGTACAGTGCCTCGCCAAAAAGATCTGGGCGCTCTGTGTCAGTGCCCCGGTAAGGCTACCTCGCACCAGATCTTTTTTGGCGAGGCACTGTATATATCCTAGACCGTGGAGCATGACTCAAATAGAATGCCATATCCAAACTGCATCTGGTTCCAACAAGATTATTACATTATTATCTCACACGCCACAAGATACATCACAGAATACATAACAGACTGCATAACAGAATACATAACAGAACGCGTAATAGGACCACGAAGATGAAAATTTTGGAGACAGGATTTAAAATAGCACAGAAATACATGAATACGTTCAATCCTTCAATTTGGGGATTTGAAGTTAAAAGGAATTGAGGAGAGAGGAATTTCATTCATCATCATCGTGAGTGTCAGAAGATTCGGAAGAAGCCTTGTAAGACTCGGCAACATGAACAAAATTTTGAGTAGCCATGAGGAAGAGATTATTCCAAGCAACAAGATAATCTTGCAAGTGGTTTGGTGAGGAGATAGAGTTGGGTATCAAAGGGATGATGTAGATGACGACGAGCAGTAGAGTAGAATCGAAGCGGTGTATAATTTTATCGATCGTTTCAGAAATCGATTCGATAGTTTCATATTCACCATTTTCATCAGCGTCTTCTATCAAGGTAATAATTTCCGATAAGTCGCACCCGATATATCTAGGTGATTCGCTTAATGTTTCTAACTGATGAGAACTCATGTCAGTGAACAATTTCAATGGAGTTTTCTTGAGTCCATCTTTAGCTAATGTCTTGAAGAATAATCTGCATAATTTGATGACGGGTATCAAAGCTTGGGCGAGTGGAACAGTGTGTTTGTTGAGAGTTGCAAGTGGGTCTTCAAAGACTGCACTACCATCTTCTGATTCTGAATGGCGATTTGTTCGATGGATCTGTTTAGTTAAATCGGCAATCTTGTCGTCATAAGCGGATAGTTCTAAACCCCAGTGGTTTTGAATGTTGATAAATTCGTGACGAGATATCCATTTGTTTAATCGATCGATCGAGCTTGTTGCCGAAATGATCAGTTCGAAGAGCAAACCTCGACGATTTAATTGACGGATTCGATACCACAAACTTGTCTCTTGTGTTCCTTTTTTCAAGTCTCTCATAGTACTGGCGCCAAACTCGCAGATTTCGCCTAATTCATCATTCAAAGATCTGAGTGGAAGCAGTACCCCTTGACGTCTGAATTCTTTTAATCCTCTTAGATCATTGTCGTCCGTTCGAGCTGGTGATGAAGGGAGTTTTGGTTTGATCCCAGCTGCTATTGATAAGATTTGATCCAAGCTTTGATCTAGTCCTGATTGAGTCTCTACGATGAGTTTAAGTTTTGAACCGTCGGTATCGTCTTGTAGTTCAGATGGGGTGAGGAATTTGGCGAGGGTAACGATTTGTGTCAATAATGGAGGTAGAATATTGAATTGTAATCGATGCAGGGTTTCGTTCCAAGTGTCTTCATTAGTATCAACAGAGACGATAGAGTGCGATGGATTCCAGGGCGCATAATGTTCATATTTGTCTCCCAAATTTCGAAAATTCAGATAGGCGAGACCTGTGAAATGAAGCAAGATTTTTTCAAATGGATCAGCTCCTTCGATCTATGCGTGATTCTGAAACACGAGGAAGATGCTTCTTCTTACTTACCTCGTTGCCGGCGGATTGACTTGGGAACCGGGTTGCTTACTCTGGTGGATTGAGAGTGAGTGGTAGTAGTCGCGCTGGTGGTTGATTCGGTCATTTCGAGAAATAAGCTGTTCATGATGGATTCGGCCATTAATTCGATAACGAGCTGGTTCTCGAGTGATGTTGGACAGAAAGACAGTGATGCCCAGCGAGGTCGGGACAGATTTGAAAAAATTATCTTCAAAATACATACCAAAACTGAACTGCTGACCCGCTTCAACACCACACCAGCCCGACAACTGCGGCGCAGCTGCGTGCGCCACACCGCGCCCCATGATCAGAGACGTCAGGACCACCACTCAAAATCTCCATCCCACAATGGCTGATCCACTGGAGATGCACTAGGATGTGGCAAATCTGCCTGACCCCGGATGCCTTTGGCGGGTGTCCGCTGGACCACTGCTTTGGCTGGGACTCGCTACATTGGGAGCGCGGGCCCCGGTTTGGCCAGTCCGTTGGAGATGCTCTTAGGGCCAACAACAAGATGCTTATTTTTTCGATGAGATATTGTTTCGACATCATCGCCTCACATGCCATGGAAAATTGAAAAAGAAATGGGTACTGTCCATGTAGGACCACAGCTTTTCCTTGGATTCAGAGAATTTTTTGTACTTAAAATAGCCAGAAAGACATACCAGAGAATACAAAAAAAAAAAAAACACTTCATTCATCACGAGTTGCAGAAGATTCAGAGGGAGCTTGGTAAGATTGCGCAGCACAAACACAGTTTTGAGTGGCAATTAAAAAGAGATTATTCCACGTAACAACTAGAGCGCTTTGCAGATAATTGGGTGAAGAGAGGGAATCGGGTATCAAAGGCATGACATCATAGGTGATAATGAGCAGGAGATTAGAATCAAAACAGTGTATAATTTTAGTGATCAATTCAGTGATAGATTCAGCCATATCATATTCATAATCATTAATTTTGTCTATCAATTGAATAATTTGAGATATATTCTAACAGATAAGAGCATCTGCATCGGGCGGGTTAAAACCCCGTTTTAGGCTATTTTAGCAACAAACCTCCCACACCGGAGAGGTCAAACCTGACGCTATTGCTAAATTAATTTGTAGTTTTCGTCAAGCCTTGCCAAATCTAGCACCACTTGGCATTGTCGCCAAAGGGATCGCACATATCCAGAACACTCCACATCTCCCCTTCTTCTCTTCTTTGCTGCACCTCCACTCATCTCCACACATCACTTCAACTCCACAAAACTCAAATTCAATCTATAAAGATCAAGAAACATGGTCCGCGGGGCGAATTGGCTGGACGACAAAGATGCCCAGCTTGCAAGAAGCTGGCTTCATACTTCACAGAACCCAATATTTGCGAACTCAATGAAACGAGATCAGTTTTGGGAAAAAGCAGCCGAGCACTTCAATGAAAAGTCACCAGGTCAGGAAAGGAATGCAAACAGCCTCAAGAATAGGTCAGTAAAGTTTCATTTTTTTATACCCAATAAAAACAACGGTTCTTGTCCTAGATTACTTCGTAGATGGTCCAGTATCCGTTTGGCTGTCACTAAGTTCTGTGGCATATATGACTCACTCGAGCGAAATCCACCATCTGGATCCAAAGCACGTGATTGGGTGAACCAAGCCAAGACCCTTTATCATGATCAGACCAACAAAAACTTCACCTACGACCGTGCTTGGCACAAATTGCGAGACGCTCCGAAATGGCGAACGTTGATTGCAAAAACCTCAGCTCCCAATCTTATCGGAAACCCTGACTCGGCTTTGTCTTTGCAGCCTGCATCTACTGGTCAGAGCACTCCAAATCCTTCCGCCAACGCAAATGAAGCATCGATATCAGAAACTCAAAGCAATGGGATGCGACCTGTTGGTGTCAAGGCAGCCAAGCGAGCATTGAATCAATCTGAGTTGATGAGCAAGAAGCTCAAATTAATGGAATCATCTGCACATGACAGCCTCAAGATGAATCGATTGCGCCATGCCGAGATGTCCCGCGCAAACGATATCCAAGAATGACTTTTCAACATGGACATCATGTCCAAGGACCTCTCAACCTGTGTCGACGAATTTGAACGAGCTTTCTTTGAAGACGCAAAGAAGCAAATACTTGAGAAGATGAAAGAAGATTCTACTCGCCGTGCCGTTCAATCTGATTTGCAATCAATCTCTGGAACTCACTTGGACCAACAAGGTGGAGGTGGAGGTGAAGGAACCAGCATCAGTGATTCACTCAACTCTTCACACAGAGACAACTTGCCTAGCTCTGACGCTGCTCGCCTGGAAACCAAAGATGACAAAGATGGTTCTGATGACGAGGACAATCACAATACTCACGGAGCTTGTGACGGTACAACCATTGATCCTCTCTTTTTGTAGTTTTTTATTTATGATCTCTTTGTGATTGTTTTCTACACCTCTCTTTAGTTGTCACCATTCTTTGTTCATTAACCAAAAGACAATGAGAAACAGAACAACATCAAGTGATACCAATATAAAAGCCATCCAAAAATTAAGAAAAAAAAGAGATTATCTTGAGTTGGCATTTGAGCTGCCTTGCATGGCCCACTGGTAGGCAATAAGTGCCGTGGTCAGGTCCCGGTGCACTCTTTCAGAGGATAAGTTGTTTGCTATCTCTCTCCAAATTGTAAACTTGTTTGAAAAGGTTGGTGGCGATATGGAAAATGAGGATGTGTCTTGGTCTGGCACAGGATCCCGTACAAAATCTGAAACCCCCTCTTCAACCATCATGTTGTGCAATATGATGCAGCACTTGACGATGAGTTTGATGTCGTCCTGATACCACAATCGAATTGGCGACGTTAAGATGTGCCACTTGCTTTTGAGCCCTCCAAAAGCTCTCTCGATGTCCTTGCAAACCGCTTCCTGCACAGTATTGAAGTGCTTGGTCGCCATGTCCGAAGGATTGGAAACAGACTTCACAAATGCAGCCCAAGATGGGTAAATCCCATCACACAGATAGTAGCCCGAGTTGAACTGAGTGTTGTTGATGCTGAACGATACTGTCGACGACTGGCCATTGAGAATGTTATTGAAGATTGGAGAACGATTAAGAATGTTGATATCGTTATTTGTTCCGGGCGTTCCAAAAAAGCTGTGCCATATCCAACGACTTTTGGTGGCTACAGCTTCCAAGACCATGGTTGGCTCCTTTTCCTTTCCGGTGAATTGACCAGCCCAAGCGGTAGGACAGTTCTTCCACCCAACATGCCTGCAATCCAGGCTGCCCAAGCAGCCTGGAAAACCACGAGACGTGTTCTCCTTGAGAATTTCTTTCAGGTCGTTGTCAGTTGGCTGCCACAAGTATTCAGATCCATAGATATGTACAATTGATGCGGCAAAGATCTTCAGCATCTGGCGAGCCGTTGTTTCTCCAATACGGGCATATTCATCTGTAGCATCGGAGGACAGCCCATAGCCTAGTTGTCTTAACGCACACGTCACTTTCAAGGGAGTTGAGAGGCCCATCTTCCCAGTGCAATCCTATAAAGGAAATGTATAATTTCAGTTTTCTTTCTGTACTCAATGAGAAAGAAGTAAAGCTCACCGGTCTTTGAATAAAGTATACTGTTGAATTTTTGGTCTGCAGATCATTGCACAAGCGAAAAAACACCCCCTTTGTGACTCAAAAGCGACGCTCAAAATCATCTTTGCTGTAGATGGCTTCGTCATCTAGATAGTCGGCCATCAAGCGCACATGCCCGGAAAATGAGTCGCGCTCCTTGTTTGGGATGCGATTGAAGATTGGTGCGCGTTCTGATGGATTAATATCGTGGTCAGAATCATCAAAGAGGGCCATCAGTTGTTCTTCTTCCTGCTGTGCATCTTCATCCATGTCGGAAAGGAATTGAAGGTGGCGCCTAAAAGATTCATATCGCTCTCGTGGATTGCTGGACATGATTGATTTCGTAGGGGAACAAGATGTTGCAATAGAGTGTGACGCAGAAAAGAGGATAGAATCCTTGATTTAGCTGCAACCGGTGTAGCCGGGGGGCTGTGCGCTAAAATAGCCTCAATAAAAATTTGTATTATAGCTTTAAATTTAACCCGCCCGATGCGGATGCTCTAAGCTCAGGCGATTGGCTCAACGTTGCTAATTGATAAGAGTTCATGTCCGTGAAAGATTTCAATGGTGCTTTGTTCAGTCCATCTCTTGCTAACATCTTGAAGAACAACCTTGACAATTTGATGATAGGCAGTAAAGCCTGAGTGAGTGGGATAGCATTTTTGTTAATCCTTGGAAGGTCGTCCTCATAGAATGTCCCACTATGATTGAATTCTTGATGGATCAAGCGACGGATGAGTTGAGTTAATTCAGCAATTTTCATTTCATACGTAAGGAACTCAAGGCCCCAGTCATTTTGGATGTTGATAAATTCGTGACTCGTGAAACATTGGATGACTTTATCTCAACGGCTTTCTTCGTCTTAGCAGTGAGTGCTTTGTTTAATATATCTTGTTTTAGCTTGTACTTTCGACGCAAAGAGCTTGTAGTTTTGATAGGTCTTTTTAATTCCAGCATCGTACTAGAGCCAAAGTTAAAGAAAAAAACCTAATTCCGTATTTGATGTTCGAAGCTGATACAATAATGCTTCGCTTCTACATTCTTTGAATCCCTTTAAATCATTTTCGTCTCTCCGAGATGGTGCCAAAACGGGGTTTGGTTTGATCCCAGCAGCAATCGAAAAAATTTGACCTAAAGTGTGATCCAGTCCTGATTGAATCTCGATGATAAGTTCGAGTGTTGAACCATCGATATCGTCTTGTCATTCAGATGGGTTTAGTAGATTGGCTAGGGTATTGATTTGTCGTCGTAATGAAGGTAGGATATTGAATTGCAATTCATTGAGCGCTTTGTTCCAAGTTTCTCGATTAGTATCAACAGAGACGATGGCATGTACCTCGTTGAACTTGTCGTTAAACTTGGCTTCTAAATTTCGAAAATTTTCCACAATTGAATCTGTTGAATGAAACAAGATTTTGACCACTGTTCAACTACCTTTTATGTGCGATTTTTGAAAAAAAGAAAGATGTGCTTACCTCTTTGTTCACGGATTGATTCTGTAACCAAGTCAGTGGATTTAGATGTTGTGGTGGTTGGTTCGGTCATTTTGATGATCACAAGCTGATTTGTGATGTCGGACGGAGAGAATAGAGGTCAAAAGGCGGTCATAATTGGATTCGTGGGGTCGCGTTAGTGAGAAATATGTCCAAGATGAGCAACGCGCTTGACACAAGGCCCTATGTACCCGCGGCGGCGCGCAGGGGGGGCCGCGCCGCAGGGCTCAAGCTCCATGCGCTAGGAGCAATCTTTGTATGAAGGACACAAGAGAGCTTCACAGGCTTGGTGGCCCGTGGGTTGATTCGTTTTTTCTCATTTTGTCTGATGACATTTTCTTTCATCCATTCCCTAGACAGCCATTATTGTTCCACAAAAAGAGGAGTTTGACTGAACCCCGAGGAGGTAGCCAGCTGACAGAAATGGCTCCACGCTCGCCGCTCTGGAGTTTCTCTCCACATGCGTTGTAGGGGAGTCGAACCCCTGACGAGGCCAAGTGCCCAATGGCAAGGCCCCAGTTTACCGCTAGCCTAACAACGCTGTGTTGAATACGATGAGAACAAGGATCATGAAGGAAAGTGTACTAGAAACGTGGGTGGTTCTGTGAATCATGAACATGGCGTCGAGCAGGCGGATGAGGTGTAGCTCAGATGGTAAATCTTGCTTTGTTGGACTGACTTGGGTTTTTGTACATAGAGTGCTCAACGGTCAACCCACCAGTGACCAGAGCTTCAATGACCAGAGCTTCAATGAATGAAAATGACGTTCAGGACAACGCATCATCCCTTGCGAGTTGTTGTTCACAGTCCAAGGCACCGATGGCTGCTGAAGGCTGCCTTTTGAAGTTATATGTATATATCAGGACTTGAAAGGAATACATATTAATACATATTATGTCAAGGCACAGCAATTCTTTAAATTCTCGACGGAGGGTGACGTAATGGATAGCAGCCGATGACGCACAGTGCGGACCATCCCATCCCAGCAATTCGACATCTCGTGATATCCAACTCATAAAACAACCCTGCACTTTGAAACGAAGGATACAGCATGAACTCACCTCAAGACGACTCAGACTCATCTCACTCGGTCAAACTATACGCCTACGATCTCTCGAATGGACTTGCTCGCTCCATGTCGCTCGGATGGACGGGCCGTCAATTCGAAGCCATCTGGCATACCTCAGTGGTCTACGATAATCAAGTAGAAATCTTCTTCGGCCAAGGTTCAACTTCAATCCCTTGATGAATGGAATCAAAATTATTGAAATGACTCATCGGAATTCTTTTCGGTTTCTTGGGTACATAATAGGAATCACCACTTGTTCGCCTGGCCAAAGTCATCACGGAAAGCCCCTCAAAATTATGGATCTAGGTTCGACCATGATCGATCCTCAAACCTTGATGGAGTACATTGATGGACTTCGCCAACATGGACGGCTGATGTGTTAATCTCCATCTTTCTCATCATCTGTGTAGCATGCAAAACACCAGATTGTCCACTCATTTTTGTCCCTTTTAATTCGTACTTTGCAGCTATCATTTGCTCGAAAGAAACTGCAACCATTTCTCAAACGAGTTAGTGGGGTTTCTAAATGGGGCCAGTGTACCAGACTACATCCTCAAGCAAGTAATACTTCTATCACTCGATCCCATTTTTGTTGGAGGCGTACGATTTGCTAATTTGGCTAGAGGCTTCGGTTTTGTCCATTCAGTCTACCACAAGAATTTCTAGCAACCCCCTTGGGCGCATCCATGAGGCCCATGATCGAGCAGATGTTCCGAGGCACCAATCCAGTCCCTTCAGGGCATCAACTTCCTACGGCACCATCGGTCCAGACTCCAGCACATCTACTCGCCGATATTGCCTCTTCGGCTTATAGCCCTCCTACAGATCTCCATCTTGTTTCATGCTCGACCGTCACTGCTTTCGATAAAGAGCTCACACAACATCATTGTGTGGTAGCAAACTTCACCAACGAGAGGGGATGCCCACCTTGTAGGGTTATCGCACCCATTTATGAAGAATTGGCCAGAAAGTATCATTCTACACCCACCGGCTCAAACGCACATCACGGCCATCAGCACAAGGCAAAAGATATCAAATTCATAAAAGTTGACACGGCGACAAGCATGGAGCTAAGCCAGCGTTTTCAAATTCGTGCGACCCCTACGTTCAAGTTTTTCATCAACAAGGAAGAGGTCAGTGCTGCATGTGCCAGAAGATTTTTTTGATTTTTTTTAGACAAATAAAAATGCTGACTGAGAACTTGTGATGATCCTGCAATGCCCTCAATGTTCCAATCGCTTACTAATCTGCTTCATGAAAACTCACGCAAGTTACATTCAGGTTGGCGAAATGAAGGGTGCTAATCAAACCGAATTGGAGACTCAAATCAATTTGATGGTTTACACAGCCTATCCTCGTCAGTATCCCATCGCCATGTCATTCACCACAAGAATTAACTTCCTGATTGATTTCGGGGTTTCAAACCCTATTTGCGAGCAGCACATTCCCATCTCAAACTGAAGTTGCCAAAGATCAAAGCTTTGTCACCCAGTCCGATTCTATATCCGCAAGTGTTTAATTTCGACAAGGCTCTCAATAAGCTCCTGGAATCCTTTCCTCAGGACGGGAATAGTCCACGTGAGGTGATCAAGCAGACGTTTGAATGGGTGGTGATACCATTCCTGAGTAAAAAGACGGATCTCAATAGCCCCGATCGCTTTCTTCAGTGGGCCCGGGCCACGACTCAAGTATTGGATAGTTTGGGCTCCTCAGATAGCTTCCCCGCGCTGGATTTCTTGAGGCTGGCTGTTCTAAGGGAAGAATATGTCGATCAGCTCTTCATCTGCCCGCCTGAGTCCAACCCCCTTTACGAGGCCATTCGTGTGGGGACCTCTCAGGGCCAGGAGGGAGGGACCCTCGCGCGGCCATTTTCGCTGACACTCCTGCGGCTGATATCAAATGCACTGGGATCTCCGAAACTAGCAGAACAGATGATGGAGATGGAGACCAAGAACCAAATGCTGCTGCTCCGCTTCGTCGTCGGAAGATTGTTGGATGGCGATGTGGATGTACAAGTGCTAGCCTCGGGAGTCTTTTATGGGCTCGTCTCTCGCTGGGCCAGCAATCGAGTCGAATGGGTCGGTCCCCAGCACACATCTGAGGCCGGCGTGGAGGAGGAGTGGGAAATCGAGTCGATGAGCGCTTTGATTGAGAGCCTGGATAGAGAGGCCAAAAACGCAGAGCCCAACCCGGAAATGAGTCAGTCCATTTTCCACATACCTCCTGCTTGACAGAATACTGACCTGATGCTAACGTGTTTCTCGCATCGGATTTGCATTCAGCTTATCGACTGATAGCGACCATTGGAAAACTGATCTACTTATCCCCGTCGAGTGCCTCACTTACGACTCTTCTCGAGTCATTGGGATTCCCATCCACTATCAAAAGCTTGATGACCAAACCGGGGCTCTCGAAAGCTAATAACCACCCAGCCATCCAGGACTTGTGTAAAGAACTGCAGTCGCTCATGTAGCCTTAGAATATTTCACATCATCATCGTCATCATCATCATCACCATGGAATAGATCAGCAGACTTCCATTTCAACTCGCCAGCTTGAACATTCCAATATTTCGCGATACACAGCGTCATGCAAGTCTTCCAAGTTTTGGTTGTGCTCGAGAGAAGGCTGTGTGAGCACATGGAGAGGCAACCGAGTCCTCTTCATACTTGGAAGAGCGAGAAACAGTAAATAATAAAACTGGTCATTTATCTTCATCTTCATTCTTCTTTCATCGGATTGGCTGAGCTGAAATGTGACACATCGAAATCACATGATTCATCAATGCGATGACGTCAGGAGTTGGCTTACCAAGTATGTGGACGGCTCAGCTCAACGATTACCGTTAAATAATATGGAAGCGATCATCCGGCATGATTCCGATGAAGGCGAAACCACCGGCTTTCTCTGACCATGAGCAGGATTAAGGCGCACAGAGTTCACAGTCAGAGGTTTTTTGTGGAGTGGTTGTCATTTCCAGAAGGGCACGACACAAAACTCTTTCGTGGAGCGGGATGCTGATCAATAAGTCACTTCAGATGGCTTACCAAAAAGCTTCATCTACGGCACTTTTTCTCCTTCCATCCATTTCAGTTTGTAAATATGCATTTCTGTCCTCCGTTGATGGACTTGGTAATTATGTTCAAGCGTCATGCTGAAGCTGAAGGGCTTGGTGACGTCATACTTGGCGACCCAATGCAACTGTTGAACAATGATCATCTGACTCATCCATGCATTAGCAGAATGTATGCGCCCAGAGGCAACAACAACCCCGACCAGGTTCATCGAGAATAAATGGTCAAGAGGGTATTAGTTTTCCAACTTTCCCTGCTTGATCGCCCAAACTGAGAGTCTCCCTTCCTGCAAGTCGCTGTTTTAGTGTCGTTTGACCATCCATTCCGCCTCTCATCATCTTCATCATCAATCAATATGGCCTCCGCTTCCGACCAAGAACAGTACAAGACTTGCCGTGAGACTCCCTCCAAGGGCGTTAGTCGCCCTTCTCCACACCAGTTCCGAGCCAAACTGGGAGCGATGAGAGGGAGCATTGGTCTCCAACCCACTCAAATTCGAAGACCGGATCCTGATATCTCGGTCGGATCCAGAGGCAGGTCTCCTCACTCAGCCACTAGAAGTCCGCCCTTTGTTGGGCTCCTCGGCCGTCCTGCCAAAAACCCACATCCGTACAGTCGAAATAAATTATCTTCTACGTCGTCTCCGCAAACCTCGGAAACTTTTCCCTATAAACGCGCAAGCGCATCATTACTGCCCAATAAGACCTCAGAGCTCAGGCTTCGACAGCCGCCGTGCGATGAGAATGAGTCTGACAGACGACCGAATGAAACGGTATACCGAACTGAAAACGACCGGGGTATCAAAATGAGTCGTTCCACATTGCAGGCTCCACCCTCGGCGGCGGCTCAGATTCATAAATCTTCTCAAGCGGAATACCCAGCTCGGGAGACTCAAGTTGGCCTCACAGCAGCGAGATCGAGTGGCTACTCTGACCGAAGAAGTCACTTTGAGGAATCTGCAGAAAAACCCCGCGGCGAAATCAACCCGAGGTCAGATTCTGATGGCAGCAGTGAACACAATTACTCGTCTGCAAGGACTTTGCGCCGTGAGGACCCTAACAGCTTAAGTACAAGCAGTCCTCACCCTGGAGCGATAAATCAGCTAAATGGGTCAAGCCCGCCTGCAGCAGACCGAAGCAGCCTCGCTTCGTTCACCGTGAGTTTTTCTCTCTCTTTCGATTTGCCCCTCCTTATGAAAAATAATGTGAGATGTATTTTCGGACTATTTCATGTAGGATGTTCCCATAAGTCAGATTGGAATTGATGATTATAACGGAACACGAACGGCAGATAGGGGGGGCAAGGAAAAGAGCGGAAAAGGTAACAAAAGCGCTCTGAGAAATGAAGAAACATAACAAATAGCTACCCGAAACTAATGCTATTTCACATTTTCCGACCTGCTAGGAGAAAATCGCGAAGCAGAGGCTCTCAAACGAAGTGCTCCATTTTCCAAGCCAGGCTCAAGGAAGAGACAGTTTGTTTCTCCACCAGAATCGCACCTCTCACACACATCATCAAAAGCCCAAGTAGTGGCAAGTTTCGACGATTTTCTAAGCACGGTGGGAGAAAAAAACACGACTTTGGCGGAAGAATTGGATCGTACGGTAAATGAAGTTGACAGTGTTGATTCAAAACCATCACAAACTTACCTTCGAAAATTCAATCATTCAGGTCAAAGAAAATCATAATCTGAGAGCGCAAATCGACATGAACGAGGTGGAGAGGAGACGATATCGAGAAAGCTTAAAAAATCTTACCTCCAAGATCTTGCGGGAGTAAATCAGTTTTCGCTGCAATGCTTCTTGTTGCATTGATTTTTACTCTGATGTAAAAATCTTTTGAGCTGACAGGAAAGGAAAAATCGAACACAATTTCAATGAAATGAAACACCAAATGAGAGATCGCCTGGAACTCGAAAAAACACAATCCAAGGCTACCTCAACCGAGCTTGGTTCACTTCGAAAGGAAATACGTGAATCTCTCGAAGGTAACGAAAATATCCACTTGCTGCAGGAAATGCAATCCAACAATAGGTAATCGGCTCACGAAATCCTTTTTGGTCAATCTGAAAGCTTTCCACAGTATTCAGGAGATGCCAGGAGCTCAAGAGAACGACATGAAAGAACCCGACTGCATAATTTGTGTTGGCTTTCCAGATGCGCGCAAGGCGATTAATGTCGCGAAGGAAGTAGATGAAGATCGGCAGAAAAGTGCGCTGATGTGAGAAAAGTGACCCAGTTGATCTGCGAGTCTGATTTTTTTTCTGGCTTCCTTCTGGCACAAAACGAGCTAGAGCAAATGGTGATCGATATTCTGCGTAAAGAAGTAAGTTTTCTAGGTTCAAGGGATTGTTGCAGTATGGTTCCTGACAATTGCTTTCCGATTTCTCAGCTTGAGAGTAAATGTGGCCAGGTCACAGAGATGTCTCAGAGGATTCGTGAGTCATTCCATCTGCCTGTAAAGGAACGAAAACAACTAAATGTTCAATTAACTCCGTCGAAAAGATGAGATCGAAAATTTGAGCGGTCATCAATCAATCCATATGTCCAGAATGGAAGAAAGCTGGAAAGAAAAATCGCAAAAAATTCGTGAGTATAAATATTTGGACTGAGAAAATCTCAATGAGTCGAAATCTGATATTTCGGAGTTCTTTATTAGAATTAACCGTTCAAAGAAAGACAGAGTTAATCCTCGGCCGCTTGGATGAAAAATATTTTCTAGAAGTTAGAACGCCTTTCTTGTTACTTTTTCTTCAAGAATTCACAGCCCGTTGAATCCAACCCTATTTTTCTACTCCACCTTACACAAAAAGGAAGAAAAGCTGCGATCTAGAATCGAAGGCTTGGAAAAGCAGATATCATCGCAAAGCCAAGGATGTGCGGAGCATTCCAAGGAGCTGGAAGTCTTCAGGTTCAAGTGCGCTCAGCTTGAAATTGACTTAATCCCAAATTTCTGTTTGGGTTATAATACTGCGTTGTCATCTCAGGTTAGAACAATCGAAGCGCTCGTTGGAAATCGAGCAACAGGAGTAAGTAAATCTTCTCAATCTGATGTCGCATGAAGAGGGAGTATAACTTGAATCTATGTTAACAGTAACGCGAAGCATCGACAAGAGTCCTCCAAATTGAAGTGCGTCTCTTTTTATGACCACGCTTTCAATTCGATTTCAGTTGACTCGGTGCTTCTTCAATTGAAAAGTAACGAAATAAGTTGCGCTGAAGCTAAAATATGCCTCTTAGAGGGGCTTGCATCGAGACTCGCAAAAGAAAATTTCAAGTTGGACGCGAGTAGATCAAAAATTGGAACAGAGAACATCTCTTTGAGAAATCGATGTGTTGCGTTCTCGGAGGACTTGATCTTGCATCAAAATATTCTTGCCAAGGCCAATCAGGATGTCGAGAGCTTCAAGTCTAAACTGGAAGATCGCCAGTCAGTCCTTCTAGCCCTCCAAGCTTGTGAATCTGCTAACGAGTCGAGCAAGCTGGAAGTGCGCGCATTCAAAGAGAAAATCGAGAAAATTGAAGATCAAAACGTGATGTTAGAAACCGAAAAGGCTTGTATGAATTTACACCTGTCCGAATGTCACCTGAAAATCGAGGACTTGGAATACAAACAAAAAGAAGTCATACAAGTTTCTACTCGGGATTTCAATGAAGCCAGACGACTCCATCACGAAACCATAGATCTAAAAGAGAACATTCGGAAGCTTGAGGCTGACTTGGACAACACTAAGGAAGAAAACCAGAAAATTCAAAAAGATATCCTGTCGGAGAAAGAGCAAGTTATTAGCAACCAGAATCGTGAAGTCCAAAAACTTCAGGCACAGGTTGCTGACCTGAATCTGAGAAATTCGGAGCTCGAAATGGCTGGAGAATTACGTTACTCGAAGGAAACGGTTGATCGGCTGTCCGAAACGGTAAACCGTCAGATACACAAGCAGGAAGAATTTGATCAACTTCTAAAAGAGCGCCTTGAAAGTGAAAAAAGGTTGACGAATATGTACGAAGAAACCAAAAGACTGAGCGACTTACTTGAGAAACATGTGAGTTACACTGTCATAATCAGATAACTACCAATCTCTGTCAAGCGTTGAATGACGAATCGCAAACTTTTAGGAAAAAGAGGAAGGTAATCTTCAAGCACGCTTGAAGATCACGCAAAAAGAACTGGAGGGTTGCAAAAGTGAGATTGGTGATTTGAAAGATTCCAACGCCTTGCAAGTCTCTGCTGCAGCAGACATCCTTAACGAAACGGAGAAACAGGCTTCGGAATCCCGCAAACAAGCCGTTGGTCATTTTCTTTCTTTCTAGATCGCAGTCTTTCCCATTCTGGCTTACGTCTACGTCACAGGTGTCTAGTGCCAGGGAAAAGGCGGTGGCGGCGTTGGAGCATAAGTATGAATTGGTTAGCAGCTCTTATTGCCAATCAGCAACTGAGTATTCACCCTGACCGAAATGTTACGGAATCATGCTAGGTGTTGATGAATGCGAGTAAGTTGTGGCTCGCAACCTCTGATTTCGGGCTCAGCTTTGACAATCATTCCGTTGACAGACAACGAGAAAAAACGACTGGCGAAACAATTACAGGACAGCGAACGTCGTTTGCTGGCCATGTCTGCAGAATTGGCAAAAGCTAAAGGTCTTTCCAATTAGATCCCTTATGAAGCTCAATGGCTGCGCGTTTCTTTGCTGATCTGTTGATAAACCACTTTCAGGCAAACCTAGCTTAGAGGAATGTTTTTCAAGTTCCGAGCACAACGACCAAACTTCACGGCCTCCGCCCATCAGTAAGCTACTAAGCGCGGACCGACTGAGAAGATACAATGAGGTGAAAGAGTGTTTCTGATGAAGAAAGATGCTTTATATATGACAGGAAAGCAATCCGAGGCAATCGTTGGAGTAACAGACAGCGATTTCATCAAGAAGCAGGTTAGAATCCACATTTCACTCTATCTGAGTGAGGGCGGGCAGGATTAGAAAGACATTCACTAATTGTCTATGTGGAAACAGCAAACCATCCCCAAAACGGTACGAGTTGAGAGCCAGATACATTCTCAAGATAATGGCAAGTTTCCGGAGCTCTCACCTGATGTATGATTTTACTGACTTTCTCCAATGACTACGAGCAGACCATTCCCCTTCCCAACGCGAAAGCCGTAGAGAAATAGCCGATATTACTCAAAAAAGTAACATGGCAACAAGCGTTGTTTCGCAAGCTAGAAACGAAAATCCAGAGCTTCAAGCAGCGATCCCGAGAGCCAGTAGGTTCAAGCGAGCCACCAGGAATGCCGGGGTAAAGAAGCAAACCAAGCGCTCTTGACGTGCCAAACCACCGCCTTGTTGACCTCAGGTGCCCCACACACAAACCGGACCCAAGAAAATAACATGTCAGATAAGTGTTTTTGGTAGTGCTATAGCTCAACATTCGCCGGGAGTCTTCGTATTTTTCTGTTAGAAACCCTCTTCAAAATTTCGAGTGTCTCGGTATTTCGCAGCGGTAAAATATAAGAAGAGGAAAGACATGGATCAAAACCAATTGGTACATAAACTAAATAAGAGTCAAGGTCTGATACAGATGGCAAAGTGGCTACAATCATGATTGTTCACACAGTGCTTGTTTCTCGCCAATATGCCCTCCTTTGTTGAATCTGATGACCCTGACCACCAGTCCGCCTTAAATAAATGGCTATGATTAATATTGCTCACCATTTCACCACATGTGTTCATTGCAAAAAGTTATGTGTTTGTGGTTTTTTGAAGGAGGGGTCTGGGTGTTTTCAATTCTGTAAGAACAGAGGGCCATTTCTGTTCTCTTTTAATATTGGAGCTTTGCCCTCCTTGAGAATGGGTAATAAGGTCTGGTCCAATTGAACCTTAAACTTCAAGAATATCTGGTCATGTAACATGTAGAAAACCTCCCATGTTCCAGCTGACCAATATAGAAAATGCTTTCCATAAAAGAGTGTATTTTTGGATTTGAGATTGTGCACTGTGTATGTATCTTCATCTATATTTTTTGTCTCCATAATGCATATATTGAAACAACAGTGAGTTTTTTGTGTGATTATATTTAGGGTCTTGGTTAAACAACTCATAAAAATTAGAGAATCGACTCCCAAAACTGGTGGACGTCGAAATTACCATCTTTCGACGACCCAGCGACCATATAAGATGCGAAAAATGTGTCAACAGTTTTCCGCGAGCTAGACAGATGCGAATGAGAAACGATGAATTGCATATGTATAAAGAAACTATTTACAGACCTATAAGATGCAAAAAATGTGTCAACAGTTTTCCGCGGGCTAGACAGATGCGAATGAGAAACGATGAAGAACTACATCTGACTAGAGTGAGGTTTATAAGGTTTAGAGATTGAGAGATGAGATAGTGAATACTGAGAGTTTGAAATAGATACTCTTGGTTCATGAGAGAAATGACGATTTGAGAATGACAATGACAGAATATGAAATGTACAAAGTTGCTATCCTACGCCAGTCCTTACAGACCAAACAGGAGTCAATTCTCCAATTCTGCGTGAGAAATGGGAGTTGGCATGATAACATTCAATATATTAAATTTTATTCCAAGCTGCGACCCCTGTGGGAGTTGTCCAGCCAAAAACAAGCCTGAGTACGGGAGCCGATCCCCAGACAGGAGTTGACCCCCAAAAAACTCTGACCACAAGTCGGAGCGCATACAGCCAATCCCAAAAACTTTGCAAAGTCGGGGGGCACCCCCGGCCCAGAAATTTTCCTTTTTTTCTTTTTGCGCCACATTTTCACTGGACCATACAGGTCTGTATGAAACACAGCACCCCAGTCCCAAAAATCTATCTTTTTTGTTTTTGGGACTGGAAGGATGGGACCAGCACCATTGCAATCCTCTTGCAAAGTTACTGCTAATCCACGTATCAGGGGTGTTGTTGCTATCACCCGCAGGCAATTGCGGAGCCTGTGTGGGGAGACGGTCAACTCCCTCAGCCTGTACATCCTGCCGTACAGGCTGTGTGGCGCATATTATCTTCTGAAAAACTTGGTCTGGGGGTGCCCCCCAAGGCCGCAACGTTTGTGGGATTGGCTGTATCAACCCCCCCAAAAAAAACTCAACTCAAGTCAAACCAAACCAAACAAACACCTCACTCACCTCAATCAACCCGCCGTGAACAACACCCATCACCGCCTCACAACCAAACAAACACAAATCACCCACCACCAAGATGCCTACCAGCCCCAGAGACTGCCCATCCCCCTTCCTAGACCCCTCCTTCTACAAGAAGCACAAAGAAACCGCTCAAGAATTTCTCAAAATGAAAAATCAAGAAAAAACTACAAAAAAACATGACAAAGAAGAAAAAGCATAAAAAAATTATAAAAAAGATACTCCAAAAGAAAAAAATATTAGTTTAGTTTTAAATAGTAATGATAGTAATGTATCAGTAGATAATAATAAAATTGTTAGTCAAAATGAAATCAATCCTCAACTTGCAAATGACAATGAAGAACAAGCTAAACAACAAAAGATAATTGAAACCTGCTTAGAGATACTAGAAAAAAATGAAAGAGATGAGCAAGAAGAAGATCAAACTGAAGCAACAGAAATAGTCAAAAATTTAGACATAGAAGATAATAAATCCTTTGAAGAAGAAGAAGAAATAAATAATCAAGAAGATCACCCGGAAAATCAAGAAGATCAAGCTGATCAGCAAGCCTCCCTTGAAATTCCACCTCCACCTGAAGGCATCTACGACACCCTCAATAATCTCACTGCTGCTGTCAAGGATTTTGCGGTACTGCACGGCTATGCCATTGTGAAAAAACGAACTGTTGCTGAAAAAAGTGCTCAATTTAAATGTGACAGGTGAGCATTTTTTCTGATATTTTTCCCTTCATAATTCTCTTGGTTCTTCTACTGCTTACATGTTGATTATGATGATTTTTCCTGGCGCTGACTGGTGTTTAATTTTTTTGATTTATTTTCAGGCAAGTTGAAAGGTTTTATTTCTGTTATTTCTGCTTAATTTGTCCTTTTTCTTGTTGCGTGCTAACAATTTCTTTTTTTGTCTTTTAGAGGAGGAAACCCCAAGCGTAACATGCGTAAAAGAAATCGTCAACCCCCAAAGTTACCCGTTTGATCAACTGCCCTTTTGCCGGGTCTGCATATTTCCAGAAGAAGAAGGGCCACTGGCGTTTCCGTGTTCTTAATCCTGCTCACAACCACTCCTCATCTCTTGCGCCCTCCGCCCACACCGCTGTGGTGTTCCATTCCAGCTCCAATGCCAAAGAGGTACATTCATATATTACAAGTTCACTTACAAGATGTACACTAGAGTAGGATACAAGAGGAGGAAGATCAGGGAGGAGTACAGAAGGAATCTGGAAGAATACACGATACACCAACATCACAGAATCAACAACAAGGAAGAGTTACACCAACAGCAAGCAGGAAATACGGACAATGGTAGCAGTACAAGGAGCGGACACAGGGGGAAGAAGGGGAAGAAGGACCAGGAGGATGAGAGGCCTAGACCCTGAACAGGATGGAAGCTGGAAGGATTGGAAGAAAGAAGGGGTGATGGAAGGTGTTTCAGCCCCTGGATGGAAGAATAGAAGAAGGAGGAAGAACGGGCTGTATTGTACACAGTACAGGGGGGGAGTGGGCACAGAAATGATGTCATGCTGTGCAGAAATGATGTCATGCTGTGCTGAAACCATAGCAACAAGGAGCAGGCTGTGCAGCTGACCAGTTCACCTGCAGCATAAATCCCTCAAAGGACCTTCTCTTGGAGCTAAATTCCCTCATCTTTTCCTATATAAGGAGGTCATTTCCCCACCACTGTTGTTTTCTTTTTCCTGAGCCACTTACTAAGAGAGTATAGTGTGTCTCACCAGTCATCAAGTTAGTCATCAAGTGTAGTCATCGAGTGTAGTCATCAGTGTTATCAGTCAATAAGTCAATCAATCAGTTATCAACCCCAACAATAAAAACATTTCTCAAACCCCCAATCAATCAACAAACAACCCAATCAATCAACAAACAAATCAATCAATCAACAACAAACTCAACAATCATCAACAATCACCTGCAATATTCCAACACACTATTGCACTTTCACATAATCAATCCCACGATTCGATTATCCATATCATTAGTTATAAGCGGTCTACTCAAATACAACAACAAATAAGGTCTAAGTCTGATTGAGATTACTATACTTAGTAAACTTAATCTTGAAATCAGCCATTTCTCTTTTTATATTGATTTTAAGATTCCTTACAAAGGGTATAGTATTTATAAAGGGGAAGGCCAATAAACCACCCATAAACTGACTGTTTTAGCCTTTCAACCTAACTCACCAGTTTATTTCCCCCAGCCGGATCTTTACCAAATATTATCATTTGTCCCACAGGAGTCCTACATCTGGTGTCCCAACAGTGGCCGATTTCCTTCAAATTAGATCAAATCTGTTGGCGTGTTGCGTGGATCACCTCAACCAATCCTGGATCAAGAAAACTCCGTGGACGTAGGCGAGGATAGATTTTGAACATGTGGCGCAGCGTGGATACGAGTCAAGGAGAAGAGTCAAGCCAGGAAGAATAGGATATCACCCAGCAGAAGATCAGTCAAGAATAAAACATCAAATCGGAAAAACACAATAAAATTAGAAAAACAAATCAAAACCTTCCCAGCATGGATAAAACACTACAGGAAATGCAGGAAACATCAGAAAGGATGAAGGTACAGCAGGATAAAATGAATCAGTTCGAGGACTCCCTAAAAGAGATGCATGATATGATGGCTATGTTTTTAGAACAAAGCAAATCACCAAAAGACGTACCATTTCCAGAAACACCATTGCGAAAAGGACAAACCCCTTGATTCACGACATCAACCCCATTCACAGGAAGAACAACTGGCTTGGACACGACCATTCAGGACGACAAAGAAAGTCTAATGGATTCATCAGAAGAGGAGGAACCTCAACCTACCAGGACCAGGTCATATCAAAAATTACCAGACAAAGAGAAAGGTGTGGTACTGGACACCAAGAAGCTGAACGTGGAATTTGACGGGTCCAAAGTAGAATTATTCATCAAACGAGTGGAGAAAATAGCAATATTACAGAAGGCCGGAGGGCAGGATGTAGCTTTACAATTACCATTTACAATCAAGGACAGGAAGATTAGCAAATGCATCGAGTATATGGAAGGACACGAGAATTGCGACTGGGAACTACTGAAGAAGGAACTTATCAGCAAGTGGGGAAGAGCAACACCCAAGAGACGATTTGATGAGAGTTCAGTATCCAATTCAGTTAGAAAGTACTCAGACAAAGGTGGAATCCAAACCAAGGAGGAATACAGGACATTTATTGGCAAGCTGGAGGAGATCTTGGCCTACTTGACGAGGATGGAATACGAGGACATAAATGCAGAAAGCGGAGAACCACTCTGGAGAGCAATTGCCTTGGAGATACGCCAAGACATTGCACGAGATCTAGCCCACAATAAGAAGTTGAAGAAGACCAAGGACGGAAAAGCGCTGGTACCCAAGTTGGCTCAATTGAAGGACTACGTGGAAGCATCACTATCCGTTTTGGACCTGGAAGTAGGAGGAAAATCCATGAAGAAATTAAGCAAGGCACCAGAAGTTAAGAAGGAAGTTCAAACAGAGACAAAAGCACCAGAAGGAGCCAGTAAAATCCAGACCTTAGAAGAAGAGATCAAGAGATTACGAACGGAATTGAATACCAGTCAGAACTCAAGAAGATTACCACCACAAATTTCAGGATATCAGCCTCCCCCAGCAGGACAGCAACCGTTTGGAGCAAACCCGTTTCCCAGGAACCCAATCCAGTGTTATGACTGCAAAGGAGCCGATCATATGTCCATGTTTTGCGCAAAATTAGGTGAAGATATCAAAAAACGGCTAGTATTCAAGCAAGGACCAAATTTCTATTATCCAAATCGTCAACCAATTCCAACAGACGTCAAAGAATCAGTTTGTGAGCTAGCAGAAAAGTATGTGGAGAAAGAAGGAATGACTCAGCAAGAAGGCAAGAAGACCAACTCAGCAACTTGGACCCACAATGAAGAATTACCAATGCAAATGCCCACAACGTCTATGATAGAAATCAACCAATGGGATATGTGGAGCCCGCCAGTCATTCATTGAAACGAGCAAGATCCGGAGTACGAGGTTGGATTTGGATTGAGAAGATCAGCAAGATTAGGAGATAAGAGTCAGCCTACTCAGTCAAGACCTGAGGAAGTTATCAAACCAGCAAAAAGTGTACCCAAACCTCCACCTCCAAATCAAGAAGCAAACAAGAATCCGGCAGCACCAAAGAAGAGAAGACCAAGTTATCCAGGAGCGTGGGTAGAAGGAGCATCAGACGGCAACAGCAGTGACAGAAGCGTGATTCAAGAACCAGTCAAATCCAAGGGTAAGGAGAAGGAAAAGAAAGAGGAGGAAGAAGGCTTGAAGGAATTAACAGGGAAACTGACAGACAAAGCTAAAGTTGGGGGGGGACTAAGGAAAAAGATATTGAAGCAATCCTTCACAGTCACCTTGGAAGAACTCTTACTTGTAGCGCCAAGATTTATTCAAGAATTACATCACTTTTCAGAGGAAGAATCCAAGACCATCCTTCAAAGCCAACAATCCGGACGAGTAAACAGCGGTGAATTTGAGGAAGAACTGGATGGCCAACAACAAGAGTTTCACATGGACGACTATAAACCATTACAACCTTTAACGTACGCATGTCCGTTGGGATTTGTGGACGTCACCATCAACGGAAGAAAAGTCAAAGCATTAGTGGATAGTGGATCAGAATTAAACATCATGCCGGAAGATCAAGCTATAAAGTTACAATTACCAACCAAGGAAGTTCACATGAGGATTACGGGTATTGGCGGTCACACTTCTCCAGTAGTAGGACTTGCTGAAGAAGTACCACTCCATATTGATACACAGAATAATAAACGTGCTAACTTCTTCATAGTTTGAGGGAAGGTCCATACCGTGCTGGGAAGACCCTTCTTAGCTGATCATAAAGTCCGTTTAGAGTTGTCGCAGGATCGTGGAGAGATTCTAAGCTATGAGGTCTGGGACGGAGCACGTTTCTGTATACCTATCTGCGCACCAAGGATTCCAGGATGGCAAATGGCCCCACCGCGACGTCACGTTATGAATAAATGTGTCCATCAACTTCAGTTACCGGAATACTTGAGTGAAGAAGAAAGTACCTTGGAGACATTGGCCAGCAGCACGGGAAGCCTGAACATAGAAGAACCTGATAAATCTCAACAGACGGAAGGATTAGTGGAGCGTATATTCAGCCAAGAAGATATACCAGAAGCCACACCAATTTTGGAAGAACAAGGATGGGACTTAGCCACAGAGGAGAACAATAACCCAGAAGATGAAGAACCATGGACAACAGAAGCATACATCCCAACCAACAATGATGAATGGCTAGAATTTGAAGTATATGAGCCTAAGCGGAAGAAGAGAGCTTTCAAGGTCAATAGTGCGCTAGGATTGGATTATTTGGACGGTGGATTCCCAACTCAAGATTTCTTACAGCTATACCCAGAAACATTCCCACCCACCGGAGGCGGCATTTGGGAAGAGCTTCCTGGATACCCAGCTGGACGGATTGGATTCGCGATGCTATTGAATGATGATGGGTTGCATGGATACTTGAGGAACGACGAGATCTGGTCGGCCTACTGGTGGATGCCTCCCCAATACCAACGAGAAGTTTATTTTGGAAGCCTGGACGCATCAATGTTTATGAAGCAACACCGGAAATGGGCAATAAGTCAGGACAGGAACGCCATAAGCAAGCAGAAAGAAGAAGAATTTTTAGTAAACACGGTACAAGGAATGGTTGAAATCTTTGGACGGCTCACCTGGGACGGATTCTGCTGGAGCTTGCGTCAAGAGCAAAAGAAGATGGGAGACCAGTATGCCACATTCTGGCAGGACTGGGAAGACTGCTTCTTTGAACACTAAGATAAACTCACCAACAAAAGTGTATATAAGAGTAAAAACAGAAAAGAAAGAGAAAAAGAATGAAAAATAGAAAAGAACAGAAAAAAAAAAAAAACACTCAAGTTATCATCCATTCCACTATCAAGCTTAATTCTTTTTGCTCAGGCATCATCAATCAGTTTCAGTCAAATTCTGTCCCATCAGCCTCAGATTTTGATGAAGAATAATTAGCCAGAAAAAAAAAATATAAAAAAAAAATAAACATACCATCAGTCATCATCTCTCTATACTCAGCGCACTCCAGGTCTAAACCCAGTGAATCTCCCTCTCATCACATTTTCCCTTATTCAAAAGATAATAGCAGTTAATTTCATGAGTAAAAATAAATGAATAAAATACAACTATAAAGAAAAAAAAAAAAGAAAAGAAAGAAAGAAAAGAAATAAATAAATAAATAAATAGAAAAACCAGTTAGCTATGTACATTAGGGCTGCTCATCCAATCATATCAATCACAGAAGGATATCCACACAGAAAAAGAAAGAGAAAGAAGTTTTAGGTTATCATCATTATTTTCCTTTCCACTTTTTTTAGGTCCCAGCGTTCTTGGGTTGGTTGAAATTTAGTCATCCCAAGGTGTTGGGCAAAAGCCGGCAGTCTGCTGCGTGTTGTTGTTGCTTGGCTGTTGAAAATCAACCTGATCGAGGATAGCAGCGTGGAAGCAGGGCACGGTTAGCTTGTTAACTGGGGGACATCGCGGCGGTGGAGCGGTCAGGATAGGCGTGGGCAAGACAAGGGGCTCGGGCTTAGCCGCCAGGTTCACAAACGGAGTGTGATCGATTGGATGCGCCGGAATCGTTGGCACGACCTTTGGCTAAAGGAAAGAGAAGAAATCTCTGCGCCGTCCGGGCGATGTTCATGTCCATAATTGGCAAGGCGCTGGCGGTCTGCTCATCAGTGGTGGTTGCATGATTGGTCGCATCGGCGGCGGGAGCAAATTTGCAAGGGGCGGACATTTTTTTGGGGGGTTTTCTGCTGTGGTGTTGCTGAAGTCGAGGCGGGAGGAAAGTCAGCAAGCGAAGAGCGACGAGGAACGAAAAGGGCAAGGGCAAGCTCAGCTTTTATAGCCAACCGACGACCAAGGCCAAGTTGTGGGACCGATCTATTCCCGCTTACAGCTTGAGAAGACAGGCAAAGATCCGTTTGAGTTGGGCCTTACAGGCATACAGGTGGGGGCGGTGCACCGAATCTTTGCGCTGACGTCAACAGAGCAAAGAGGACCAACCGGACCAGCCAGCTTGTGTGGACGTTACACGAGAGACGTCTTGTACAGCGGCAAGCGTACCGACAAAAAAAAAAAAAAAAAAAAACCGGGCATTAGTCTATTTGAATTGGATCATACAGGCTATACAGAAGAAGGATATTGTACGTCAGCAAGGGAAGCCAAAAAGCAAGAACAAGGAAAATGGCTCACCAGGAGGTTCCAGGCTGAAGTATCCAGTCGATCGGGGCGAGACATCCTGCGATCAAGCTGGGAACACTCTCCCCAAGGTATACAGGCTGCGCGACTGGGAACCTTTCGGGGTTTCACTCCCCGTTCACAAATCTTCCAGGGAACACACCCCAGCTGGTTTGGTCACTCATTACAGTCCACAGCACAGTTACTAATATTCAAAAATACACAACAGAAAAGGAACAAAAAATCATTAAAAAAAAAAAAGTAGTGGCAGAGAAACAGAAGAAGCCAAAACATGTCAATCAGTAAAAGTAATAGAATGAAACAAAATAAATAAAAACAGAATGAAAAATAGATCAGCAAAATCAGACAAAAACAAGATGAAAACATAAAAATCAGTGTGTGTAGGCTGCATTCCAAAATGTTAGCTAAGGGAATGGGTGGGACATGTCAAAAATTTCTTCTCACTTTCTTTCATTATTATTTTATCAGATTACATAACAGGTACACAATTAAAACAGGCAAGATGGAAGGACAGAACGGCAATTTTTTTTTTCAGTAGGACAGCAAATCAAACAAAAATTCGGCTCAAGTGATCTCAAACCAACCAAACCATGAATAAATTCAACAGACGGAAGAAAATCTTATGCGCTCAAGGGATCAGGATCCATTATTTATCTTCTCAGTTCAGCAACAATTCACCTAGGCCGTATAGCAAAAACAATTCCAAATGCACAAAAACAAATTCAAAAATGAAGGCAGAAGAACGGTTTTATCATCATCACTCTTGTCAGACCCCGGCCAATTTTCTCTTTTTTTTCTTTGGCATTTCCGTGAATGCTGTGGACAGCATTAAGTTGGGGGGGGATGTGGTGTTCCATTTCCGCTCCAATGCCAAAGAGGTACATTCATATATTACAAGTTCACTTACAAGATGTACACTAGAGTAGGATACAAGAGGAGGAAGATCAGGGAGGAGTACAGAAGGAATCTGGAAGAATACACGATACACCAACATCACAGAATCAACAACAAGGAAGAGTTACACCAACAGCAAGCAGGAAATACGGACAATGGTAGCAGTACAAGGAGCGGACACAGGGGGAAGAAGGGGAAGAAGGACCAGGAGGAGGAGAGGCCTAGACCCCAAACAGGATGGAAGCTGGAAGGATTGGAAGAAAGAAGGGGTGATGGAAGGTGTTTCAGCCCCTGGATGGAAGAATAGAAGAAGGAGGAAGAACGGGCTGTATTGTACACAGTACAGGGGGGGAGTGGGCACAGAAATGATGTCATGCTGTGCAGAAATGATGTCATGCTGTGCTGAAACCATAGCAACAAGGAGCAGGCTGTGCAGCTGACCAGTTCACCTGCAGCATAAATCCCTCAAAGGACCTTCTCTTGGAGCTAAATTCCCTCATCTTTTCCTATATAAGGAGGTCATTTCCCCACCACTTTTGTTTTCTTTTTTCCTCAGCCACTTACTAAGAGAGTATAGTGTGTCTCACCAGTCAGCAAGTTAGTCATCAAGTGTAGTCATCGAGTGTAGTCATTAGTGTTATCAGTCAATAAGTCGATCAATCAGTTATCAACCCCAACAATAAAAAAACATTTCTCAAACCCCCAATCAATCAACAAACAACCCAATCAATCAACAAACACATCAATCAATCAACAACAAACTCAACAATCATCAACAATCACCTGCAATAGTCCAACACACTATTGCACTTTCACATAATCAATCCCACGATTTGATTATCCATATCATTAGTTATAAGCGGTCTACTCAAAAACAACAACAAATAAGGTCTAAGTCTGATTGAGATTACCATACTTAGTAAACTTAATCTTGAAATCAGCCATTTCTCTTTTTATATTGATTTTAAGATTCCTTACAAAGGGTATAGTATTTATAAAGGGGCAGGCCAATAAACCACCCGTAAACTGACTGTTTTAGCCTTTCAACCTAACTCACCAGTTTATTTCCCCCAGCCGGATCTTTACCAAATATTATCATTTGTCCCACAGGAGTCCTACACCGCCAACCGTCAGCTCACCAAATCCCTTTATGAAGAAATGAAAAAACTCAGTGACGCTGGATTGAAACCCTCGGTTTTTCTTGCCACTTTGAAGAAAACACACCCCAACAAAACAATCTTGGCCACCATTTCAACAATCTACACTCACTACCAGAAAATCTGCTTCAACTGCCACCAGTTGACATGCAGGCTAGTCCCATCTTACTCCCCTTTTACTTCCAATTTAATCCAAAACAACTTTTTTGGCACAGTCACTGTGCACAATGCACAGTGACTGTGCATTGAAGTTGGGTTGAAGTTTTTTTTGAGTAAGATTCAAGTAAAACACAAGTTAAATCAAAGTGACTGCATGTCAACTGGTGGCAGTTGAAGCAGATTTTCTGGTAGTGACTGCGCGCAAGAAAGCCACTCAAGAAATGCTCCAAGGCATCAGCCCTGTTGTCCATCTCCACCAAACTCTCCAAAGCTCTGATTTCACTAATGCGGCTAAAACTGACGATGAAGGCAACCTCACCGCTTTATTTTTTTGTCACGCGCGTTCCATTGAACTCCTCTCTTCCTATCACTACATCCTATTCCTCAATTGCACCTACAAAACAAACAAATACAAGATGCCGCTCCTCCACATCACCGGCGTAAATGGCTCAAACAAATCTTTCAGTCTTGCTTTTTGTTTTCTACGCAACAAGACTCAAGATTACTATGAATGGGCACTTCAAAATGTCCTCAATATCTTTCAATCAAATGAAATCCCCCTTCCTGAAGTTGTGATCACGGACCAAGAACAAGCTCTCATCAACTCCCTCTCCAAAATATTCCCTGACGCATACCACATGCTGTGCATCTGGCACATTGAGAAGAACCTGGTCACCAACGGCGCAAAATAAATCAAAAACAAGGATTCTGAACACGAGATGATTAAAAAATGGAATAGTCTGATACGTTTATCTTCTCCATCTGATTTCAGCGCCTCTTTTTCCAGATTTTCTTCTCATTTTGGTGCGGACTTTCAGAAGTATATGGATTCTCAGTGTCTCCCAGTTGCAGAAAAATACTCAAATGCTTGGATGAAATCAATCACTCATTTTGACAACCAAAAAAACTTCCCGAATTGAATCTGGTCATGCTTTCATCAAATCTCACCTCCTTGGTCCTAACCATTCCTTCACTTCTGTCGTCAAGATGATAACCAATGCACTGGAGGCTCAAGCTCACAAAATCTTGGCTCACTATCACCAACAGAAGATTAACCCTCTCTGCAATATGACCAAGATTTTTGAGAACTGTCACGGCCGCATCACTCACTACGCTCTCCGGAAGGCGCAGGCCAACTTAAGAGACATTGCATCTCTTGAGAAGACTGCAACTTGCAATGGATTCCATCAAAAATGGACGGGGATCCCTTGCAAGCACCGTCTAGCAGAATTGGTGGATTTGGGGGCGTTGGTTGAGCCAGAGGAGTTCCATCCTCAATGGCTAATTAGGGTATGTCTCTTTCCATTTTATATTTTTCCATTTCCTTCCACTTTCCTCCTTTTCCCCATCTTTTGAGGGGGAGGCGCTGGGAGTCGTCTACCAAAAAAAAAGAAAAAAAATGTAAATTTGGGAGTTGCCGGGAGTCGGTGTGCCTTTTTCTTTGCCAAAAATAAGTCAATGGGAGTTGATGGGAGTCGGAAAGTGAATGAGTCAGTTTTGGTTTTTAAATGGGAGTTGCTGTTCTTTGTCAGCCTTAGAGACAACACAGTTGCCCAAAAGGCTTCAACAGTGTTATCATCTTATTCTTCTCTTCAATTTGATCATTTTCATATGATAATATCCATACTTTGTTGTGTATAAGTGTGAAGTAATTAACTATTAAGTTCACATAACATCTAATTATTTTTTAAGTTCAACTTCATAATGCATATTCATTTTGATCAACATGGTTCATCCCCCTCAGAGTTGGGCAGATGAAAATTTTCATCATCACTCAGAACCACCAACTTAGAAGAATCAGACAACTCTGGACAACATCACTCCTCACTACTCAATCAACACAGGTTCCATCACATCCCTATGTTGTTGTGGTCATTTGGTGTCATCTGATTGAATAGTAAGCAGCTCTTTCCAGTTCTCTCCTTCTTCAAAGTTCCTCTGAGCTCTTGATCTTTTCATCAATTCTGCTCATCTTCTTCTTCAATCAAATAAAGAATCAAATCAATAAAACATATCATCTGTGCTTCTGTGGACTGCTGCTAAAATCCACATAGGTTTCCTGCTACATAACCTTTGCCAGTTTCCTTTGGCATAAAAAAGCAAGGCAGTCTCTGACTGGACCTTCTCTGTTTCTTAAGAGAAGAGGGGTTAAGCTTAGCTGCCCTTAAACCATCCTCCTTTAAGGAGAGAACCAGAATAGCCCATAGAAGGCCAAAGATCTTCATCTTCATAGTTATAACTCTATTCTTCTTCCTCTCCTCCTTCCTTTTCTTCTTCACAATAGTTGTCCTCTCCTTATCCTTTCTGGAATCAACTATTGTGCCCCCATTCTTGTGTCCTGTTGTCGCATAAGAGACCCAGGCTCACATTCTCTGACCCGCTCAGTTGGGAGTCGTCAGACTGATTTTATTGTTCATTGTTGATTTTTGGGTGTCGATGGATGTTGGCCAACTAACAGGAGCACCAAGAAAAAATTTTTGGGAGTCGTCAGTTCATTCCATCCATATGCCAAAGAGAATGGGAGTTGGAAAGCTAATTTAATTTTTTTGTTTGAAATTTAGGGAGTCAACAGGTGTTGCCCAAACAATTAAGGCACCAAATTAATCATCATAGGAGTTGTCAGTTACGTCTCTCTTTTTATCAATCAAATGGGAGTCGACAGTCTAATTGGTTTTATTTTTTTTGTTTGGGTGTCAATGGGTGTTGGCGCTCCAATTGCTGCACCAACAATACACACAACGGGAGTTGTCAACTCACCTCATTTGGGAGTCGATCTACTTGGGAGTCGGAAAACTAATCTCCAAGAAATCATTTTACTTTTTGGGAGTCAATGGGAGTGAATACACCAAAACCCCCAGCAAAACTACTCCCAATGGGAGTCGGCGCCTACCCCTCCCAATACCCCCCTCCTAAGGCCTAGTTACACATTCCCTTCCATGATAAGGACACTGATTAAGCCATTCACATCCCTGAACAGAACTACAAACGCCCCAATCTGAAATCTGATGCTAAATTTGAAGAAAGAATTGGCAAGGTAAAAGAAAAACTCCTCAAATTGAATCCTGCAATGCATAATATTTGATTGAACGCTATCAACCGGCTTTTGGATGGCTCTGGAAACATTGTCGACATCAAGCTTCCCAAGAAAACTCCTCAAGGACTTGGAAGACCCAAAGGTGCAACCAACAAGCCCAAAAACCCCACCCACACATCCAAGACTCCGACTGGCAAAACTACCAAACCCAAATCAACAGCCAGAAAAACAAACCACCCAAAATCCACGACTAGAGACCCTTCAGCTTTTGAATACGTGGAGAAAAAAAGTAAGAGGGAACTTTTGATTGCAGCTGGGATCAAAAGAAAAAAAGAAAGAGAAGAAAAATTCAAGAAAAGAGACAAGAAAGAAAAGAAGAAGAAAGAAAAGGAAGAAGCTTTGAGAAAAAAAAAGGAATCCGCCGCACCAATCCGTACCAGACCCGTCAGAAAAGCAGCCGCAAGATCCAATCCAGTTCCAGAACCACCACCAAAGAAGAAGCTCCGTGCCGTCCAAATTGCTAGCCGCCTCCCAATAACCTCAACTGTGCCAAAAGGACAAACTACAGAGCCCCAATTACCTGAAGAAGAACCTCCCACTCCGCAAAGCATGGGAGGACTCATACTAAATGAAGGCACTCCCAGAAATAGTCCTACATTACGTCGACACCACCCTCAATGTTGATTCAGATGGTCATTGTGGATTTTGAGTAGTTGCGCACTGTCTTGGTCGAGGCCAAAATGAATTCTCCAGCATCCAAACCCAACTCAATAAACACATTGTGGACAACAGAAGATTCTACAAAATCCACTCTTTTTTAACGGACATCAATGCAATGTTAAGAAGAATCAGTTTTCCAGATATTGAGGAGACTTGTCACATACGCAACTGGATGTGCATGCCAAGCATGGGTGACCCAATTGCCAATGCCTTCAATTGTCCAGTTTTCTTTTTCTCCCAATCTATTTCCCATACTTTTTTCCCGGCCATGTGCCCCCCAAACAACAATCCCCCCATCTTTATTGCTTTTACCTCTTCACATTTTGTGGTTGTTTGGCTGAAAAATCCACTTCTCTTTCCTGCCCCTGTTTTGCAGGTTGACTAGGAGGTTGCAGCTGAACCTGAGGCTTTAGAGTGGAAGAAAAAATATGTGAAATGTTTTGATTTGACTGAAACTCTCAAGGCTGCAGCCCCCTCAAATAAATATAAAGACTATTAGTTTTCTTTTCCTGTTATTTGTTATTGAGATATTTCTTCTTTTTTCTTCTTCTTCTTATTATTTCCTTGCTTATTATATCTAGTGGATGATATGTAGTTGGTTTTACCTATGCTGCTTGAACATATTTCACTCCTCAGCTGTGATCCAAATTCATTAGTTTTCACATGTGAATCTGGCTTTTTTGATGAGGTTTTGAATGGGTAAATTACCTGGGCTATTGACTTAGCCTTGAAAAGCAGACTTCAAGGTATATAATGAGGCTTTTTTGAAATTTTGGGGGCTCTGGAGGAAGTGATTGAAAGTATAAACAGTGATGTGAGAAATCATCCCAGGAATACTGTACCTAAGTGTGAAGGCTAACATTTGAGTGCACTGGCCAGCTAAATCTGTTTAATTCCAGCTTAAAAAAATAAAAAGGTCTTCTATTGGATTCTTTAATAAGTTTTGTTATTCAGTGGCTCCTACAATGAAATCAGTACAGCTTTTGTTGTTAAGAAAAGTAGGAATAGAAAAACTCTACTCAAAAATCACACGCCTATTGCTACAATCAATTGTGGGTGTATGCTGGAGCTAATATGCTCCAAAAATACTTTTCAGGTTATTTCCTAATTAATTTTAAAGTTTGGGGCGCTTGGCCCCACTCATTACGGAGGAATTAATTGTTTTGATTATTTTTGAAAATTTTCCTGCCAACTCCCAAATGGTATATCCAAATTGGAGAATCGACTCCCAAGAATGTGCCGCAGTGTTTTTACGTCCACCTTCAGTCACTCAGTGGTCGAAATATGGTAATTTCGACGTCCACCAGTTTTGGGAGTTGATGCTCTAATTTTTATGAGTTGTTTAACCAAGACCCTATATTTATTCTATTGAATTTAGTCTTCCTGGAAAATGTGTAAGATTGGCTAATGATGGTGGATGGAATTGCATGTAAATTGGCTGGGGTATGTAGAAGTGCAATCTATATTAAAAAGGCTCACAAATATGAAGGGGTTTGTGGAGTTGTATACATGTACAGTACAAGTTGGATTCTGGAAGGGGAAGAGGTGGGAAAACTTTGAGCCGTAGATTGGGTTTGTTGTAGTTTAATTTGGACCCCTCAAGATGATGAAAAAGCCCCCTCAATTATTATGATATTTTTCTTAGTTGTCATTGAGATCTGCAGGTGCTACCAGGCTTCTCTGATTTACCCATATTTTGCTTCAGCCAGCGAGTGGGAAGGATGTTGGTGTGAGAATGTCAATGAATGTTATTGGAAGGACTCCCACAAATTTCCTATCCCAATTTACATGGTTTGATTCTCAATTTTAAACTTCGTTTGGTCATGAAAATTGGTGACAATCAAGTTTCCATCACCAAAAAAAAAATTAGAAGTCAGTTTCAGCGAGTCTACGTAAATTAGACAATTTTCCCCAAGGGGAAGCCCTCCATTAAATTTGTAGTATTATGATGAATTACTACAAACCATATAATAGAACACCGAGTCCACCTTTGCAGGAGGATCATGGAGCCCACGACGAGCTTCAGCCTACGACACCGAGCCGCAGCGAGGCATTCAGAGCAGTCCATGTGCATATGTGAGACATGGAACAAAGAGGGCTTTCTCGATGGTAAACAGTGTGGTTCATCAGAGGGTGATATCAACAAAGCACAGAGGGAAAGAGGAGGATGATGGGAAGGCTGGATGGATGATGAGCGAAAGAAAGACAAAACAGAAGATGCATGAACGGGGAAAACGTCCGACAGAAGATATCTAAGCAAAATAGCAATGTCAGAACCAACAAAAAAAGGCAACAAAACAAAACAAAACATGAAGATATGACAGAGGCAAGAACAAGCAGACGAGATATGTGTGTGCACAAATGTATGGTTCTATCTAGCGAGAGCATCGAAACCCAAGTTTTAAACAAGTAGGATGGGGCGTAGTGAGACGAAGAGAGGCAAAGCGAGAGGCTATGTGTTGTACCAGATGAAACCCAAGAAATAGATCACCAGGATGGATGCGGGAGGAGGAGCGGATATGAGGTAGGATGCTTGGAAATGATGCACGCATTCCCAAAGGGAACAAAAAAGAGAAGAGGAAGGAAGGAAGAGGGTTTTCACTTCTGGCCAAGGCCAATGTCTTCATAGGCGGATTGAGTGAGCGATTTGGATGACCTAGTCCTGCCGTCCCAGACGAGATCGATGACCTCACCCTCCTGGTTGATATGGGACATGATAGCGACGTCGGGCTGGAGGTTGAGGTCGTTCTGGTCAGCATGGGCGTATGCGGTGCGGAGGTCGTAGAGGTAGTAGGTGCGACGCTGTTTAGTTTCGAGGAGGGCGGGGCGGGTGGATGAGGTGAGTTTGCTGAGCGCGAACGTCATTTCCACCTGGTCCAGATCGGGCGCCTTGAGGATCCCTGCACCGTGGACGGTGATCGAGTAGCCGAGGGAGAGCACCACGCTGGGCGTCTTGCTCACGCCCCCGTCCGTCGTCGGCGGCGGCAGCCCCCACACGTATCGACGCACCCAGTTCTCCGGACCCACCGCCCGCGCCGCACTCCCTAGAAGACTCGCCAGCGTCGCTGGGTTCTTCAGTGTGTACGGATGCGCACGCGGCTGCAGCTGGAACCACGAGCGCCAGTGGTGGATCGAGGTGAACCGCCATCCGGCCTGGAAAATCCCGTGCCCTTCGTCGCGGATATCCAGCTGATGAAGCGTCGTCTCTCGAGTGACCACCTGCTGAACATCCCGATGCATGACCATGGCGGCACACTTGGTGATCATGCCATCGCCTAAACGAACAAAACGAACAAAAATATGTCAGCTTTTCCCCCGAGATACACATCCCAGTGAACAACGAGAAGAAAGAAAGAAAAAAAAAAAAAACTGACCGCCAAATTCTTTACCAAAGAGGGAAACACAGCTGTCGAACGTGCCCGGCTCGTTCATCTTCTGGATCAAGCCACGAGACAAGAAGATGCCCGCGCCGCCGAACGCAATATTCCCAAAGGCCTTGTTGGCCGTCTCCGACTCGCTCTGGCCGCCAATAAAGTGTGCCTCTACGGGGTCGTATTTCGAGAGCATCCGAGCGACTGAGTCGAGCGACAAAAAGTAGGTGTCGTCGTCGCTGAGAGAAAAGCCACAAATTAATCCATGGTGTTTTTTTTTTTTTTTTGGTAATAATGAGAGAAAAAAAAAAAAAAGAAGAAAAATTGGGGAGCTTACGCTAGGGTAAACCATTGGACGGTAGGAGCTCCAAGACGTTCTCTTGCCTGTGCCTCCCGCCACATCTCCTGGACAAGACTCATGTAGCGCCTCTCGAAGCGGTCGGCGGAGAGTTCCTTGAAGAAGATGTCGAGGCCGGCACCGCGGGCGGCGCTCTCGACCTCCCACGCCTGGTCGAGTTCTTCCTTGGGGGGGATGAGGACGATAGCGCTTGCGGTGAGGCGGCGGAGGGGCTGAGACTTGGCGTGGGTTGCGCGCCACTTGTCTGCAGGATCGTCTCCTGCGGGGGGCACGGATGAGGGGAGCCACTCGGACCATCGCGGGATGAAGTCCAGGGCCCTTGTGGGGGTGGTAGCGAAGCCGAACATGAATTCTGAGTATCCTCGTCTTTCCCACAGAGCGATTTCGCTCTGCGTTGGCTGGCGGTCACGGCACTGCGACGAGCCGAATAACCTGGGCGGTGCGAGCGACGAGCCGAAGTGGCGCAGACGCTGCAGCATGGCGTTGAAGGCATTGCGAGGGTCCCGGGCGTCGCCGGCGAGGATCTTGAGGGGCGGGATGGGGCTGAAGAGCGGGCTGGCGGGCACGTAGTACACCGGGCAGGGATGTTTCTCGGTCATGTTAGTTTCGAGACGCGGGGGACGGGCCAGCCGGGCGTCGTCGGCGGACATGGGGCGGAACGGGAGGAAGCCGATGTCGCTCTTCTGCGCGGCCGTGCCGCCGTCCTCCTTACGCAGGAAGAACGTCCGGGCGCGGCTGTCGTCCGTCTCCCAAGGCTCGAGGCCCTGGCCGATGGGAATCAGGATGGCGGTGGCCCGGCGCCCGGGGCCGGCGGGCGGACAGAAGTCCTGGTCGTCGATCTCGCCGTGCTTGGTCAGCATGGGCGACTGGAAGCGCAGCAGCTGGTGGCGGCTCGGCGGCCGGTACGCAGCGCCCGAGGGGCCGGCGGGCCCGCATGTGCTGCTGTGGTCCTGGGGCGGGTCCTTGAGGAACGGGTCCTGCTCGGTGCGGACGAACTTGCGCGGGTCGAAGGTGGTGATGGTGAGGTCGTCGGGGGGGCGGATGAGGAGGAAGAACGTGCAGCACAGCAACGCAAACACGAGCAGCTGAAAAGATCGAGGTGGCATCTTCTGAAAGAAGTCTGGAATGAGGGGGATGGTGGGCTGAGTCAGGTCACAGGTGCGGGTGGTGCGGCTGATTATAATTAAAAGGATTGGTAAACTGGCGAAGTGCGGATTGGTTTGTGTATGAGCAGTTGGCTGGGTCAGACTCAGGCTGACTAACGATCAACGAAACGAGCGAGTATGTATGTATGTTCACTTTATGAAGAGAGCGAAATGTGACGTCACAGTTGCTGTTCAGTCTTCCTATATATATCCGACTGCCAAGTCAGAGTGGCTGATTAACTTGCTGGCATGAGAGTGAGAAGAGGGAGTGATTTAAAAGGGGCGACATATACATGATAGTCCACGCCAGCAAGCTGATCAGATCGCAGTGGCAAGCTGCAAGCAAGGGGTCCACTAGTGACACTCACACTGAAACCCACTCACGTCGTTCATCTGTCTCATCAAGTCAAAACCAGGGACAACTCGTTAACGTTTCACCGCACCCATCTCAAGTTCTTGAAGCAAGCCATAGCGAAGAGAAAGCATAGCAGCAGGGTGGGTCTGTCTATCGGCTAGACTTGTCTCCTGCTTCCACAACTTGGTTGCAGCAGTACATACAAGCCATGGATGGATGGGATGGCTCTATGTAGAACGTTGCCCCCCAGTGGTCAGTCAGTGGTGCTCTTCCAGCACCACCGTCGCCAGGCCAGCCAGCCATGAATACACTCGGGCTTGTGGCTCAAGATACAGAGCAACCGTTCCGCAGATGACAGTACACCTACTGGCCACCGATGTTGGGCCATAGCCGAACAAAAACCCATGTCCCCTGCTTTCCCCTTGATCGGCTGCTCCCATCATCATCATCACTCCCACTCCCTCTTTCGTTTTTTTTTGGTTTTTGGTTTTCTTGTTAAAGAACTATGCGGCACTTTGGCTGCTTAATCATTTCATTAGTCTTTTGCCCGATCTGGGTACTCGGCGGCACACTGGAAACGCGAGCCGTGCTCTCCCGTCCCCCCGCCCCACCGCCGGACCAATGTCTCCAGAATATCGAGCTGACTCCGGACACGTGGAAGAAGTTGGAGATGGACAAGTACATCGCTAGCATCGAGGGCATCGACAAGATGAACCTCACTGTTGCGTATCCCCTCTTCCTTTTCCTTATGCTTCCCCCATTCCTTTCTGATGATCTGGTTGGTCCCTTTGACAGACATTAGCCCGCGCGATGGGCGCTGCCAACTTCTTCTGCGGGATCGGTCTCCACTGCAACGCCGGCCAGGTAACGCAGCTCTAGCTCCTTCTCACTAGCAAGGCAATCGGCATTGATACGTATAAGCTCTTTCCTTCTGTGCGGCGTATGTGGCACAGCTATGTAACCCTGTGGCGGGCAAAAACTGGCTCGTGCTGGTGGCCATCCAGCGCTGGAATTCCTACCTGAACAGTCTCTACCAAGGGGTGGCAGATGCAGTCACCGTCATGAGAGGTCTGTACACTCAATCCATCTCCTCATCTCAGCCATGTAAGATATCACAGATTAACTCCATTATCCTCCGTGCTCGTGTCCCCCAAACAGATGTCTCGGCAGATATGATCACCGATTTGTGTGTTCTGTCTCTCTCCTATTAATCTCACTTGTCACTTCTTGGGCGGCAACTTCTGACTGATTCATCTGTGCTTCTATAATAGCATTCCGGATACGGTGGAAGACAAGAGCATGTTCGGCTGGGGGGTGGCGACAGTGGTGCTTGGAATCCTCGGAGGATTTACTGGTGTGCTCACGCCCATTCTGGCCACCAAGCCGGTACTCCAAGCGGTGGGGGTATACGGCTCAGCAGAGAGCATCGCCAGTGCGGCCGCCTCGAACTTCCAGCGGGCTCAATCTGCCAGACTCGCGGGGGACGTGGTGACCACCTTTGTGGTACAGGGTGACGAGAATACTCGTTTGATCGCCTTGGCCGCCGCCAAGGCCCTCGAACACGAGCCTAAACTACCAGCGCTCACGAGATCTGCCAGCGCACCCAGCCTCTCTCTCACTGCTCCGGGCGCCGTCCATCGAAAACGCTCCACCGCCAGCGAAAACCCCCCAACAGCTGTCAACACTGATTTATTCCCTCAAAGCATCCCCAGCGATTCCGGGCACAAGTTGCTTCAAAAAAGAGGCAAACCACCGCCCAGTGCCTTTGCCTATGTCAGTCCCATGATCTTGTTTGTCTCACCTAGTCTCGCCACTCGCAACTGATCTGACTTATGACGTCTTGTACATACATCCTATACACATACAGCAACGATACGCCGAGATGGACACCCATCTGGCCGCCATTCAAAACCGCATCCAGAAGTATGTGGCCGCCGTGTCCGCCGCGGGGGTCTCCCAGCCGATCTTCAACGAAAATGGCCTGGCCAAGGTCTTGCTGGAAGGCGCCATGTTCCAGAAATTCCCCTCTCAGCTGGAAGATCAGGAGAAGCATAAGGCGTTTGCTAAGCTCACCGCTCTGGATGGGATCTTCAAAGCCCAGGTCCGTTTTTCTTTCATTTAGCATCATCATTTCTTTCTCGTCCTGACGAATGAATTTGGAGTCTCACTCTTTTCTTGCGCGGTTTCTGCTTTTCCCTCTCTCTCTCTTTTTTTTTCTTCTTTTTTTTTTTTTTGGCTGCAATATCCAGAACATGTTTGTCACTGTTAATTGCGTGAGTCACGAATTTACCGACGGCAAGACGTAAATAGACAGCTAATAAATGTGCTCTTGATTCATTTTGTGACAGGATCCCTGTAGTAGCAAGGGACCGGGAGGGGCGTGGCCGCAGGACAAGTTCCTGTCATACTGCACACCGCAGGGCTCGTAAGCACTCCTCACAGTACTGATTCTGGATCGGGGAGGAAAAGAGGATGTTCATAGATGGAAAAGCTGACGGCATTGATGATGGGGTTTATTTCGGGTGCTGGTAGAATGATGAATATTATCAGGGCTTCGGGTATCGATGCGCGCAACGAGTTCCGGAACCCGCTGCTGTTGAGCAGTAAGTACGGCTTCACGACCGAGTACCTGGTCCGCAAAGCTGCCGACTGCCAGAAAAAGTTCGGGTTTTATACCCTCAAACGGTTGGTCGAGTCCTCAATTCTCCCTGAACGAACGGGTTTTGAACTTTGCTTTGTTTGCGGGTTTTGTAGAGCTCCGGAACCGACAGATGTTAATTCTGACTGCGTCTTCTCGATCCCTGTCTGTGATTGTGCTGACTCTGGTCAGTTCCAACACCTTTGATATCCAACACACAAACAAACGATGTCCTTCTATTTTTTTTGGCTATCCTTAAAACTGACTGCAAAAACTCACCCCGTCGATCGTGGCTCTGCTTCTATTGTACACGCAGTCGTCCATCACGCTCGCAAAAAGAAAAAGGGGACCGTCCGCGCCTGTCGGCGGGTCGGGACGCCGATCTGATCCCCCCCGGCCACTGCACGATTCCTACGATTTTGTTGTCTTTCGAATTCGTTCAACCTTTCTTTGTGTGTGTGGGTGTGTTTGTGTGTATTCATAATCCCATTCCATCCCCCCTTTTGGTTTTGGGACCCTAATCGCGTGCTCTTGTCATATATACTACTTGTTCATTCCCAACATTCGCTGGACATTTTCCTTTCTTTTTTTAGACTTAGGTGTCAACTGGTTGGACAATATACCTTCCCCCGCACTCACTACGTATCTCTTTTTTTTTTTTGCTTGTACATAAATACATCAACTTTCAAGGTAGGAACATTATGAGCAGTTGTCTTTTTTTTTTTACTTGTAAGGATGGTTTGTCATCTCCGTTTACATATATATAATCATTTATATGTCTGTGTGTGTATCAATGGTGTGAAGAATAATATAAAGAAACCTCAGAACATAAGAAAAGGTGCAAGGATGAAAATAGGGAGCAGAGTTATTTGAGGGTTTTGTCGTGAGTATGTAGCATTTACTTAAATAAATAAATTGAGCTGTGAAACGGAACAACCGACGCCAGGAATTACACGTGAAAGGTGGGGGTGCGGCGTGCGCGGACTCTTTTTTTTTTCGGTGAAACTAGACGAAGAACATAAATAAATAAATATTGACTTTTTGCCATCAGCTGATCAGCCTCAACAAGACAAGCACTCCATTAGAACTCACAACTCAGGAAGAACGGACGATGCCTTCAAGGGAATTCGACTATGACGCTGTGCGCGACTCTATCCGCCATGTTCTCAACCAGCCTGGTTATGACAACTACGACGAGGATGTCAAACACACCGCCGGCCCGATCCTCGTGCGTCTAGCTTGGCATGCCGCTGGTACATACGGTCAGTTCAAGCCTTACTGGAGGGTTTTATATCATGATTCAAGAAATCACCACCCAATGATGTATGGTTCTTACTGCAAAAAAAAAAAAAAAAATAGATAAGGAAACTGATACGGGAGGCTCAGATGGAGCTGGAATGAGGTACGAAGCCGAAGGGGGAGACCCCGCTAATGCTGGACTCCAGCATGCTCGGGTTTTTTTGGAACCTGTGAAGAAGGAGCATCCTTGGATTACCTACGCTGATCTCTGGACACTTGCTGGTAAGTTTACCTTGTGTCAGTCCACAGAAAAAAAAACTTGACCAACCCGCTCACGCTCCATTTATCCTCTAATATGTAGGGGTGGTAGCGGTCAAGGAAATGGGAGGCCCCCAAGTACATTGGAAGCCTGGCCGAACAGACTTCGTGGACGACTCCAAGTGTCCCCCAAGAGGCCGACTGCCCGATGCATCATTGGCCCATGACCACCTCCGCCAAGTCTTTTATCGTATGGGGTTCAATGATCGCGAGATTGTCGCCTTGTCTGGAGCGCATAACTTGGGTGTATGTTCTGCCGGACCTATCTTCTTTTCCCTGAAAAAAAAAAAAAAAAACACCCTGGAGCTTATCTTTTCACTTCCGCAATATAGAAATGCCATACAGACCGATCAGGCTATGAAGGCCCGTGGGTCAACAATGTAAGTACGAAATGCCGACATTGCAAAGTTACGGGAAATGTCAACAAGACTCGCTCTTGTCCCACATGACACTTAATTGGTTTATCTTGAACTGTTTTTTTTTTCCTTCTACGCTAGCCCACAAGGTTCAGCAACCAATACTTCAAGTTCCTTAAGAAGTTAGAATGGAAGCCCAAAAAATGGGATGGACCGATGCAATTTGTCAACTCAGACTTTGGCGAAGAGCTGATGATGCTACCTGTGAGCTTGGTCGAAGGGACATGCATAAAAAAAAAACGTCTTACACCGGTATACTGATGATCGATTGATTCTTGCAGACCGATCGCGCGTTGGTTTCCGACCCCTCCTTCTGCCAATGGGTGGACAAATATGCCGATGATCGAGACCTGTTCTTCTCGGACTTTGCGGCGGCGTTTGCCAAGCTGCTCGAGCTGGGTGTCAAGCGAGACCAACACTCATACAAGCCCGCCGAGAAGAAATCCGACGCCCCCGGAGCCCCCAATTCGAGCGGTCAAGACGCCGAGGCCGAGCCCGTCCGCCGCGGAAATGTCGCCACCGGCAAAGCCAGATTGTGATCCGATTCTTCTCCCCTTCACTCCATACATCCTCCAGGCCTCGTATATATCGCCTCTCTCTCCAAAAAATATCGTTGTACTTTTTGACCATATTCACTACTGCAATTTTGTTTCTGCTTGTCGTAGGGTGTTCCAGTTTGCATCAGCCTACGATAAGTCAGTGTTTGATTTGATGTTGTTTCTTTCAAAAAAGTAGATTGTTTTTGATGGTATGTTTTTTTAGATAGAGAATTAAGCAGATGTCATTAGATATACTATGTACTCAAGAGATAAATCCCTCTTGGATTCAAGAAAGAAAAGAAACTGGCCATAATTGTTATGTTGCCCCCCTTGGATTTCCATGTGTCGACATGTCACAACTGGAGTGTGTGACTGAACATGCATAGGTTGGTTCTCTAGTTAGACGGACTGATGTATCCATACCTGACTTGCTATTAATAATTGGGCCAGGTCATTAACAACATGAAGAAAAAGGTGAATTGTAGGTGGCAGATGGCATTCAGTATGCAACATTCTTTAAAACTACAAAGATATTCTGGCAATGCTCCACTTCTCTAGTCCAACAGAGGCTCCTCACATGTGGTAATTTGGAATGCTGCTAGAAACCCATAGTTGGTTGAGTGCATGCTTGTTAACCTGGGGTGGCGTCTCATATAAGCGCTACTAGTTAAAGTTTGATTTATGTGTATGGTTTTGGAAGGAATCCCTCCTCCCACTTGGAATCTCCTCAGGCTCAAGGTGAAAAGAGTCAAAGCAAAGCAATACTTTTCTAAACTCCACGAGTGTTTGACCAAAAATAAATTCACCCTGCACCGCAGTTCAGTTCAACTGATTAATAAAAGCAGCCCTAGCTAGGTTTAGTTTTTTGGAGTCAAATTCATTCTCTCTACAAACTGGGTTCTTATACAAAGCTCTGACTAGTTAACCTGCACAAGATGATGCAACCCAGGTCTTTTTGGTTGGACATTTTTTGGAATTGGGATGTCCTATAGTGTCAGGGAGATCATATTTCAAAGTTCTCATGATAGCTAAAATTCTGCTAGGTGTGATTGATCCGGGTTAAGCTTCCTTCCCATGTTTCATTCATTTGTCCGACTCCAGTCCCTAACTTCTCATTGTATTAATATAGTGGTGCTAGACACTTATGAGCATATCCTGTTGGGGAGTTTTCGGTTAAGTAAGCAAACTGTTGGTTCTGGTTAAGATCTTTGTTGTGAACCTTTAACTAGTGAATCAATGAGCATTGGGGTATGCCAGTGCATTATGTACTTTGGTATATTATTACCTGTCCCCGTTAATATCTTTTTCTTTTCAAGTATTCCTTGTGAGATAAAGTATCATTTCTTTTAAGATCATCAATTTTTCAGAATCAAGATGAATGAGTTTCCATGGTGAGAGGCACAAGCAAATTAACTTGGCACCTCCACGCTTTCGAACAGCTCGCCGGCATACCAAGGCTCCGGTTGAGACGTCATGGAATCAAGCAGAAAGGATGAGAGAAGTGGATGACACTAACTGGGCAGCATGCAGAGATAAATAGGAACGTAGCACTCCCGCAAATTGGCCCCGAGACAGGCTTCGGCACAGTTGCTCACCCCACCGGCTCACAGGTACGACTTGGGGACGTGGGCCATTCGACGCGACTAGTGTTTTACAGGATTTGTGCAAGAGTCACGCGTCGGCTTGCCCGGTGCCCCATGCTTTCCTTGGTCGCGTCCACCAATCACATTTTCCAACCAATCATATCCAGCCAGCACCGTGGAGATGGCTGAAGTGCAAGAAGAAGCTGCTATCTGGTTGTAAGCCGACGTCCAGGGTCAGTGAATTTGCCCACATGATGGGAGTGCCCGGACGGTAAATCAGTTTAGGAGAAAATCGCTCGCACCGCTGCGCCAAGCTCTGGTCTATATTGAAATCATAGCTTGTGTTCTTGGACCAGCGGACAGCCATCTTCCCCATCCAAGAAGGCCTATAAAAGGAGGCCAACGGCGCCTCTCTTTCTGCCCTCCTCATCCTCTTCTATCATTAACAAAACCAAAGCTACTTCCCAAAAAACCAAAATCCATCTGCATTTCCTGATTCCGATTCTTGACAAGCTTCATCCAATCCAAAAACTTCCAAAGCACTCTCCATACCCGCTCCATACCCAAAGATGTTGCTCACTACCCCAATGGCTAGCCTCATTTTCTCCAACAACAAAGATTTTATGTCTGCTCTGGAAGTCGAAGAGCAAGCAGAACTATCTAGCGTGGACTCGGGATCTACTTACGAGCTACTCACCCATACGACCATCAGTCTAGCGTCAAAAGGTACCCTCGATGAGCCTTCAGTGTCGCCAACTACCGCCGCCAATGCCATACTCCGCCAAAATCGTTACCGCACCGCGTCGTCTGAGCTCGAATTATATCTTTTGGGGAAATACCTACCACCGGCAGAAGACACAACAGGTTGGCCCTGTGCCTTTGCTCAAGATTTCGACTATTTATCCGATGAATCAGAAGCATCTCCCTCTGGTATTTCCGCCCACCTCGATAACCCTGAGCGTCCTCCAATGATGCAAAGACTCAGGAACTTGTGGAGATTTCGTTAAGCACGTAGCCTTTTAATTTCGCGGGGCAATCCCGAAACACTGGAGTTTGTGGCCCGCCGGACCTGTTCCCTTTCGTGAACATTCGGTTCCTCTCCTCATCCTACCTTTGTCGACATGGGCGTGACACACGGCATCGACGTGACGCGAACGTCTTCTCACACTCAAATTGGCCTGGTCATCATAACCCATCGTGACCACCGGAAAGTCCGTCCTCAATTGTTTGGTTCGGTTTCCAATTGGCCGTCCTTACCCGCGACGATGGATCCCGTACCTGGAGTCAACCATCACCCAAGAAACCAACATTTCATCATCGCAGGCCTACACTCAAAATAGAACAAAGCTGCCAATCTACTCGCCCAATGCAATCACAATCATCACTTGGATCCCAATTGCCGCTTCAAACATTCCTTATCACTCTTGGTCAACATAATCCAACAAACTCAATCCATCCAGTCAAAACATAGCAAGCCTATAGCTAGTGTCTCATCTTCTGCTATCAATCTCTTTTTGTTCACTTCCCTCTCAACATTTCTACAATCTTTCTCTCTGCACTTCGGCTCTATTTCTCTCCTTCTTTCTGTTATCCTTTTATTGTTATTTTTTTTCCTGAATTTCTCATCATCTTCCTCGCATTATTTCTAGTAACTCTCTCTCTTCTCTCATTATTAGTTTATGTATTAGTATTAGTATATGTGTCCGTATTCGTGTCCGACTTCAAATCAACTCTTTGCATTTCCCAACAAAACTTCTTCTCTCCTCCTTCGTCGCTTCTGTTTTCTGTTGTTGTTCAGTCCAGCATTGTATACTTTCGTTAGTAAAAAATCTGCCCTGAAACCAAAATGCACAATCGATCAATTCCTGGCCATCATAGAGACATTAGAGATTCATGACTGTCAATTCAAGCTAATAATCTAAGAAGAAGATTCCTAGCAAACTGATCATCGCTGGCTTACCCTCAATACAGAACAAAGATTCCAATCTTCCTTGCCAGATGGAATAGCAATCATCACATGGATCCCAATTGCCGTTCCAAACATTCCGTATCATTCTCGGTCAACATAATCCAACACAATCCATCCATCCTGTCAAATCAAAGCAAGCCAGTCCGGTCTTGTGCTATCAAACTCTTTTCGTTCACTTCCCTGTTAGTTTTGAAGCCTCTCTGTTAGTTTTGAAGTTGGTCCTACCTGGCTATATCATTAATTCCATCACCTACCTCAATATTTTGTCAATCTTCTTCCCTCCTGTCCTATTTTTCATCCTTCTTTCTGCCATTCTTTTATCGTTATTTTCCCCCAGATTTTCTACCATCTTCCTCGCATTATTTCTAGTAACTCTCTTTTCTCTCATTATTAGTTTATGTGTTAGTATTAGTATATTTATCAGTCATAGTATTAGTGTCCATCAACTCTAAGCACTTCCCAGCAAGATTCCTTCTCTCCTCCCTCGTTGTTCTGTTGTTTTCATCGTTTTCATGTATCAGCCCAGCATTTTAGACTTCCATTAAAAAAAAGAATCTACCTTGAAACCAATATGCACAATTGATCAATTCCCAACCATCATAGAGAGATGAACAAATTCATGACTGTGAATCAAAGCCAAGAATCTCTAAGATGAAGATTCCTAGCGAGCTAGTGTTAGAATGGAAGCCCAAAAAGTGGGATAGACCGATGCAATTTGTAAAATCGGACTTTGGCGAAGCGCTGATGATGCTACCTGTGAGCTTGGTCCCAGGGCATGTGTTGAATTTTTGGCAAACTGGACTAGACAAAGGAAGAGGTTTGAGAAAAAAAAGATGGGGCCAAATAAGTGGGGAGCTTATTTGGGACTGGCTCACGGAAAAAAGGAGAGGAAGAACCAACGATTTTTTTTCTCATGCAACTAGGCTGGATTAAATAGACTAGATACATGAGGTGAAAATGTGGTTGAGAAAAATGAATAAAGAAACAAATTTAATAAAATGTGAGAGAAGACAAAACACGTTTTTTGGAAGAAACAAACTTAGTCAAGACATCTCATTCTCTTTTAGTCAAGCAAGATGAGTTAATCAAAGAAACATTTTTGAATCACAAATAATCAGAGGCTTTAATTCTAATTAACCAGATTTATAAGAGAGAATCAAATAATGAGCCGGAAAAAGAAGGAAGCCAAAGATTAAACATGAGTTGTGGATCAGAGCACTACTTAGAGTTCTAATTAGACAAGAAAAGTGTGATTGAATCAGACAGAAAACATGTTAAAACTGACTATAATTCAGTTTAGACCAAGAAGATTCAAGAAAGAAAAAAAGGGGAGAAGAAAGGGGATTTTAGGCAAGAGTAGGCAAGAGGGAGGCAAACTCAACAACATGCACAAATGAAGGCCATATACCGTTATACTGATGATCAATTTATTCCTGCAGATCAATCACGCGTTCGTTTCTGACCCACCTCTCGCAAATGAAATATGCCAAGGAGAGGATTGTGATTTGTTTTTGTTGGACTTTGCGGCGGCCTTTGTCAAGCTGCTCGAGCTGGGTGTCAAGCATGACCAACAATCATACAAACCTGCCAACAAGAAACCCGAGGCCCCCCCCCACCCCCCCCCCCCCCCCCCCCAACTCGAGCAGCCAGGACGCCGAGGCCGAGCCCGTCCGCCGTGGAAATATTGCCACGGGAAAAGCCAGATTGTGATCCAATCCATCACCCTTTCACTCCATACCTCCTGCAGGCCTCGTATATATTGCCTCTAAAAAATCGTTGTAATGTTTAACCCTGTTTGATCCATCACGACTGCAGTTTTGTTTCTCCTTGTTGTGTTGCACTGCAGTCTCCAGACCTACCATAAGTAAATGTTTTATCTGATTTTGTTTCTTTCAAAAATGAATTGTTTTTGCCAGCATGATTTTTTAGATAGAGCATTATTATTTTTTATATTATACGTGGTATGTACTCAAGAGGTAAATTCTCCTACATTCAAGAAAGAAAAGAAATTGGCGCTAATTGTTGCGTTGCCCCGGTAGTGTTTTTATGTGTCGACATGTCACAACTAGAGTATGTGACTGAACATGTATAGGTTGGTTCTGTGGCCAAACATACTGATGCATTCATACCTGACTTGCTATTAATCAGGTCAGATCATGAACAACGTGAAATAAGAGGTGAATAGGTGGTAGATAGTATCAAGTATGCAACAGTCATTAAAACTCCCGAGATATTCTGGCAATGCTCCACTTCTAGCACAACAGAGGCTCCTCACATATGATAATTTGGAAGACTGCCAGAAACCCTCACTTGGTTGAGACTTGAGTTCATGCTTATTAGTCCGGTTCACGACCCGCTGTTTATGCTATATTTTAGCAGCTTTTTATCGCTGCATCAGCAACATGCAGGTCATAAGTTTAAATTGGACCTTGCATGATGCTTCAAGGTTTGGGTGAGTGATCCCAGCCATTATGCAAGTTTTGATGCACAGCACGCTGAACAACCATGCATAAACTATACAAAAAAAAGCAGGGGGTCATAAATTCCAGCAAGCTGAAACCAGCGGGTTGTGAACCGGACTATTAACCTAGTTTGTCCACTTAGATTAGGAGAATAATTGTTAGTCGTTGGCACGAAACCCTTCCCGAGAGAACCCTGGTTGGGTCTCGAGTTCTATTGCTTGCTGTTCTGTTCAATAGTGCGAATCATATCATTTCAAGAACCGCGCCAATCAACAATTTACTCGAATAATTCCCTTCACGACCGTAGGACATTCGTAATCCGTGTAGATATGAGGTTAGATGCAAAAGAAATTTGATGGTTTCAACTTTTTGCAGCAAATAAACCTGGAATCTTGGTTAGCGATTTCTAAATCCGGGGCAGTAGATCAATGGAAAGTCCTCCATTGGAGGATTTTGGAAATTGCTGAAGAGCTCGATCACTGTTTGTACAAATATGCATCAAGAAATTGCGCTCTTAATCCACCGAAGTCAAACATTTTTATCGATCATTGTTCTGTTCTGGTGTGTATGCCAGTGTGAAGTTTGGTAGAGTATTTCCTGTTGTTGTTGATATCTTTTTCTTTTTGAGTATTCCTTGTTGGATGGAGTATCATTTCTTTTAAGATCATCAATTTTTCAGAATCAAGATGAATGAGTTTCCATGGTGAGAGGCACAAGCAAATTAACTTGGCACCTCCACGCTTTCGAACAGCTCGCCGGCATACCAAGGCTTCGGTTGAGACGTCATGGAATCAAGCAGAAAGGATGAGAGAAGTGGATGACACTAACTGGGCAGCATGCAGAGATAAATAGGAACGTAGCACTCCCGCAAATTGGCCCCGAGGCAGGCTTCGGCACAGTTGCTCACCCCATCGACTCACAGTGAGGTACGACTGGGGGACGTGGGCCATTCGACGCGACTAGTGTTTTACAGGATTTGTGCAAGAGTCACGCGTCGGCTTGCCCGGTGCCCAATGCTTTCCTTGGTCACGTCCACCAATCACATTTTCCAACCAATCATATCTAGCCAGCACCGTAGAGATGGCTGAAGTGCAAGAAGAAGCTGCTATCTGGTTGTAAGCCGACGTCCAGGGTCAGTGAATTTGCCCACATGATGGGAGTGCCCGGACGGTAAATCAGTTTAGGAGAAAATCGCTCGCACCGCTGCGCCAAGCTCTGGTCTATATTGAAATCATAGCTTGTGTTCTTGGACCAGCGGACAGCCATCTTCCCCATCCAAGAAGGCCTATAAAAGGAGGCCACCGGCGCCTCTCTTTCTGCCCTCCTCATCCTCTTATATCATCTATCAAAACCAAAGCTACTTCCCAAAAAACCAAAATACATCTGCATTTCCTGATTCCTATTCTTGACAAGCTTCATCCAATCCAAAAACTTCAAAAGCACTCTCAATACCCCCCCCATACCCAAAGATGTTGCCCACGACCCCAATGGCTAGCCTCATTTTCTCCAACAACAAAGATTTTATGACTGCTCTGGAAGTCGAAGAGCAAGCAGAACTATCTAGCGTGGACTCGGGATCTACTTACGAGCTACTCACCCATACGACCATCAGTCTAGCGTCAAAAGGTACCCTCGATGAGCCTTCAGTGTCGCCAACTACCGCCGCCAATGCCATACTCCGCCAAAATCGTTACCGCACCGCGTCGTCTGAGCTCGAATTATATCTTTTGGGGAAATACCTACCACCGGCAGAAGACACAACAGGTTGGCCCTGTGCCTTTGCTCAAGATTTCGACTATTTATCCGATGAATCAGAAGCATCTCCCTCTGGTATTTCCGCCCACCTCGATAACCCTGAGCGTCCTCCAATGATGCAAAGACTCAGGAACTTGTGGAGATTTCGTTAAGCACGTAGCCTTCTAATTTCGCGGGGCAATCCCGAAACACTGGAGTTTGTGGCCCGCCGGACCTGTTCCCTTTCGTGAACATTCGGTTCCTCTCCTCATCCTACCTTTGTCGACATTGGCGTGACACACGGCATCGACGTGACGCGAACGTCTTCTCACACTCAAATTGGCCTGGTCATCATAACCCATCGTGACCACCGGAAAGTCCGTCCTCAATTGTTTGGTTCGGTTTCCAATTGGCCGTCCTTACCCGCTATGGGAATAATGAGATTACTTGTGACAGGACCTGACATCCTGACAACTCGCCTGTGACATCCGTAGTACTTTCTTTCTTCTTAAGCCCCGTCTGTTGTTTCTGTTCCTTTTCTTCTTCATCCTGTTTTCTGCGTTTATCCCCTAGGTCTGCACCTCCCCTGCCCCACCGAGCCCAAGCGACCCTAACTGACAGTAGCAACCTTGACTGTCTCTAAAGGTTATTGTCTTTTCCTCATCTTATCTCATCATTGTTCACCAATCTTCATTCTTTCCTCTCATGCTCATGAAATACCAAACAATCCTGTTTTCTGCGTTTATCCCCTAGGTCTGCACCTCCCCTGCCCCACCGAGCCCAAGCGACCCTAACTGACAGTAGCAACCTTGACTGTCTCTAAAGGTCTGCACCTCCCCTGCCCCACCGAGCCCAAGCGACCCTAACTGACAGTAGCAACCTTGACTGTCTCTAAAGCTTATATTCCAACAGATTATGAGACCGGTGAACTCTAGTTTCATCAAAGCCTAACCATAACCCAGACTCCATCTTAGTTCCGTCAAACCTAACTTTATCCCACAGCTCATCCCCTTTCTCCACCCAACATGGTCGAATTCTCCGTCGACCTTGGAGAGAAGAACAAACTCACCGGGTCTAACTATCTCGACTGGAAATCTAAGATCTCGTCCATACTTCAACTCAAACATCTCTTACGCCTTGTCCTCAAAAAGGAAACCTCTGAAGAAGCAGACCTTGCTGACAAACTCGATCGGAACCGCTATGACGATGCTTTGGCTATCCTAAAAATCAATTGCGACACTAAAATCGCGGACCAATTTGATCTTGAAGCCAACGGAAGCCCATCCGAATTCTGGAAACTCTTGGAGGAACATTACCAACCCAAGACCATTCAGAACCAGGCGACCTATCTCAATCGCATCTTCACCACTGTACTCAACTCTAGCAACCTCGAAGAGACACTCACCACCCTATCATACAACACTCGCCAACTCTGTGCCCTAATTGACGACTCCAAGACCAAGCCGTCCTCTCTTCTCGACACCGTCATCGCCATGTGGTGCATCATCAACCTCCCCGCCGAGTACAAGAACTCCGGAGAACTTCTCTTAAAGAAGTGCCAAATCGAGAAGAAGTCCCCAACCATCAAGGAAGTGGTCGAGGAGATCCGCTCCTTCATGCAACGAAACACCGAGGCAGCCGAAACCTCCAAAGCCCTTGCCACCTCTCGAAAAGCGCCCAACCAGGGTTACGTCTATAACGGTCCCAAATGCTCTCCCGGGTACCACAACCCCAAGACTGTCCACAAACCCGAAGATTGTTCCCAACTCAAGCTCAAACCTCCCAAAGAGGAGAAGCCCGTCAAGGCTCTCCAGGTCACGCTCCAACAAAACTCTTCCGCCATCATCCTCGACTCTGGTGCCACGACCTCCATGTTCAACTCCCCCTCCTTCTTTCCCACCTACCAGGGCATCCACGATCACGTCTACCTAGCCAATGGTGACAAAGCAAAGGCGATCGGGCAAGGAATCGCTTTGCTTGATCTCCCCCACGCCATTCTCCAACTAAAGGATTCCCTCCTGGTTCCTTCCCTCACCTCCAACCTCATCAGTCTCAGCGCCTTCATCAAAAAAAAATACACCCTCAAATCCGGTGGTGGAGACCTGTTCGTCCTTGCTGACGAAAAAGGAATCCCTGTCCTCACGGGTTCCCTCGCCGATGGCAACTTCATTGTTCATCAAGCCTCTCACTCTACCTGCAAGGTGGATATCAAATCCCAATCGACCTACCAAAAGCACCAAGCGGCGGGCCACCCTTCTCCCATCTATTTCTTCAAAATGTTCCCTAACCTCCCTAAAGTCGACTTCACCTGCAACACCTGCGATATCTCCAAGGCCCACAAGGAACCTTTCCTGGGCAACTTCCCTACCCCCACCAGACCCCTCGAGTACCTGCACCTCGACCTTTGCGGACCCATCTCCACCCCATCTGTCTCAGGCCACCGATACTTCCTCCGAGCTGTAGATGGTTTCTCTCACTTCGTCTGGATTAGATTCCTTGCCTTCAAAAGCGACGTCAACAAAACACTCAGAGAGCTGTTCCTGAAAATTGAGAACGAGTCCAACAACTCCATCGTCAACCTCGTCTCCGACAACGGCACCGAATTCAAAAACAAAGACCTCTCCGCCTACTATGTCTCCAAAGGCATGAACCATCTCACCACCGCCCCGTACACTCCAGAGGAAAATCCGTTGGCGGAGAGAGGCAACCGTACCACCGTTGCCAAACTCAGATGTCTATTAAACGACTCCAATCTCCCTCCGTGTTTCTGGGCCGAGGCGGCTCAGACTGCCGTGTACCTTGAAAACATCACTCCCTGTAAATCCATTAACTTCTCCACACCCTTCTTCAAATGGCACGGGAAAACCCCGTCCGTTGCTCATCTCCATCCTTTTGGCTGTGAAGCTATTTATTTTCTTAACAGGTCAGCAGGGAAGCTGGGAAACCGTGGGGCAATGGGAATCTTTCTGGGCTACGGGGAGGGTCACAGGTCCTACAGGATATTGGATGCAGAGACAGGTAACGTCGAGATCACCCATCACGTTAAATTTAACCATCATGTCTTTCCATCCTATCCATCCGATGGCCCTAACCCGGATGCCTCTTCGCTCACCTTTCTCTTTGACGATGAAGATCCCCCATCTCAAACCCCAGCCAACAACCACATCGCTGAATCAGCCGAACCGACCTCACCCAACTCAGATTCCTCGGGGGATGATCAGAGAGTTGAGGAGCTCCTGGTCGAACCTCAAACCACCCAAGAACTGCAAACAGCCGACCCCAACCCTTCTGATCCTACTCAATCTCCGATCGATGAGACGCCTGCGCCCTCAAAACACTACTCATGGATCCCAGTGGACCAACCTCCTCCCAAAAACATCTCCAGCGATATTGACTCTGGGAACATCATCAGTGGATCTCGACGGTCTGGACACTCTGCCAACGCCGTCGGCTACATGAAGGAAGATCCCCGATCCTACAATGAAGCCATTGTCTCCATCCACAACGAAGACTGGGCCTTGGCCATCCAAAACGAACTCGGCAACATGGAAAGACATGAAGTCTGGACAGTCGTAGCTCAAACCAAGGACATGCATCCCCTTTCCACCACCTGGGTTTTTCGGAGGAAGACCGACCAAGACGGAAATCTCACCAAATTCAAGGCGCGCCTATGTGTCAGGGGTTTCCTCCAAAAAGAGGGACGGGACTACACTGACGTCTTTTCCCCTACCGGGCGACTCACTTCTCTCCGAATATTACTCACCCTCTGTGCACTCAACAACTTTGAGGTACATCAAATGGACGTTAAATGTGCTTTCCTGAACGGCAAGCCGGACGAGGACCTGTACATCAAAATTCCCCAGGGCCTCGATGGCAAGCCAGGCACAGTCCTCAAGCTCAACAAATCCCTCTACGGTCTGAAGCAAAGTCCCCGTTGCTGGCACCACGCCCTCACCTCCGCCCTAAAAGAAATCGGCCTCACTCCCTGCCACTCCGACCCATGCCTATACTTCTCGTCAGACAAATCAAAGCCAATGTTCCTGTACGCTCATGTCGATGACCTCATCTTCGGTGGAACCTGGACGCCTGAGTTCAAATCAAAAATCAACTCTTACTTTGAAATGGAGGACCTAGGCATTGCAAAATACGCCCTGGGAATCCGAATTGTTCAAGAGAAAGGGTCCATCAAACTCATTCAGGACAAATACATCCACTCTATCCTAACCGAATTCCAAGTCAACAACGACCAAGACACCAGCATTCCTCTTCCCAACAACTACAACACCCTAAAATTTGTCCCTTCCGAGACCCCTGACCAACCTCCATTCAACTATCGCCGCGTAATCGGGTTGCTGCAATACGTGGTCCAGTGTACAAGGCCAGACCTCGCCTTCGCTGTCAGTTTCCTTTCCCAATTTCTGGAAGACCCCAAAGCCTCCCACTACCAAGCCGCACGTCACGCCCTTCGTTACCTAAGCCACACCAAATCCAAAGTTCTCATACTAGGCCAAAACGACCTCGACAGGAAGCCCCATGAACTTGTAGGGTACTCCGATTCCGACTGGAACGGATCCAAAGCCTGGAACTCTTACTCGGGATCTGTGATCTACTACAATGGAACAATCGGGTGGCGAAGTCACAAACAAAGCGTCGTCGCTCTCTCATCTGCGGAAGGGGAGTATGTCGCCCTCACCGAATGCAACCAGGACCTACTCTGGGCTGCAAACGTCCTAGAAGAAATCACTCAAGTGAAACCATCCCTCACCCTCTACACCGACAATCAAAGCTCCATGCAAATCGCCAAGAATCCTATCTACCACCACGGCACTCGACACATGAATTTCAGATATCATTTTATCCGCGACCATATTGAATCTAAAACTATTGATCTCAAATATATTCCGTCCACCAGCTTACAAACCGACCTTCTCACCAAGAATCTCACTGGCAGCAAGACCGCCGAGCACACCACCAGGCTCTTGGGAAAGAGCGCCGGATTCATCAAAGAAATAAAGATTGAGGGGGTGTATGGGAATAATGAGATTACTTGTGACAGGACCTGACATCCTGACAACTCGCCTGTGACATCCGTAGTACTTTCTTTCTTCTTAAGCCCCGTCTGTTGTTTCTGTTCCTTTTCTTCTTCATCCTGTTTTCTGCGTTTATCCCCTAGGTCTGCACCTCCCCTGCCCCACCGAGCCCAAGCGACCCTAACTGACAGTAGCAACCTTGACTGTCTCTAAAGGTTATTGTCTTTTCCTCATCTTATCTCATCATTGTTCACCAATCTTCATTCTTTCCTCTCATGCTCATGAAATACCAAACAATCCTGTTTTCTGCGTTTATCCCCTAGGTCTGCACCTCCCCTGCCCCACCGAGCCCAAGCGACCCTAACTGACAGTAGCAACCTTGACTGTCTCTAAAGGTCTGCACCTCCCCTGCCCCACCGAGCCCAAGCGACCCTAACTGACAGTAGCAACCTTGACTGTCTCTAAAGCTTATATTCCAACACCCGCGACGATGGATCCCGTACCTGGAGTCAACCATCACCCAAGAAACCAACATTTCATCATCGCAGGCCTACACTCAAAATAGAACAAAGCTGCCAATCTACTCGCCCAATGCAATCACAATCATCACTTGGATCCCAATTGCCGCTTCAAACATTCCTTATCACTCTTGGTCAACATAATCCAACAAACTCAATCCATCCAGTCAAAACATAGCAAGCCTATAGCTAGTGTCTCATCTTCTGCTATCAATCTCTTTTTGTTCACTTCCCTCTCAACATTTCTACAATCTTTCTCTCTGCACTTCGGCTCTATTTCTCTCCTTCTTTCTGTTATCCTTTTATTGTTATTTTTTTTCCTGAATTTCCCATCATCTTCCTCGCATTATTTCTAGTAACTCTCTCTCTTCTCTCATTATTAGTTTATGTATTAGTATTAGTATATGTGTCCGTATTCGTGTCCGACTTCAAATCAACTCTTTGCACTTCCCAACAAAACTTCTTCTCTCCTCCTTCGTCGCTTCTGTTTTCTGTTGTTGGCTTCTGTTTTCTGTTGTTGGCTTCTGTTTTCTGTTGTTGTTCAGTCCAGCATTGTATACTTCCGTTAGTAAAAAATCTGCCCTGAAACCAAAATGCACAATTGATCAATTCCTGACCATCATAGAGACATTAGAGATTCATGACTGTCAATTAAAGCTAATAATCTAAGACGAAGATTCCTAGCAAACTGCAGACAGGCGCCAGCATCCTTCGATGATCCGCGAATCAATCAGCTCTTTATTGTATCTTCTCCCTGCTATATAAATATGTGCATATATATCTATGTGATGCAAAGAATAAAAGCATGCAGGGTTAGTTAAAGGCTGGGAGAAACGGAAAGATCTTGTGAGGTTTCTGAATTCGGATCAGTTGGGCCAGATCAGGATCGAGGGCATGCTGCAAGTTTATCTCTTAATAAGCTTCTCAACGATGATAGGGCCACAGAAACGAAGAATTTTGTGATGATGGAAGCACGTATCTGTTCATTAATGAAAGGAGAATGGCAAGTTTTTTTTTTATTGATGACTCCTAGATAGTTGCTCCTCTTCATGGATAACATCCCTGTAAGCGACTATGACAATTCCGCCACCCAGGGCCTCCTCATCACGTTGAGGAACGAGCACTTGGCCTCCAGCGACGCCATGTTCGGACTGAGCGAGCTCGATTCGGATCTCAGAGCCCTCGGAACGGAAACAGGTCAGAAATAAAGACTAAATCAAAAAGAATATCAGTGTTTTCTCTCTTCTTCAAGATTACGCACAGGAGATTGGGAAGGTCCAGCTGTGGGGTGCACAGGGTGATGGACTCGAGCCTGTTGACTCAATCTACCGGGGGAAAAATCACAGCTACAATCTTGGTTACTGGGCTCTGTCTCTGAGATGATATTCGCGCCCAAGGGTCATATTCACAAGTAGTACTAGTCCGCGAATCCCGGAGCGCGGTCCACCATCGCGTGCTCGTCCGACCAGCATCTCACCAACACGGGCTTGATCTTGGAGGCCGGGTATCCTGAATCTGTGATGAGCTGGTGGGCGGCTGCAGACGCATCCACTCCGCCTGTCAGTGATATGGCGAGGTGAATGGTCCTGTTGAATGCTGTGCGTGGGGTTTTCACCATCTTGAATCTCGACCAGTCGGATTCACTGATATTTGATGAAAGCATAGAACATGTCTCATCATTGAACTATTTCCTCCGGAGTGGCAGGTTGCCCCACCCTCATTCAACAAGTCCCTTTATATGACGAACTCTCGGAGGTTGGGAGTACCGCACGCAGGAGCACTTGAAAGTTGACACACAGCTCGTTGGTTGATCAAAGCCCAGCACAAAGAAAATTCGCAAGATTCCTTAACTTGACTTGATCTTCGAACCAAAAATGAAAAAAAAAGGTTACAAAATGCTCAAAAAGCCTATATATACGGGAAAGGGGTGGGGTAGATAGAAAGATGATCATCGAGCGAAGGGAGGTAAATCGACACCGGGACCATCTCTCCGTTGCTGATGGTCTTCAGAGTATCGCTCCAAGGGTTTTCCAAAGTAAGGGAGGAATCCCATACACCTAGCCCTACGGATAGCTTTGGCGACTTTTTTCTGATTTCCCTTGGAGAGACCTGTGAGTGCGCGTTTTTTGATCCGGCCGAGCGGGGTGATGAAGTTGGCGAGCAGGTCGGGATTGTAGGGCTCTCTGAGGATGTTAATGTTGTAGTATAGGAATGGGTCGGTTAGCTGCACTTCCTTTTTCGTCGGCGCCCGTCTCACTACCGGCCGCGGCTTGCGATTCTCTCGGTCCGCTGGATGGATCAGGTTCTCGAGTTGTAAATCTGATGGTTTTAACACCTAAAGAATGTAATATGGCTGTGAGTTTCATTTTTTTTTTTTTTTTTTTTTTCTGATTCGGATAAACCAGTAGAATACTAACTTGGCTAGGATTAAAAGATAGCCGACGACTACCATCGCTAAAGAATTTTCCCCATTGAGAGCCTAGAGGAATGGAGAGCAATTTCAGAAAATTGATAGCAATGCATCTTTCTTGAAGATGAAATAAACACCGTACCGAATGTGGGCAGCGAGCTGAGTGGTGTTGCTTTGACTTCCTTCTCGACCAGGTTGGATAAGCTCATTGGTTTCTTCGGTTCGTTTTCGGCATGATGGATGGGCTGGGAGGAGAATCGAAGGAATCGATACGCTGGTCTGAGTGCTGAGGGTGATGGGAACTGGCGGATGATGCCCCACAGCGAGTGGTTGGTGGCCATGGCGTGGGTGGAGGCTGTCTGTCACAGATCGATGGTAGTTGTAGGAAGGGGAGACACAGCCTGTGAAAGGCCATCCCTTGCCACCTGTCACGCCTGCACTGAGCCAACACATAAAAAAGGCACATTCTTTTAGGAGAAAGAAGAAAACCAAATAAATAAATAAATAAATACCAACTCAACATGTACTCGTTCACTGGCTCAAGTAGAAGACGCCCCATGATCAACCTGGGCGGGCAGTCCACACCGAACAACCCCGTCGAAATCATGCGCAAGGCCAAGGAAGAGCGTCTGCTGCGAGAGAAATTCAAACATCAGCAGGCGGCAGTCCTAGTCATTCAGGTAAGAAGCCTATCCTATAACTGCACATCACAACTGCTATCACCCTACTGACTGACTGACTTACTTCTTCATCATGCAGAATCTTTGGCGCAGTAGAAAAGAGGCGTGCCGGGTGAAGACGGTATTGAGGAATCGATTCGATCAGCTCGTCTCGTTTATCTTTGATGATAACCCCGGTGGACCGGCCAGCCAGAACATCTCCTCCTCCTTCCTCAAACTATCCACACAAGATCATATAGAAATATCTCGGTTAATCCTAGTGTTCTATACACCATGCCACGCTGAAGATCAACGGAGACTGGTCGTCTTGGCGAATCAACTCGTCCTTCATCAGGAAACACCTTATCTGGCTTACACCCGAAGGGACGATGAACTGGGAAATTCCTGGAGGAGAATACTGCCTCTCATCGTTAAAATCATGCTGCAGACGGTGGCCGATTTTCCTAGATCAGAATATTGCCCCACATTCCTATCCGCAGTAAAGGAGATCATCAATGACCTCAAGCATCGCTCTGATCTCCAGGCTTTATATATGATGACTCGGACGTGGTTTTGGAAGCTCCTCAAGAGATACGTGATGGCCTTCGTATGTTGATCTTGACATGTTCATCATTTTGACCATTCCAAAACTGACCGCGTCTGCTCATTTGTTTTCCTTAGCAAGTTACCAACAAGTCAGCTAGTCAAACCATCCCTTTGGTCATCGAGCTTTCTGTTTCGCCCTTCCAAGTGCTTTCGGCAGACCAAAGAAGCAACTTGGCTGGAATCTTTGCCGCTCAAATCTTTACAATCCCACTGCTGCCTAACCGACTTGGAATTCAAGCCTTGATTCAATTTACCGCCGCCCTGCCGTTTGTTGAAATCGTTACTGGGACGGATCAATTCATCGACGAACTCGAACTCGAAAGCATCATCCACTTCTTGTCAAACTTAGTCGTGTGGGGTTCCAAGAAAGTCATTCACATGGAACAGAATGGCTTCAAAGGATACTTGAATTCCATTCAGCTGTGCCTCGATCGAATCCCCCCTACTCTATTCCGAAAAGTTGATGCTCATCTAGCAAACAAATCCATTGATAAGGCTAAGCGTCACCCTCAATCGCGAACGTCCAAGACAGTCCATCCATCCACCAGCAGCTCCAGCAAGATCAGTCAAGATGATAGTGGTGCCTCAAATAACCCAATTATCATAGATGAGGAAGATATCGAAATGGCCGACCCTTCAGCCACAACTTCTGCAACAACCATTATCAATTCCATCAGTCCAAAGACTTTAAAATGGCTTTCAGTTCTGGTTCAGTCGGAACATCTTTCTCAACTTTGTTCAATGTCGGCCAAGTATTCTTCGATCTGTCAGCCTCTATTATGTCGGCTCATGGTTTCGATCATTTATCTATGGCCGTCTTCCAAAGAGATCATCCTGAACACGTTGATTTATATGACCCCCTCGGCGGGACCTTCGAGTCGCTCGGCCAACCAAAGCGGAGGATTCATCAAGGAGTTGTGGAGGCTATCCGTGCGTCCAGGAAAGATCAGCATCAGCTTGCGCGACCGGAAATCAGGCGGCAGTCCTCAGGGCGTTCTAACGACTCTGAAAGACCCTAAACTTGCTGGTCAATGGGAAGATCTGATCCTGCTGTGTGAGCTCTATTCACGATATCTGATGACGCTAGGGGATGAAGAATTCTTCGACGACGAGGCGGAAGTGGCCTCAACTGCGCCCTTTCAACGCGCCAAGACATCCGTCATCTCCACCAGTAGAAACCCTCTCATGACCGATGAGGTGGTCACCTTGGCTGGTTTGCTGAGGAATCTGGCCTTTGGATTATATTGGACCGAAGGACAAGCTGATATCAAAAAAGGCTGCGTCGTGGGTACTCATGTTAGCTTAGAGTATCTAAGAACACTGGCCACTCGGCTGTTGCAGCAAATCTATATCAGAGAGTGAGGACACCCACCTTTATCGTTTGTCATCTCATCTGCCTTCATATTTGCTAACTGGAGTTGAACATAAAAAAAAAAACAGCTCAAGACGGCCCTTCTGTGAACGTGGTTTCTGGTCAATGACCTCGACATTTGATTTACAATCTTTTATGCAAACAGTAGTGTATGAAGAATCCCATTTGGAGGAAGTCCGAGAAGATCAACTACACACCCCAGTACACCTCTTGAATCAGGATCCGGACTTGGATATATCGAATCATCTGTCGTCCTCGCGTGGCTCCCGGGCCCGAGTCTCTCAGCGTCAACTGGCGTTCATCAGCCCACGCCTGGGAGTACTGAACAACATTCCTTTCGTCATCCCGTTCGAGCAACGCGTGGCGATCTTCCGAACCTTTATCAACTCGGACCGCCATCGCTTAGGATTAGACTCACATGCGTTCGGCGAGAATCGCCACAAGGCTTCGATCCGCCGTCAGTTCATCTCGGAGGATGGGTTCACCCATCTCAATGCGCTTGGGCCACGGCTGAAGGAGACCATTGAGATCAAGTTCATCGATTCTCACGGGTTTGAAGAGGCGGGCATCGACGGCGGTGGGGTGTTTAAAGAGTTCTTGACTAGCTTGACTAAAGAAGTCTTCGATGTCAACAAAGGGCTCTGGTTGGTCAATAAAAACCAGGAAATCTACCCCAATCCTCACAGCTACAGTCGACAGCCCCTTAGCTTGGAGTGGTATAAGTTCCTAGGAAGAGTCCTCGGCAAGGCACTGTACGAAGGTATCCTTATCGATATCGATTTCGCGGATTTCTTTCTTAACAAATGGTTAGGAAAACAGGTGTGTTTTATCATCATTGGCACTAAATAATTTATTTTTGGGTGGGGATCCTTACTGACGTTTGGTATGATTAGTCATACCTTGACGACCTGGCTTCATTGGATCCCGAGCTGTATCAAGGGTTAATATTTTTAAAGCATTACAAGGGAGATGTGGAGGCCGATCTGTCGCTCAACTTCACGGTGACGAACAACGAGTTCGATGCGTCAGAAACGATTGAGCTGATCCCAAACGGGTCCAAGACGTCGGTGACGGCGCAGAACAGGATCAACTACATCTACCTGATGTCCAACTACAAGTTGAACATCCAGCTCGAGAGCCAGTGTGCCGCATTCTTTAAGGGACTTAACGATATCATCGAGCTGAAGTGGCTCAGGATGTTCAACCAGGTCGAGATGAAGGTGTTGGTCGGCGGCTTGGACGGTCAGGATCTCGATATCGACGATATGCAGCGATGGACCGTTTATGGCGGCTGGGATGAGTCGCATCCAACGATTAGACTCGTCAGTTTTTTATATTCCTCCTTTGTCGAAGAATGGGCAAGCTTACTGACACAGAATTTGCGCACATATATGTCGGCCTTTTTTGCTATTAAAAAAAACAGTTCTGGAAAGTTTTGAGAGAGTTCGACAATGTGACCAAGCGGAAACTACTGCGATTTGTCACTTCCTGTGCCAGGCCGCCCTTACTAGGCTTCAAAGAGCTTCGGCCGTCCTTTGCCATCCGCTCTTCCGGCGTCGACCGCACGCGGCTGCCGTCGGCGTCGACGTGTGTCAATCTGCTGAAGCTGCCCGAGTACCAGACCGAGGCGGAGCTGCGGGAGAAGGTGCTCTATGCGATCAATGCCGGCGCCGGATTCGATCTTTCTTGATCATCTTCCCCTTTTCCATAAGCATCTCTCTGTTCCCTTCATACTTATTCTTCACTCTGCACATTCAAGAATTCAGGCTCGGTCGACTACGCTGATGTTGACATATGTCCATGGTTGGCCTTTAATCCCTCGCCCCCCTCTGTTCCTCTCCTCAACAGTAACCTATCAATGTATGTTTTCCTTTTCTCTTCCTCTTTTCACCTTGCGTGCACATAGGCTCTTTTCAATGTCGCCAAAATCATCATAGACATCAAACCATAGGTTCATCACACCGGATGTATTATTTCTCTTGATTACCTTCTTATACAAGGTAATAATATATATATATATATTATTTATACAGGTTTTGATGATGTTTTTTTTGTAATTTGACACTGTATGCTTGCTGCGTGTATGTAGTTCAGACCCGTTGCAAAACCCGGTGCCTGCCGTTCCTATCGGTCTGCTTAAAGTGAAGTAGGTCCTGTTAGTCAGTTGTTGAGAGAATAAGGCACTGCTTCAATAGTTTTTGGCGGCCCAGTTCCACGGAGGCTGGTTTAGTTGCAATTGAGCCCGGGACTGGTATTCACGAGGGATGGGTGATGCACATGACGAGATAGGATCTCCTGCCATCAGACTCCAAAGACATAAATACCTGCCTCACTCGCGCCACTTTGTATCCCCACAAGAACTCGAACATGTCCTCTACAATTCTCATCGCCTGATCATTAAAGATTTGAATTTCTTCCCACTCCATACCATTGGCTCTTCCTCCGCCGTGCTATTAGCTCAACGCGTATAATTCCCTCTTGGTACCGCTCATTATCAACCACAGAACCATCGTCCAGCCCGCTTGTCTCGCACTGCTTTTCTTTAACCTAGACGAAGCTGCTGAGAAGGGTTATCCCCATCCGTTCTCGTCGCGATTGGCCAGAAATGCAAGCTAGAATGATCCCTTGGAAGAGCGCAGGTGAACCGTTGATACTGCGTCATTCGCTGGACAAGACTCGATATGAATGAGATGTTCTCAGCCCGTGTCCCACGTCTTCTTGCACTCACCGCTGTCTATCTTTTAGGATAGTACTCACTCTCAGCGTGCATAAATGTCGTCCTTCACTCCTTGCAGAGAACAACCTCCAGCCAGTGATCTTTCCGTCGCCACCCTGCAACAAACCGTCAACATCATTCATGAAGAGCTCACCTGGCACAACAGAGGGGTGATCTTTCCATCCCCATCCCACCCAAGGTCAAATTTGCGCAGAGGTGAGACTACTTATTTTTCAAGGTTCAATCCTTTATTTGGATGGCACGAAGCACGATCCCTTTCTATTCTTTTCCTGCATGTAGTAGCTACACAACTTTTTTAGCTTTCGTAGGGCTGCTGTTGAAGGCCGAGCCTTGTCCGACGCAGCCATCTCGGCAGTCCAGAGCATCATACTTTTTATCGGATGCGATGGACAACCCCCAGCTCGTGGCGATCCAGCAGTTGATCCTAGCCTTGCAACAAACCGTCAACACCATTCATGAAGAGCACACCCGCGTGTTATCCAGATGATGGATTGAAGCTTGAAAAATAAGTAGTCTCACCTCTTCGCAATTTCACCTTGGGTAGGGCTAGGATCAACTGCTGGATCGCCACGAGCCGGGGGTTGTCCCTCGCACCCAGGAAAAGCTGATGCTCTGGACTGTCGAGATGGCTGCATTTGATAAGTCTTGGCCTTCAGCAGCAGCCCTACGACGGGCTAGTAAGAAAAAAGGTTGCGTAGCTACTACGTTATCCCCATCCATTCTCATCGCGATTGGCCGGAAATAAAATGACCCCTTGGAAGAGCGCAGGTAAAACGTTGATCTTGCGTCATTCGCTGGACAATACTCGACATGAATGAGATGTTCTCACCTCATAGGCCACGCGACCTGGTCTTCTTGCACCCACCACTGTCTACTTTTAGGATAGCACTCCTTTGCAGCGTATATAAATGTCGTCCTCCACTCCTTGCAGAGAACAACCTCCAGCCACTGATCTTTCCGTCGCCACCCTGCAACAAACCGTCAACATCATTCATGAAGAGCACACCCGGGACATCAGAGGGGTACAGCAGGACATCCGGGAGATCAAAGCGATCATTGAACTCAAAACATCAAACACATTCACAACGCAATTCAACATCTCATCTGAACATACTCCATCTATCCCTCTGATGATGAAGACGCCATCTTCCAGATTGCGAAGGAGACCCCCGCTGATATATACGCAATCCCACTACAAACAGCGAAGGCTCGTTGAAAAGTGGGGGAACATTCCCTTGAACCATTGGATGTGCGACATGTTACACTTGCAAAAGCAGAGCCGCCTAGACGACCTTACTCAATACAACATCATGCTGAATGTCTACAATCTGCGACGTTCAGCCTCGGGATATATACGCAATCCCACTACAAACAGCGAAGGCTCGTTGAAAAGTGGGGGAACATTCTCTTGAACCATTGGATGTGCGACATGTTACACTTGCAAAAGCAGAGCCGCCTAGACGACCCTACTCAAGACAACATCATGCTGAATGTCTACAATCTGCGACGTTCAGCCTCGGACGTGAGGGTCTATAATAGAGCATGACGCGGTTTTTAGCCATCACAGATCTGATGGGTGGTTGAGAAAATGAGATGAAATAGGACACACTATTCAATCGGACACTGTTTTGCTCAGGAATTTTGATTACTTTCCGAAAGAAAAGAATGATAGTAGCGATGGGATGGAAATGTCAATTGCTGAGAAGTACTTATCTCTCGTGGTGAGAAGGTATGCACTTGGAAACTCATACGGACTCCTAACATGATCAAGAGGGGGCTTTTGGAATCAAGTTTACAACTAAAGAATTTTCGAGTGGCGACAAACATGACAAAAAATGGAAAATTCCTAAAAATGTACAACACAAGCCTTGTGGGTAAAGGAACTACCCGAGGGGTGAGGGCAGCAACTATGAGAAACTAAAAGCCGAGGTTTCCATAGGCAGGGAGAACGGGTCGCAGCGTGTTGACAACGGGGGCAACAGATTGGGTGATGCTGCTGGAAGATTGGGATTGGGATTGTTGAGAGTGTTGGACGAAGGATGAGAAGGAGGGCGCGATGTTGTTGAAGGCTATATAAAGTCAATAAAGCAGAGCGCAGTTAGTGGGACCAAGCATTCAGATTAAAAGAATGGGACCGAGTCACGCACGGGCAATGATTCGAGGGAAGCCGCCACCAAAGTTCGATTGGTAGCCTGACAAGACTTGGCCAAGCTGACCAAAAAATTGGTTGAAAGCAGGTGCGATATCCGGCTGGAAAACGAGGAACTCAAGCAGTCAGTGGAAATGGTAAGATAGATTCGAAGAGAAGGAAATCCTGACTTACAGAATCACCACAGCCGCAGTTGTTGTAAGCATCCAGAGCAGGCTGGAGTTGGGAAACAAGCTGACTAGTGTAACTCGAGGCTTGAGAGTAGGATTGGGACGACGAGCTACTGCTGATGAGTCCTTGCATCTGACCCAACGTGCCAAAGGCAGGCCCGAGAGTCTGGATCACTCGTTGTGCTTGCTGATGCTGGTAAGAGCTTTGCGATGAGGTGGCGGTCGTGCCCCAGGGAGTAGAGCTGAACGTGTTGTCCGAAGTCGCACCTGAGCCAGACGCCGATTGACTCGCGTCGGTGAAGGAGCGAACGGCGTGCCTGTAAAAAGGAAAATTGTCAATTGAACTTCTCTCGAGACTGGCGACAAGATAATGCGCTTACTCGAGAGGGCTACCAGCGGCAGCTTTATGAAAGAAATGCATGAAGGAGTCAACGTGAGTTACAGGAAGATGGAAGTTGGAATCAATCGCGCACCAGCAACCAAAAAGCAAGCGACGTAAGCAAAGGATCTCATAGCTGATTGGGTAGTTGAGGGTGGGTTGGGAGTTGGGGGTTGGTTGGATAGTTGAGGGTTGGTTAAAAGGAAAGTGATGGAAGTCTTGAAAGGATTGTGGTCTGGTGAGATGTAGTATACGGTTGGTGGAGATGAGATGAGAGGATGGAAGGAAGGGAGAAGGGAACAGAGGCTCTGGTTTTATAGCCAATTCCATTCGCAGAGCGCTTCCACGATTTCTATTTGCCGGTCAGCATTGCCCCCACAAGCGACAGAATTGCCACCACAAGCGACAGAGGAGTGCGCCACAGAGATTGTCCTGCAGACGGTGAGAACTCCGGAGCACCGAGCAGCAACTCGTTGGGAGAGCTCCTCTGCTCTTCTGAGGAGGATGCCCCATGACGGGCCCTCCCGCGGGGGCAACGTGTGGAAAGTGACGGTGGACCGACCGTCGAGACAAGCAGCAAGTGGACGTTATCTGCGCAAGTCATGGAGGAATGTGTAACGGCGGCAGATCGGGCTGTGTACGCTCTTTGAAAAGTGTTCTACTGCACTTGGAGGGAGATCCTAAAGGAAGAGGATTTTGGGGGGTAAAGAGGTTCTCGTTGTCTGAAGTTGCAATCGTGAGTATGTCAAAAATCATTTGAGGGGTGACGGCGGCTGGCTTGATTCCCATATAGACATGAGTTCCGCGACCAAATACCTGAAAACCTGCAAGGAGCTGCTAGGATTCCCTCTGTTGCTTCAATAAGTAGAGCGTTCCCAGCTGTTGGTGAATGCTTTGGAAGGCTTGCATGAATTTGGGACATGGACTTCCCAGAGATGCAGGACTTTTCCTTTTTTTTTTTTTTTAAAGTGTAATTTGGCCTATGGCATTGCACACTATATTGAATCTCCTACTTTTGGATAACTGCATTCTAATGCAAACAAATACTCAACCACTGAGTACTGCGCAATGGCATTGAACATGTTCTGAACACAAAATTCAGAAGAGATATAAGGCAAATCTGCCATGTCACCTCAATGAAAACCGACGAGTTGTCTTCATAAGACTCCCCGTAAGTTGATGGAGCCGTGAGATTTGGCTGGGGTACGAAGATTGGGATGCCCAAGAAGCCAAAGCCAAAGCAGAACAACAGTTGTTCGGGCGCTGTAGAGGAAGGATTCTGCGACGGTCCTTCACTCCATACAAGGATTTTTTCCACGGTGCACTTAAAACGCAACCTAGATCAAGTGGTGAATCATTGTTGTTATCAACACAATCGCAAGCAATCATTGAAGCAAACCTGTTGAAGTGGAAGATAGAATGCATCCGGTACCACCCAGTCACCGACACAGAAAATGTAGGTGCAGTCAACAAACCAATAACTGTTGGGGGTTTCACCCTACTCCAATTATTGTGATCTTGACACACGATCTAGAACAGTTTATCAGTTGTGCAAACGGATTGATTTGAACATACTTGCCGTTGCAAACTCACAAGCCATAAAGAATTCTAGTTACTATCAATGGGAATGCATGGATGCAATTGGAATATCCGGTCACAAGTACTACTACAGTCGCTTTCATCAGCAAGCACATGTCCAAGTTGCTGTGGATAGAGGTTTTCCTCCACCCAGAAGGTATTCCAATTTGTTGTGGTCTACAATTTTCTCGAATACTAGTCTGTATGCCAGGACCTCTACTTTTCACAGCTCAAACAGTGGATCTACACGCAGTACCCCATGCAAATGAATCAAAGGAAAGAGGGGGGGGGGAAACACACATTCTGAACAATCCCATCCTTTGGTGCTTGCATCGACATCTGTCAAGCTGGCAATGGTATTCAACCTGCGCCGGTTCATTTCTTCCTGACTTGCAATGATTCATTTCTTCCAGACTTGTGTTGGTTCATTTCTCCCTGTTGCCGTGGGTCAAGGTTATGCTCCACCCAGAAGGAATTTGTTACGGTGGTCTAAAGATATTTCTTGCTGATACTGGTCTGTATGCCATGACCTCCACTTTTCATAGCTCAAACAGTAGATCTACGCGTAGTACCCAATGCAGATGAATCAAAGGGGGGAAAACACACATTCTGAACCATCCAATCCTTTGGTACCTCCATAGACATGAGTCAAGCTGACAATGGTATCCATCTTGCACTGGTTCTTTTATTCCTGACTTGCTTTGTTTTGTTTCTTCCTGACTTGCGCTGGTTAACTTTTTTCAAAGCTGGGAAGAAAATTGACCACAAGCTATTAAAGGGGAAGCCATGAATTGTTTGTGCTCCTAGATCATCCGGTCACTGAACCTACTAATGTTGGTGTGCCGGTGGCGAGAAAATGATCTAAGTCATTCTTGGTGGAAGTTATGCTCCACCCACAAGATCAGTCAACAGAAGGACTCAATGTTGATCCCGCTCCATTTTCATGGCCTGTATTCTTGGAAATGTTCCCTGGGTTTGCAAAATAATTGCCGCTTATAGCAAGCAGTTGCTAGTCTAAGTTGCAGTGCTCTATGATTTTAATTTTTGCAAAGTCAACCCAGCTTATGGTCAGCACAAAACTTCCGCTCCTACCGTGGAGCACTATCAGAAAATCTGCTTCAACTGCCACCAGTTGACATGCAGTCACTTTGATTTAACTTGTGTTTTACTTGAATCTTACTCAAAAAAAACTTCAACCCAACTTCAATGCACAGTCACTGTGCATTGTGCACAGTCACTGTGCATTGTGCACAGTGACTGTGCCAAAAAAGTTGTTTTGGATTAAATTGGAAGTAAAAGGGGAGTAAGATGGGACTAGCCTGCATGTCAACTGGTGGTAGTTGAAGCAGATTTTCTGGTAGTGGGAGGATTGTCACAACAGACTTGGATTTTGCACTTGTCCCACGTAGGCAAGAGCACTTCTTAAACCCTTCACCTTTCAAAGCTAAAAATTCCTGAGTCACCGTCCAAACCAATTGCTTAGGGAGCTAGGTGTAGTCAACAATAATGCCATGCCTCTCCTGATTGATTTAACCGGCAGAGCTTACCGCTTGCAGGTGGACTCAACTTTTCACAAGGTCATCACACGTCTTTTTGTGGACCCCTAAGTCAGCGGCAAGCAACCTCTGGTCACACATGTTCAACATCATATTGTACATTGCCCAATGATTAATATCCCATACTTTGTATGTTTGAGTCCATCCACTATCAAAGGGACTATCCCTGTATGTTGAGCAAAGTAGATTCATCTGGCCTATTGCGCTTCTGTTGATGAATAATTAAGCATCTTCCTGTCACTCCATCTTCCACAAAAAAGACCTTTTGTCTTCCAACAAAGTGGACTTTGTGCAAGCAGCAGGGTGTTCTGTCCGGTGTCAGCCACCGGAATCACTTTGTGTGCATCATTTTGTGTGCAACCTCAGACTACCCCTATTCATTGAATGAAGAAACCACGGCTCTGCTCCTGTCTGGATCAACTAAAGGTACTGCAGTACTAATGATAGTCTTTGCTCCCCTCGGGACTGTGTCTTCCTTTGATTTAAAGTCAAAAGAAAAGCAACCAAAAGAAAGGTGCAACCACTTAGTCTGTTGCACCCAGGAAAAAAGGAAACAAAAAACCCCGCAGCAGGACGTGTGAACACACCTTTGCTTCTCAGAGCTTTTGCCAGAAACTGTTTTTTTTTCCCAAAATAACTAGTTTTGGGGGGTTTTATCCATACCCCCCCTGGGATTCTATTGGGTGGCCCTAACCTAACCCTAACCAGATTTAACCTACATTTACCTAACCTAACCTAACCTGAACCTAACCTAACCTGACAGTATATTTCTTTAATCTAGCTCCGTTCAGCTCATCCAGCTCTGCATGATCTTTGGTCTTAAACCAAAGATACTGCTGCATTTATCTTTGGCTTAAGAACAAGGAAATTGGGTTGAAAAGGTGTAATTCAAGATAATTCAACAAGTTAAAAAGGGAGGGAGAGAGAAAAGACAGAAAAAGACAGAAGAAAATTCAACAATTCTTCCTGGTATTTGTCAGTACAGTATGCAACCTGGATACCTTTCATACTGTACAGGCAGGGAAACATATAATCTTTCAGGCCGTTATTTCAGGATATTTGAAATAGAAAAATTGAATAATGGATCAGATCTGAGGACACCAGAAGAAAGAGGAGCTGTGCACAAAAATTTTCTTCTGCAACACTTCAGTGATAGAAGGTCAGACAAAGGAGCTCTAGTGTCAATGGCAAAAGAAAGTCACAAATGCCCAATCCTCTCAGGCAGCGCAAGAGGTGCAACTTGAGGCATGATTCCCTCCCTTGGAGGGTCCCTGAGGGACCCTTTGGAGGAGGGACTTAATCAATTTAGCAGTAAGTTTTTTTCAAAAGTGGCAGCAACGCACGCTACCCATGACTAAAACCTATTGCCGGCCAGCATACAGTATTGCACAGCATGATAGCTCATTTCAGGGACCAATGGAAAGAGTTTTATCTGGATTCTTCCACATTAACTTTTGATTGGCAAATTTTGGGTCAGGCTGAATGCTCTCCAAACATTTACTACAAGCACTCCAAAATTTTGGAGTGGGCACATGTTCACTCCAAAACAATTGGAGTGAAAAGCTGTCTCACTACAAAAATTTGTAGTTTTACCCAAAGAAAAAACTACTGTTTGGGTTAATCAAAATGTTGACTTTTTTCACCAAAATGGCTCAGTAGTAAAAATTGAGCAAAACTGAGCATGCTCAGCAAAATCCCCTCAAGTTGCCAGAATGAATAAAAATGATTTCTGCTCAGTTTGTAAAAAAAAAAAATGCTGAGCATGCTCAGTATAGTTTATTTTTCACTGCTGACCATTTTCTGTAAAATTGGGTATATTGTTTTCCCATCCCAAGTTCACATTTTCTTTCTGGGTAGAATTGCCAATGTTTGTAGTGTCTACTCCAACTGTTTTGGAGTAGACAGTTTTCCACTCCAAAATTTGACCATTTTTGGAGTGGAATGGTGTGTACTCCAATCTTTTTAGAGTGGACTTCAAGTGCACTCCAGAGGGAACAAAAAAAAAAAATTGTAAAAAAGTTACACTCCAATTTTTCAAAAAAGCTTCATGAACAATTTTTTTTGTTACTCCGGATTTTGGAGTAGACAGGGCTGGACACCACTATTCTTGGTTTACATGAAGGCATGCACTCCATAAATTTGGGATTTTGAACCTTCAAAGCTCAAGTTAAACACATCAGATTTTGTTTTGGAGTGCAGAATTTGTACACTGAGCAATGTAAATAATTTTTTTTGTCAAGATTCCAAGTTCCAACAATCTTTCACAAAACACAATTGGGATTGAACTCTCATTTGAAAACATCACACTTGGGACCTATCCCAAACCTGCACTAGAGTTGGTATCTATATTGGTGATCAGAGAGGCAAAGACTGATACAGGAACACAAAATGCAATGAGTAGAGTGATAGGTTTGTCAAAGGATTGGCGTATCAGTCAGAGGACAACAAAGATAATAATAAGAAAGAGACAGCTAGATAGAGTACCATACCTGATACAGGAATACACAATGCAATGACAAGAGTGATAGGGTTTTAGAAGGATGAAGAGAGTCCATCCTTGGACCATCCTGTATTAAGTGTAGCACTGGAACCTGAGGCCTACCTGGCTTTGATGACCCCTTCTGGTGCCTACCTGATGATTATAACCATGCCACAGTTAGCAATATCAGGTGTCCACAAGTGGTACCCTACGGGTTAGGGTACTAACCAGAGGGCACATTGGAGCAGAAGATACTAAGGATGGCACGGTGGGCCCGGGTACCCGCGGCGTGTATGGTTACCTGCTCCATTTTAAGCTAAAATTTCATACCCGGACATGGACACAGACAAGCAGGAGCGGGTACCCGGGTTTTTTTGGCGTGTACTGGCGGTACCCGTTCAACAATCAGGTGAGCAGGTGCTGAGTGATACCTGCTCACCAAGAGGGCTTGGCAAGTAGGTGCCGAGCCGTCTTGGTCACCTGCTCACCAAGAGGGCTTGGTGAGCAAGTGCCAAACCATCTTGGTCACCTGCTCACCAAGAGGGCTTGGTGAGCAGGTGTCAAGCCATTGGTGAGAAGATTCATAAACCAGCTCACCAAGAGGGCTTGGTAGCAGGGCAGGTGTATAAACCTGCTCACCAAACCATCTTGGTGAGCAGGCTGCAGGTACACACACCTGCTCACCAAGACGGCTTGGTGAGCCAGTGAGCAGGTGTATACACCTGCTTACCATTATAAACCCACTCACCAGACTGTCTTGGTGAGCCGGTGTATACACCTGCTCACCAAGATGGCTTGGTGAGCCGGTGTATACACCTGCTCACCAAGATGGCTTGGTAAGCAGGTGTATTACTCACTGACAGGCGGGTATCACTGGGAAGTACCTGGGTACCCTAGCAAAAAATCATGGAAACCAGATACCCCTACCTGTACCTGGTACACACAGCGCGGGTACCTGCCAGGGCAGTGACCAATTCAAGGGCAGCTGACAGCCAAGCGCAGCCTGCATGGGGAAATTTTTGGTGCTTCACCAGCCAGCCTGCTGGGCCCACAGACATGCAGGTGGCCCCCAAAAAAATTTTCCCCTCCCTTCATTAAAAAAACACCCCCAATATTTTACCTCCTACCAAAAAAGGGCAGGTACCCTTTGGTACCTCCAGTCAACAATGGGCAGTTACTTTACTTCACAATATCTGACAATATCTTGGTAAAGTAACTACCAACATTACTGTCTCCAGCTGTTAGCGTTACAAGTAACGTGCCCTGTCTAAGATTCTTGGGCAACGTAACACAGTCAGGATTTTTTTAGAAGGAGAGTTAAGTATTGTAGAGTACCGTAAAGTAACACTGATTAACGCTGATTAACATCAATGCGGGTACTGAAAATGACAGGTTGACAGCCCCAAGTGGGTTTTTTGCCACGTTTTCAAGAATCATGGTTGCTGATAACAAATCATGACTGATGGTACCCCTTGCTAAGAAGTGATACCTTATGTAGCTCACTGCCCCCCCCTCATCCTTCCAATATTTTAACGCTTTTATATATATATTTTTCTTGATTCAGTAAAATAACAACGCAGAAAAAAAATGAAATTGAAAAGAGATAACATAAAGTCTCCAAAATTGTTACATTATCTTGACGCTACCTTTAACCGGTAGCGTAACTACCCACACTGTGAGGAAAACTCACTCAACTGCTTCCAGTTGACATGCAGAACACTCAAGTTTGACTTGAGTTTCACTCGTGGTGCGCAGTGACTGTGCATCATGCACAGTCACTGTGCATTCAAGTGTGCTTTGAGTGAGACTCAAGTGATGCTCGCGTGACTGCATGTCAACTGGCAGCAGTTGAGCGAGTTTTCCTTGCAGTGCCATTGTTACTCCAGTGTATCCCGGTTCCTGACGTACCTGGTTGTACTGAGCCAACCTAACACCCTCATATACCCAAAAATGTTATCCTGCAACCCGTGTCTGCCAGGTCAAAGCCAGGTGTACCCATTGGGTACAGGGACAGGTTCCAGTGCTAGGGAGAAGTGTAGATTGAACCTGAAGTGAGAGAATGAAGGGAGAAATCAGGAGATTAAGGGGAAAAAAGAAAAAGAAGAAGAAAAAAAAATTACAGTGTTGCCAGTTGGTGTGTGGACTAGAATGTTTGTGACCAGAGTTTTGCAGCTATTGGTTCCTTTCCCCCAGATGTCACACTATTCAGTTCCTCACCAAATCCAACAACAGAAAAATATCTCAGTCAACCTTTATAAAGTGGTGGGTGAGGTTAAGATTCTAGTCTGAACCCCACTCTTCAGGTTCACACATCTATCACTCAAAACTTACATAATCAGCATTAGTATTTAATCCCATCTCTCCCACTTCCCCCCTGAGTCCTAGATCAGTAGAGAATAATCATTATCTTCTACTTTGCTAGGTGAGCTCCTAATTCTTCTCCCTCTTCTTCTCATTCTCTCATTCTTCTTTCCCTTATTGTTTTAAGTAGAAACAAATTGTTATCTTCTACTGTGCTAGCCAATCTATTCTATTGTTGGGTTCTAGAAAACTTCTCTCCAAGATCATCAGATCTTGTTCTAGTCCCTTTTCATTGGTGTTAGTGAAGCAAGAATTCCTGTTGCTTACACTTTTTTTTTCTCAAAACTACTACTCTCCCACTTTGTCTCTGTTTTGGTTCCTTTTCTGCCGTTTTATGTCAACCAGTTGAGGTGGCCAACCCCTCCTCCCCTTTGAAGACAACCCTGAGGCAATTATCCAGGCCACTAACGCAGGCAAGCGCCAGGCCAACTTACTCGTCACTAACCTCCATTGCCGTGTCCAACAGCGCGGTTTAAACTCCCATTTACCTCCCCTCCCGCCATTGCCTCCTCCGCTTGCCCAAGAACCTAATTTGCCCCCTCCACCACTCCCTCCGGCTGCCAAACCGGTTGTTCCGTACACCCCCCCTTGTTTTGGATCCCTAGTGGTCCCATTTCACCGTCTGGATTCCCCTCCGTCACTGTTCATCCAGGCTCCTGCGCCATCCTCCTCTATGTCCGTCCAGCCACCTCCGCCCCCAAAGCCACTCATGTCTGGCCCTTCTTCTGGTAAGGGTTCTGCGGACAACAAGGCGGAGCTGAACTATATTTGCCTCTTGATGGAGGCCCAGCATAACAGCATGGTGCAAGCTCAACAAGACCGCGCTGCATCTGCCAAGCGCATGACCTGCTTAAAAGAAGCAAGTGCACAACAGATCACTTGTTTGGAGGAGGCCATAATGCTCCTGTCAACCAAGTGCGAGGACCCCCCAGCACAATTGTCAGCCACTGCTGCACCCCTGCCCTTGGGTCAAGTCAATCTCCAGCAATTCTGCATCTCCAATGGCCTGTTTCAAGGCGTCAAACAATTCCTCAAATGGGTCAATTTGGTCCAGCTTTTCTTTGTGTCCAAGGGCGTAATTACACATGATACGGATAAGATCTTTATTGTGGGAAGTGTGATCCGCAAATTCAACGTTCTTGCCTTCTATTCAAACCGTGTTTTAAGACTCAAAAGTGTTGTGAAACCTTTTGCTGAATGGAGAAGGGGAAAATGGAGGTGCAAGCTCTGCCCTTCTATGCTATCAGAAAAACAAGACCACCAAGTTTTCTTGGAAGTTTATTTATAGTGATAGAATCAACAGTGGGTCAGCTACGCTACAAGTAGCGTTAGCGCAGCGTAGCGTTAGCTTAATAAGCTAACGCTACAAAAAGCTACTGTTAGCGCCACTTTTGGCCAGCTAACACTACAGGATTCCTGAGAAAAAAAAATGTAGCTGTAGCGTAGCGTTAGCTTAGATCAGGAAAGTAAAGCTAACACTACAAAAGCTATTGGTTAGCTGCCATGTAGCGGTGTTAGCTTTCAAAATCACTACGCTAACAGTTAGCGTAGCGTTTGAAATAGCTAGGCTAACAGTTAGCGTAGCTTCTGACATAGCTACGCTAACTGTGAATGTAGCTAGGTCATAGGCCAAGCTAAGAGTTAGCATAGTGATTTCAAAATTTACACTAACTGTTAGTAACTGCTAGTGTAGATTTTGGATAAGTTACAATAGATGTTAGTTTGCTTGTTTCAAATATTCAATTACTGCATTGGACCATATTTGAGCTCCAGGTACTCAAATTATCATGTTGGGTATATACTAACAGATCCTGATTGTGAAAAACAACACCTTCTTGTTAAATTTGTCCTGCTGTGGAACGTGGTGGATCCTACTGTCCTGAATATCATGGTGGGACCGCCTGCCCCAGCAGTGATGTAAATTTTTCATATAGATTGGTGGTGGAAAACCAACCCAACATTTTTTATTTTTTGATAAAATCTATTTATATATCCTGCATGCATGTACAACTATTGCTTTGATTATCTTTTCTATTCCAACTGATTGAACTGACCTCCATCATCCTTATCTTCCAATTATTTTCTTTTTGGAGCTGTAAGTTGAGTCAGTTATCTGACAATGCTACAATATGCTAGTGCAATAGTAGCACTACATTGCATTTCAATCTGCCCTTATACACACATGTTGTAATCTGGAAAATGAATCACTCTATATGAGTTGAAACTGAGCTACATGCCAGCTCAGAATAAACTGATTGTTAACTATAGCTAGTAGGAAGCTACACTACGCTTCATTTCAAACTACGCTACGCTACCCTGTTAGCTTAGAATACGCTACACTACACTACATGTTAGCGAGGTATGAGCTACGCTGCGGGATAGCTGAAAACCTGTTAGCTGGAAGAAAAGCTACGCTACATGTTAGCTTAGTGTTTTTTTTTTTCAGCTAACACTACAGAATTTCTGAAGGAAAAAATAATAGCTACACTAACAGTAGCGTAGCTCACCAAATCTTAAGCTACAGCTAACCGTAGCTGTAGCGTAAAAAAATTTCAGCTACGCTAACGGTTAGCGGCACTGTAGCGTAGTGTAGCGTAGCGACCCACCGTTGAAAGGATTGTCTGGTTCACATGACTACAGACGTGAGTTATGTAAAGTATGTATGATGGATTTTGTTGTTGTGAGTGACACTTACACAACTCGTCATTATCCCATAGAGGATATCAAGTAAAAATTTTGGGATATCTGGGATATCAATGTGTTTTTTTTTTTTTTAATTTTCTTTTTTTTTTTTGAGTTCAGCATTGCATGATATATATATTGAGCAACACATGTCATGAGATTGCCCATGACTTTGAACTGAATGTCAGTTGAACATGAAGTTTGTTTGTGAATACCTCCGAGCACAATTTAAACCAAGAGAGGGTAATGTGTTATGCACACTTACACAACTCGTCATTATCCCATATGGGATATCAAGTAGAAATTTGGGATATCTGGGATATCAACGTGTGTTTTTTTTTTTTCTTTTTTCTTTTTTTTTTTTTTTGTTGGGTGTTTCATTTTTTTGAATGGTTTTCAAAAAATTAAAAAAACTACTAAATATCAACCCATTACCGTAAGTAATACACCAAAATGTTTCTCTCAATTAGGTGCAAATTTATGTCTCCTCAGATTTTTGGAAAAATGTACAGTTGATTTTTAAATAATTTTTGAACAAAATTTTTGGACAAAGGTGTGTTCAAATACAAGGAGGTGGATTGCCAGGTTTTCACTGCCAAGAAAATTATGTCAGATGGCTTCATCTGCGCTTACATCAGACGTTTTGAACCAATGTTACATTGGTACAAGCACTACATACACTACAATATATGCTGTACGGGATGCTGAGTAAGACATTACGGGATATACGGGATATCTTGTAGTGGTCAACTTTTTCAAACCACCCTCATATAACATCACCATATTACCAAACTGTTATATCCCAATATAAAAATATCATATCATTGTCATATGAAAAGATAACACCATCATATCACAAGATAACAATATTGTAAGCACTATCAGCATTAACCAGTCAAACATGGCTGCTCAAGAAATGCTCAAACAGCCATGTTCAACCAGTGATCTTGGACAGGAACCGTCCAACCAAAGCGCATGCTGGCCATTCAAGAGGGTCTGCCCAATCAGTTCCTGGCTGGTGGTGACCGGTTTCAATCAAACCAATTGAACAGGCCCATCCAAATGGCTGGCACGTGCTGGGTCAGACAGTGCCTGTCCAATCACTGGTCAGACACAGCTGTTCCAGAACTGCTCAATCAGCTGTTTTTGACCAATCAATGCCAGCAGTGAAGCTTACCTCACTCCAAGCTTGCATCAAATAAGGACTTCAGTAATACTCAAGCTTCCACATGCCAACTGCTGGCATTTGAGCAAGTTTTTATGACAGTGCCTCACCCAGGGGCTGTCCCAGTGCATTTCCACAAGAAGTGCTTGACCTGATCAACAAGTGCAAGAAAATTGGTAAACTCCATGCAAAACATCTGTACTAATGTGGACAACTTTCCAAAGCAATCTGCAGATTGCTATTCCATGCAAAACATTAGTACAAATGTTTTGCGTGGAGTTTAGGAATTTTGTTGCACTTGTTGATCAGGTCAAGCACTTCTTGTGGAAAGGCACTGGAAAAAGCTGGTTCAGTTTTCCTCCTTTTGTGCCCTCTGCTCCCTGATGTCACACAAAGATACTGTCCTTTGTATTTTCCAAAATCCCTTTCCCATCTGCTGGTTCCTCCCTGCAGACATCCATTTAAACCATTGCCAGCCTTTTCTGCACCCCAAACTGTGACGCCATGCAACCCTACTACAATCCATTTCTGTTCTCAAATGCAAAAGTATCCAACAGTCACCAACAACCAAAAGGCTTGTTGTCACAAGTGGTTTCCGCGGTTGGTGCTCTAGAGTCTCACTTTTCTGATCCATCTCAATTTTATAATACTGCCATTGTGGCAAAACCTTCAGTCTCATTCCTTTTGCCTGTCAAGATTGGGCTTTGCGCATCAAAATTTCACAAATTATCTATTTTTCCCATGTTTTCCCAGGAAACAAAACCCTTGCACTCAGTGAATCAAAAACATAGATATAGCCAATTGATGCCTCTGATTCAAGTGATGATTTGAGTATAGTGGTGTGGTAGTATCATGCCTTGTGCCTGTCATGATTGGGCTTCATGCATCAAAAGTTTACAAATTACCTATTTTCCCATGTTTTCTCAGGAAAAAAGACCCTTTCACATGGTAAATCAGAAACAGAAATGTTAAAAATTGATGCCTGTGAGCCAAGAATTGATTTTCATATATTGGTTTGATAGTATCACACACTTTGCCTGTCAAAATTAGGCTTCACACATCAAAATTTCACAAATTACCTATTTTTCCTGTGTTTTCTCAGCACAAAAGACCCTTGAACATGGTGAATCGAAAACATAGATATGAAAAGTTGATGCACCTGAGCCAAGGTTTTATTTGCATATAGTGGTGTGGTAGTATCACATGTTTTGCCTGTGAAGATTTGGTTTCATGCAGTAAAATTTCACAAATTACCTATTTTTCCTGTGTTTTCTCAGGAAAAAAGACCCTTGCACATGGTGAATCAAAAGCCTAGATATGGCCAATTGGTGCCTCTGAGACAAGGGTTGATTGGAATATAATGTTGTGGCAGTATCATACCTTTTGCCTGTTAAGATGTGGCTTCACGCATTGAAATTTCACAAATTACCCTCTTTTTCTGTGTTTTCTCATGAAAAAAGACCCTTGCACACAGTGAATCAAAACCATAGATATGGCAAATTAATTCCTGTGAGCCAGGATTTGATTTGCATATAGTGGTGTGGTAGCATCATGTGTTTTGCCTGTCAAGATTTGGCTTCACCCATGAATATTTCACAAATCCCCTTTTTTTTCTGTTTTCTCAGGAAAAAAGTGCCTTGCACATGATGAAACAAAAAACAATAGATATAGAAAATTGATGCCTGTGAGCCAAGGTTTGATTTATATATAGTGGTGTGGTAGTATTGCGTCTTTGCCTGTCAAGATTTGGCTTCACACATCAAAATTTCACAAATGACCCACTTTTTCTGCATTTTCTCATGAAAAAAGACCCTTGCACATGGGGAATCAAAAACATAGATATGGCCAATCAATTCCTGTGAGCCAAGGTTGGATTTTCATATAGTGGTGTGGTAGTATCATGCCTTTGCCTGTCAAAATTGGGCCGCACGCATCAAAACTTCACAAATTACCCATTTATCCTGTGTTTTCTCACAAAAAAAGACCCTTGTCACAACAAAAAATTATGCAATCACCCCAGGGATATTTGAAATATTTTTGGGGGTGAATTTTAATTTTTTTTTTCACAAAAAAAATAAAATATTTTCTTTCTTTTCTTTCTTGTCTTTCTTTTCTTTCTTTTCTTTCTTTTCTTTCTTTTCTTTTCTTTCTTTTCTTTCTTTTCTTTCTTTTCTTTCTTTTCTTTCTTTTCTTTCTTTTCTTTCTTTTCTTTCTTTTCTTTCTTTTCTTTTCTTTCTTTTCTTTTTTTCTTTCTTTTCTTTCTTTTCTTTCTTTTCTTTCTTTCTTTCTTTTCTTTCTTTCTTTTCTTTTCTTTCTTTTCTTTTCTTTCTTTTCTTTCTTTTTTTTCTTTTTTTTGCTTTTCTTTCTTTTCTTTCTTATCTTTCTTATCTTTCTTATCTTTCTTATCTTTTTGTTCTTTCTTTTCTTTCTTCAGCTCAACTGCCAGGTCAGCCTGCATGCTGAGCTGGTAACAGCTCAGCTGGCAGGTCAATCTGCATACTGAGCTGGTAAAAAGGATTCATCCCTGCAGACAGATCACTATGTACCCCAAGAGCTCCCCTTTCCCTCCCTTCCCCAGTCCATGTATCAGCCTCTCAGTTTCCCTCAAGCTTCAAGCCAGAAATCCTAACAATATGAGCCTTGATTGAATGCAGATACACCTACGTAACCAAGTTGTTCCGCCAGTACCTTAGGGAAAACTTATCAAAGTTCAACTTCCTGCTTGTTCACCATGTTTTTCATGGTACCACAGCCACAGGGAGTGGGACTTATGATTCAGCATCCCAGCTTGGACTGAGAAAATCTGCAGGCTTTGGTGGTGACCAATGAAAATGTAATCACCACCTACATCCCAGAGTTTTTAGCTTTTTTTTTTTTTTTTTTGGTTTCCAAAATTCAGAGATTGTATTGTGAGAAACAAAACTGTCTATCCAAAATTCTGGAAATCTGTCCTCCTCATGCCCCAAAAAAAATGGCTTTGACTTTCAAAAAGAAAGAAAAGAAAGAAAAAAAACAAAAAGAAAGAAAAGAAAGAAAAAAAAGAAAAGAAAGAAAAGAAAGAACAGAAAGAAAAGAAAGAAAAGAAAAGAAAGAAAAGAAAGAAAAGAAAGAAAAGAAAGAAAAGAAAGAAAAGAAAGAAAAGAAAGAAAAGAAAGAAAAGAAAGAAAAGAAAGAAAAGAAAGAAAAGAAAAGAAAGAAAAGAAAGAAAAGAAAGAAAAGAAAGAAAAGAAACACTACAAACATTTGTAATTTCACCTAAAGAAAAAACTACTGTTTGGGTTAAGCAAAATGTCAATTTTTTTCAACAAAATGGCTCAGTAATAAAAATTGAGCAAAACTGAGCATGCTCAGCAAAATCCCCCAAAGTTGCCATAATGAATAAAAATCATTTCTGCTCAGTTTCTAAAAAAAAAAAAATTGCTGAGCATGCTCAGTAAAGCTTATTTTTCACTTCTGACCATTTTCTGTAAAATTGGGTATATGTTTTGCCCATCCCAATTTTACATTTTCTTTCTGGGCAGAGTTGCAAATGTTTGTAGTGTAGGTATGAAATTCCATGTGATGTTGGATCACCATTCTCTGGTGTACTGAAGCAACGGAATCTCTCTCATCAGCAGGCAAGTTGGACAGGATTGCTAGCCAATTTTGACCTTCAATTTGGTTACATTTGCGGCAAAAATAGTTCAGTTGCAGATGCTCTGTCTTGCAAGAATACTCCCAATGAAATTGTGGTTACCGCGGATAGTGTTGCCTGTATTGCAGTACTTTTGGAATTTTGGATGTCATCAAATCAAAAATTGTGTCAGGGTATGATCTTGATCCGTTCTGCATCTCCCTCAAATCAGTCCTTCCTCTCTGGGACGACTGAACCATAATTGATGGGCTCATTGTCATTGATGACAGGTTGCTGGGCCCTGCAACAGGTGATTTGCGCACACAACTCATGTACAAGGCTCATCAACGACTTGGGCATCTAGGCTACTTGAAGACTGTTACGGAACTTTTCTGTTATTTTTTCTGGCCAAAGATGGCACACGACGTTCTCCAATTTGTGTCCTCCTGCAAGGTCTGTCAAAAGACTAAGGCCCTAAACACATTGCCGACGGCCAAGATGCTCACTCCGGAGTTCCCTGGCCCCTGTTTTCCTGTGACCCACATTGCCATTGAGTTTTTGGGCCTTCTTAAAGCCTTGAGTCACTTTGATATATTGCTGACCATTAACTTTTGGCTCTCTGGCTTTACTTGTATCATCCCCACGCTGCAGAAAAATACCAACAAGAAGGCAGCATCTTGCTTCTTCACTGGCTGGATCACACTATTTGTTGCACCAATTTCTATCATCAGCAATTGAGATAAAACCTGTTCCGCCAAATTCTGGAAGGTGTTAATGTCCCAATTATCCACCCATTTCCATTGCTCCTTGATGTTTCATCCTCAAGCGGACAGGTGTAGTGAACGGACAAACAAAACTGTGGTAGGACTCCTTGTGGGACAAATAATAATATTTGGTCTGGCTGGGGTAAGTCAATTGATGGAGTAGGTTGAAAGGCTACTGCAACAATTTACAGGTGGTTTAATGGCCCTCCCCTTTAGAAAATACTAAACTACTTGTATGGAATCTAAAAATCAATATATAATGGAGATATGGCTGATTTCAAGACTGAGTTACTAGGTATAGTAATCTCAATCAGACTTAGATCACCGTAATCAATGAACTTTAGGATATGACTCAACGTATATGATGGATGAACAATCCAGTGGGATTATTTATGTAAAAAGGGTTGTCTTTAGATTTTTTAATGATCTCTTCCTTAAACAATTTCTTGATAAGGCACTTTAATCAGTACTAGAGCTCCTTGTCTGCTACTACTACTACTACTGGGGCACAATGATTTGGGGTTTGAATAAAAAGCTTTTTATGGCAGACTTATTTTTGAGGTTTATTGCTTATGACTCTACCTAGAAACACACACTTTAATAGACGCACACGCACTTCTTGATGCTAATGCTGATGACACTAATACTGCTAACAACTCTGATAATGGGACACTCCCACATAACACTACTGACTACTATTTACTAACTACTTTGCTGATGGGACACTCCCATGTAACACTAGTAACTACTAATCAATCTGGTGATGGGACACTCCCATTAGGTGATGGGGATAAATCTCCATGAGGAAAGAAGGGAAATCTGGGTGGGAGAAGCCCTCCTTTTATAGCAAAATGTGAGGCATTTTTGCCCCAAGGCAGTTGCATCTGGGGCATTTTTGCTGCAGGGAACAATATCTCTGCTGCACAGCATCCTGATAAGGTAACAGCCAGGAAACCAAGCCACAAATACACACTTGTATTCTTCCAATCTTCCATACATGATGATACATAACAACAAGTCAAGCCACAAGCAAAACTGAAATCTTACATACATATGATTCATAGCAACCTCTAATCTTCCTTGCATGATCCAGAACATTCTGCTGTGGTTGGTTACTAGGACACCAATCTTTCCTAGAATCTTCTATCCAGCCGCGCTTCCATGCATGCAGTTCCCTGGCAACCGTGTTTCCAAGCACTACACCTCCCAACTTCCTACCCTTTAGGGGATAGTGATTCCTTCCACTTTTGTCTCCCTTCCCCTTCTCCCTCCTCATTCACTGTCAGCTTGCTACTATGACAGAGCCAACCTGACAAAGGTAACATAAATAGAGACATTATTACTACAATATTAAGACCCATTTATATGACTAATAATGTACAAAAAATCAGTTTTTGTCCAATAAAGCTTAGCAAAGTCCTGGCACCATAAAAATAAGTAATAAATTAAAATAACAACTACTTTTTACAAAAATACTAAATAACTTCTAAACCTTGAGCATAACTTAGAATATTATGTCATATTCTGAATCCTCATGCAAATTAATGTAGGGTCCCTCACTGGAAGTACCCCTAAATTCCTACTCCTTCACCTTGAACCGATTACCCGCAAGAATTGGCCACAAATATATGTCACATGGACATTACACACGTATGTACTTGTTATATATGCATACTATATGTGAAATGACCAATTATGGACTTATAATTGAGGTGTTGTGTATAGTTTGGGAGTTAGGCCCAATTGGGGTTTAAACCTCCAACCCCGCGCGTGGATTATATAATCCAATTGGAAATTGGCCAAATGCGTGGAAATAGCTAATCCCCTAGTTACCACATATGTACAAGTGTAACTAAGGTAAAAGTAGATTCTACGTGGTTTATTTACAAGGTTTTATTAATAAAAACCTTGAATACATAAGAGTAACATAGCCAGCGTGGCCTTTAATGATTGGCCTTAGCCATTTGTGGCCCATTTGCGTCATTTGTGGCCCATTTCAGATACAATTACACGTCAGTGTTGCTATGTACTTTAGTTACAATAACTAAATAGGTTATTAAGGTCATAAAAAGCACTTGTGACGCTGAATTAATGACCAGCAGTGTCATTGGGATGAGCCCTGTTAGTGCCAATCTCCCAAATTGGCCACATTGTGCTGAAAACCAGTTACTACACTCACACAGGCAGAAAGGTCCTCCACTATGAGTGAAATTAGTATATATAGAGCCCTCTTTCCACGCCAAAAAGTTGTTCCCCATCATCAATTATTATTACAGTCAATCAGTTACGCCGTGTCCTGTCCTTACTTCAGTTACTCTGCCCTGTTTTGCCTGTTTTATCCGTGGTGTTCTCATTAAATCAACCATCCTACGTGTCCAGCTCCTGCGCAGAAACCCTTCAATCTACCCAGCAGCTCTACTTCACCCCCCTACGTGGCTTTTTGGCTTGAAAGAAGCAATAGTGAGTACTTCTTTCATCCTTCTGTCCCCATTCTGGTTCCTTAATTGGAAAAGCACTTTGGTACCACCTTCTGTTACGCAGAAACCCATTGTTTGCTTAATCAGATACCACCCTGCTTTGCAGATCTCTGATTTAGAGGGCACCTACAAACACCCCTGCGCCAGCAGGCCCCTCTATAAAAAAGAATTATATTCTTTTTATTTCTTTCCTACGTGAAATTATCCTACTCTACCCTTATTTTGCACTCTTATCACCTTGTGTAGCTAAAAGGTACTAGCCCTTGGCATCACAGAGGCTGACATTCACTTATTTCCTTCCGCCAACTTGACCAAATACTGAGATGTATACCCTTGTACCCAGCCATCCTCCTCTTATCTATGCTGCATTGACCATTTAAATATGTTTTTATCCCCTTTTGGCATTGGAGCGCACATGGGGCACCATATCATTGGTCAGATCCTCCAAAGGTTTGCTCCCAAGAAGAAGGGCAAATGGCTTGATGCCCTGCCTGCTGTCAAATTTGAAATAAACTCTGCGGTCAACGCTGCTACGGGGATGTCTCCCCTTGATTTGATTCTTGGCCTACAAGCCACTCTCTTTGACGCACCCAATCCCTTGGATGACAACTCTCCGCCTGCTCTTTCAAAGTGGCTGTCCATTTTCAAGAAGGCCTGGGCAACTGCTCAAGATCAGTTGTGCACCAGCTGCATCAAAAAGGCAATCCAACACAACAAGCACATTGCCAACCGGCCCACTCTTGCCCTGGGAACACTTGCGCTTCTCAACACCGCTGACTGGAAGGCTTTGTGTCAACCTGGCTCCAATAAGATCAAAAACTGCTTTGAGGGTCCGTACCCCATCCTCCGCATATTCAACCATGGACAACGTGTGGAGCTAGACCTTCTGGCAAACAACCTCCAGCATCTGACATTCCATGTGTCAAAAATCAAACCTTTTGTCAGCCGGGAAGAATCTCTGGGTGAGTAGCAAGGAGGCTTACTACAAAAGTAAGTTCCTCCCAATATGCACCGTGAAGTGAGATTCTTCTTTGTCATTGTAAAAACATGCCTTGGCCACTCTGTGAGCACAAAACCTTTGCCCTTCTCTCCTCCGTCCCTTTGCAGGCTGCCTTGGACTGCTTCCTTCCCTCACATGTGGTGTGTTCCCTTCTGGTCTCCAACTCCGCACCCCTTCTGTTTTCCAACTTTGTGCCCCTTCTGGTTTCACCCTTTTGTCTTCACCATTCCAATTCTTTTCCTTTTGGTTTGTTGTTGCTTTTTCTTCTTATTGCCTTTATTGTTTTTTAGGGGGGGGGAGGGGAACTATGAACCCCACTCTGCAGGTTCACACATCTATCACTCAAAACTTACATAATCAGTGCTAGCCAATCTATTCTATTGTTGGGTTCTAGAAAACGTCTCTCCAAGATCATTGGATCTTGTTCTAGTCCCTTTCTATTGGTGTTAGTGAAGCAACAATTCCTGTTGCTTACAGCTAGGTGATTGGGTGTTATTCATTCAAAACATCCCCCTGAGTTGTTTTGTGTAAGACTCAATGGAGGTTGCACAAGGCACAGCAAGGCATGGGTTTTTCCTACTAGATGTCCCCAGCCCTTTCCAGAGCTACACAGCAGCTAGAAAGTAGCATGTGATTTGGATATCTAACATATATAGGCTTGTAAGTGATGTCTTGCTTGTGTACAGTGCCCGGCAATATGTTTTCATTACAGTTTACTTGGAGATAGACATCACAACACACCAATGTGAAATCCTGAGCTTTTGCACAAAGGTAGAAAAAGTTCCCAAAAGAATGAATATAAATGAAAATCAACACAAACTTCAATTCATGATGGCTTAAAAAAACATTTGAGTTATTTGAACTTTGACAACTGCTTGATTAATTTTTTCATCAAAAAATTGAACAAGGGGTCAGAAAGCAGGGCATCTGAAAGAGGTAATGAAAATTTGAAAATCCAAAATTTGTTATGTATTTGATCTTTGTGCCAACAATTTCCTGGTCTTGCAAACTGGAAAAATCAAAAACACCACTGAGATTCTGAAGAATCACAATTTCAACCGGTTTTTGGATATGTCCTGCAAGTTTACTCTTCAATAATTTAAAAAAAAATTAAAATCTCATCAAATTATTCAGATGCCCTGCTTCCTGACCCACTGTTCACTTTTTTGATGAAAAAATTAATCAAGCAGTTGTCAAAGCTCAAATACCTCAAATGTTTTTTTAAGCCATCATGCATTGAATTTTTTTTTAATTTTCATTTATATTCATTCTTTTGGGAACTTTTTCTACCTTTTTGCCAAATCTCAGGATTTCAAATTGATGTGTTGTGATTTCTATTTCCAAGTAAAATGTAATGAAAACATATTGCCGGGCACTGTACACACAGACAAGACTTCCACAGCACTTTCCTGGATGTACACAAATAAAGTAGATATCCACTTCATGGTATCCACTGTATATACCCACTTCAAATATGTGCATCTTGAATCAATTCACTTGGTCTTGCTCACCAACATCATCACAAGCTCAATAAAGACCAAAGCCAACTTCATACATAGATATATGTTGAGTATATGAAAACAAAAATGAATTGAAGAGTACTAAAGCTACATTGTAGATAACCAGATGTACCAATATTGAGATTAAAGCGGGGAAACAAATCTCTGGAAAGGAAACAGAACAACAAAGAGTAAAAGAGGGGAGAATGTGTGTGTGTGTGGGTTTGGTTGTAGTGTGGTGGGGTACGTGTGTGGTGTAATATTTGCCATGAAAATAATAATAATAAAAAAGAAAAGAAAAAAGGTGGCTAAGAGGAAGAAAAAGAAAATGTCAGAAATCAAAGGGAGCGGAAGAGGAAAGCGGGAAGGAGATTGGAGAGAGGTGTGTTGAATAAGCGGATGGGGGAGGTATGAAGAACGAAGAAAAGGTGTGGAAAAAAAAGTAGTGTGTGGGTGTTGTTAGGACACAGGACGCAGCGAAGAAAGCAAAGCGGAGGGAAAGGTTAAGCGGGGGGATGGATGAAGGACGAGTAAGTGTCGTCGGGTTTGTGTTGCGGCAGCGCGTCGAGGCGACAGCGGGGACGCTCATACAATTATTAATAGGAAAGGAAGAAAGAAAGAGAGGGGTAAAGAAAGAGGGGGGGGTGATGTTGTATGAGATCGAGGAGAACATATAAACGAACGGCGCGGGGTGGATATTAATTGGTACATACATATACAGTAAGATTACATGTCTCTCTCGCGATGCAACAAACATGTGTGTGTATATTTAGAGTGAGTGTAGAGATACATGGGGGTAGTGAGGGGATAGGAGCAATGAATCAGAGGCTCTGCGGGGCAAAAAAAAAAAAGGTATTAGCGCAGCCAATAAAGAAAAAAAAAAGGGGGAGGGTAGATGTATTATAGAGCCGATGTTTGAGGCCAGCGGGTTGCATTATTGGGAGGCGGATGGGATGTGTGGGCCCACGAAAGGAGGCGGGAGGGGAGAGCTCGAGGTGGATGAGTTCGAGGAGGAGGAGGAGCATGACGGGGATAGGGCAGGCATGGCGGGCGTGGGCGAGATGCCGAGCTCTTCCTTGATCAGTTTCAGCTCAATCACTTCGCGCAGGTTGAGTTTGGTAATGGGCATGGGGCCTTTGCGGTCGTACGATTCCCTGGACCTTCATCGAGAGTGAACGAGTTAGTACTTTGCAGGCTGACGGGAAGCAGCAATCGTCGAGACGAGGGAATAAGACATACCAGGTGAGGAACTCTTCGACGGGGTCGTCGTCGAAGCGGACTCGGACCGTGCGGTCGTCTTGCAGCTCGAGGGCGGGATGGTGTAGGAGTTGGAAGGATGGGGTAAGTTCAAAGTGTTGTGAGTTGTGGGTTGAGTTAGAGTCCGAGCTGGAGGAGCGGGTGTCCGAGGAGGCGGAGGAGACCGAGGTGGAGCGAGACTTGAGACAGGGTCTGAGGGGGTGGTTGGTGGTGGTGTTGTGGAAGGGGTGGAAGCGAGTTTCGAGGGAGTGCAGTTCCCAACACTCGGACAAGCTTCCCAGCTGGGGCGAGTCGAGCGGGGGGATATTAGAGGAGCACTGGAGGAGGGGGGATGCGAGGGCGTCCATGTCAGCGAGCAGTCGGTCCAGACGGTCCTCCGTCTGGGCGGGGGTCTGCTGACGGGCGGCGAGGGAGGAGCGCTGGGAGAGTGGCGTCCATTCGCGCGAGGAGACCCGCCAGTCGAGGGCGTCGTGGTGGTGGTGGTGGTGGTGGTGGTGGTCGCCATCGTCGTTGTCATCGTGCATGGCCGGCTTGTTTCCCGCCGCGTCGAATGTGAGCGTCTGCAGCTGAGATCCTGAGGGGCTAGTACTCAAAGCGGGTAGGAGACTGGACGGAGCTGTGTCCGGCTGGGGCGGGGCGCGCGAGGGCGGGGTGTGGCTGAAGGGCGACTCAAAGAAGGCCGAGGTGAGGGAGAAGACCGGCGGTGGTGGGCTGGGGGGACAGCCGGGGGAGGAAGATTTGGGGTAGTTTGCGAGTGGGCGTTGACGCGGGGTGGCAACTAGAGACATGCTTGTTTGTTTTGTGTGGGGTAGTTATTTTGGCTGAATTGGATTGCTGTATTTATTGCAGGGAAGGGGAGGGGAGGGGGGGGAAGAAAAGAATTGCGGAGTTGGGTATGTATGTATATCACTATCATCCATCCAGCAGCGACGAGCACAGTGTAGCAGCTTGTTTATAAGTTCAGCTAACAAGTTATTTGTATGTAACTCTGATTAATCTGACGCAGACAGACGACCGTGCTGCAGCGGGACATAGCATAATAGAGTGAGCCTAGCCTGTGTGTTCGCTGTTCCTAGTGGGTCATGTCCCACTGGGCTGAGCTACATACATAAATGTTGCAGGATGATGCAGTGACAGTGATCGTCGGAAATGGTAATCCCTCAAAGTGGACTTGAGATGATGAGATTAGATAGTGGATGAGTATTACATAATAAAATATTGATTTATTTATTTTTTATGACTCGCCTACATACTCCGCTGCTGATCAACCGATACATATTCCAACTTGACAGTTATAAATATGTACTGCAACCGTTAAACGCAGCTATCTTCTCACCATCTCTGTCTGCCACCACCCAGAACAACGGAACCTAACAACAACTCAGCCCAATCATCCTCCAATCAGGCAACCATCCTCAACTTCACCACTTAGCACTCCTGTCATAAACTGGGTCGTTCCATTTTACTTTGGCTTGTTTAAATATTATTGATGTTGCATCAAAAGTTTAGTCTCGTATGGTGGTGGCAACAACCACGTGGAAAGCAATTCATATGAATTCAAATCACAATGGTGGTATGTAGTACATTCTCATGGGGCATGCCATCATATCATCGCTCGTCGGCACGCTGGAGTGGTCTGGCAAACTCTCAAAGGGGTAGTGCCTTTCTTTTGCATTTGTTTGTGTCTGTTAAGGAAGAAAATGCTGGGGTTGCCATTTTGACAGAGTTGCTAAAAGTACATCACAAAAGACTCTCAAATGTCATCTAACTTAACAAATAGTCCCTCTGTGCTTCTCTTGCTTGCGACGAAGTCGCCCCGAAGCGAAGCCAAGGTACTAATCATACCCCAAGTCCCTGTTACTGCGTGAGCCAATCTGGTTTTTCGTCTGTACTGAGTTATACAGCACGAATAACTCCTTCGTCTCACTTCGCTTGTATGTCTTTCCGGTGAACAAAATGTTTGCTAACATCCTCCCTTCAAAGCTATAATCATCTTTTTTCATCCTGAAAACCTCCTCATCTCTGGCAAAATCCAAAAACGTTGTTTCTTGTCTCTGGTTTTTTTTTTTTTTTTTTCAAAGATTTGCGTAAATGAAGCTGTTGAATTATCGTAAAGGCATAGTCTACACTTCCACAACCTCTGAGGCCCCAATTATAAACAGGTTTTTGAAACGTTTTTCAAGCGCGTATGGAAGTATTTTGAAATCAAGTTTTGTTATTTTTTTTAGCCAATTTCTTTCTCAAAAAGTTTTCAAGAGTGGCTCAAAAGCAGTGTGCAATTATAAACACTGCCTGCTCCTTTGCACCAAGCCTCAGCCTAGATCAAGTCAGCAGAAAAATCTTGAAACAAGAAAAACCAGATGAACCTCTCCCACCCAAACGGCTTGCTTGCTTGCATGGCTCCTTGTCATCTTTAAAAATGACTGGATCAATGGGAGCCATCATCTGACGCAACACAGTGGGTGTCTGTTTGGTTGTTCAGCCAACATTGCCTGTGCAACATATTGCGCCAAGTTGGCATTCCGGGCTGTTGGCCCGGCCTGCCTGGAAACCACTTCTACACAGGTGACATGAGTTGAGTGGACAGATCAGTTGCACAGACGCATTTCACAGACCCTTTGGCCGTTGCAATAAGCTACTTTTGAGATCTTGCAATCTCAAATTGACTCAAGCAGTTGATTTGAGCTTGTTTTGAGATCAATTCATAACAAAATCTTGCTATTTCTCAACTCAAACGTAGTTGAAAATAGTTGAGAAGTTTTTCAAAAACACATTTATAATTGGGGCCTAGATACAGCAGAAATGAAACACAATATTCACACAGGAAGTTAATTAGCAAAAAGTCACAATTTTACTGGTGGTAATTTTACATTTTTAGACCGTGTACGTACATAGCTAGAAGGTTAAAGAACGGTGTCTCCTTCAGGGGGCTGGTCATGTACTTCCAGCAATGAAGACATGGTCATCAGTTATCCAGGGAAAGGACGAACAACCTCTGGAGGGTGTCCAACCGTCATACTAGGTCATAAATACATACTCCAGAGTTCACAGTGCTCACAGAGATATGTATCCGCGGCGGGCGCCCGGGTTAAGCATCAGTGAGCACTTTGCATAAAATCCGACGATGCATAAACAGATTTCCGTTCGGCGATTCCAATTGGGAGTGACAAGCAGAAGAATGCAGTCCGATAGCGATAACGACCCAAACGGTGAGTGGCCAATCAGCAAATCGAAAAACTATGGAGCTCGTTATACATGAATAAATACCACTTGACTGACGCAATATCTAACTAACTCCCTATCTACTCGTTCTAGCCGGTTTTCAATATGTGGAGCAGCGGTCAGCCAGGAAAAACCGGAAACGCCGGAACAATGCCAAGCGCAACACGGCTACCGATCTCGCTACTCGGGAGGCCCCCGATTTGAGCTCACATCTAGAAACGAGGAGATTCGTCATGCGTAAATCTGGCTGGCTCAGCCAATCTTCCAGTGGGTTTCTTCCAAAAAAACAAAAAGAAAAAAAAAAAAAAACAGCCATCCATGAAAGACTTTGATCCCTGACGGTGTCATCAGCTTGGTTTGCCCAGTGTTTGAAGCATCCCGATGCGCCTGGCCCGGCTCGCAAAATAGTGTGCTTAGCCTTGGGCTCATTCTCGCCAGATACTGTCCACCACTCCGCAATACATACTGGAGTCGCTTCGACTTGTTCTGGAATTCATGGCTTGAAACAGAGCCAATATCAGCTGGTTTTCTTGCTGGACGTGATCATCCCGATCTTGTGAGCGGTGATTCACTAGCATCGGCCTTTCATCAAACTTGACCTTTAACGGTCATTACATATCATTAGGTCCACCCATCGACAAACTGAATACTTGGGTTGTGCGGAAGATGAAGATTCTCAGACTGCTTCACCCACCGATCTCCCGTCTACATCTACTTTGAAGGTTTCATTTTTCGATCCTGCATTTACCGAGCAAGACAAGCAGAATTTGCGCAAGTGGGACCACGAGGTACTGGAAGATGTGAGCGACTCAGCCAGCTCATATACTAGCAGCAATACCGTCGATTGAACTCATTTTCTCCATGTCAAAGATTAGGAACCCAGTGTTTTATGTCAAGAGCCTACCTTCTTTTACATGCCACACGCCCCCAAAACGCTGTATGAACGTCTCGTGCGTGAGAATAGCTCACCACATGGGAAGGGTAACCTAAGTCAGGTTATTCTGCTAGGGAACGACCTCAAAAGTTACCAAAAAATTATGGTGCAGGAAGAAAAAGACAAGATCCCAGTCTTGATGGAGCTTGGTATTTGGTGTCTCATTTACTTTTTTTTAAAAAAAAGAGGCAGCCCTTTTTCTGACGGGTTCGCTGTGATTTGGTTTTCTTTAGATCCGGACGTGATTAACGCGCTTCCTCCGCCTGATCTCACGCAACTAAATCATGACACTGGTGTCCATGCTTTCAACGAGACATGTTTCCAGTGGTTCACGAAATCTCAACACGACAAAGGAACTCATCAAGTGGCCGCCTGATTTCTCTCATCCTGTATTATACGTGGGGATATTCGATTGGGGTATTCAATTTGTCCATTTCAATTCCCCAGGCTAGTCTCGCAACACCTGGGGATGTCAAGTTCGTAATGACCAGCCCCTTAACGAGACGATAACATGAGATAACCAGCAAAGAGAAACAATTACTAACCAACCGAGTTATAACGAAGAAAAAAAAATGAAACAAAACGCGACTGGATGGAAGAAGGAAAAGGAAGAAATTTGGAGAAATTCTAGACTGACACCAATGACTTTCCCAAAAAAAATTATTGGCTTGACTGGTACATCAATTGAATATATTTCTACATGGGATATAAGTAATGATAGTGACAGGAAGTGTTGTGGCGGTGTATCCGGTGGTATTGACAGGCGGCTTGATAAAGGGAAAGACAGTAAGGAATGTGGGCGTGACATTCATGAGGACGTGTGTGTGTCTGTGTCTGGTGGTATTGAGCGTTAACGATTATGGATGACCTAGTTTGAAGACTTTGGAATCTTCTAAAATTTCTCCCTTTGCCCCTCGAACAAAGCCAGCGCCATCATTCGGGGATTGGGCGTACCAGTGGTCGTGTTCTTGGTTGGAAGGCGTGCGAACGCTGTCCTCGGCTGAAGCCGATGAGGGTCCATCCTCCGAGGGGCTGTACGCGTTTTTTTCGTTGTCCACTTCCGAGGCCGTCCATGCGTAATCAGCATAAACGTCTGTGCGGAGCTCGTTGAGTTGATATTCAGAGCAAGGCGTGTTGACTTGGCTCTCTGTATCTTGCCGAGCACCGCTGTGAAAGTGTGCGCTCGAGGCCATCGAGTTGCGCGTCGACATAAAGCTCTTCGTGCGCACAAGGCCTTGTCGGGTACTCGTTCCGCTTAGCTTGGTTCCCGGCTCTACCCAAGGAAACCCTGCCGGATAGTCTTTCTTGTTGGCAAATCTTTCCCTGTGAGCCACACATTTCAATACCGACATCAACCCAACCAATAATCCTACCGCTATTTTTTGTTTGTTAGGGGTGAAAGGGAGCATGAGCCTCGGCTCCACTTTTTTTTTTCTTTTTTATCATGATGATGATGGATGACTCACCAATTGCGATGGTGATGAGAATGGCAAGTACTTGTAAGTGGTTTGTAGGCTTAAAGAGTGCCCCTATTTTCTGAAACAGAGAGCGGGGAGCTGCTTCAGCAGTAGAAGATGACGCCTCGGAGGAAGTGGAAGCTTTCTGGGCAGCGGCCGTGGCAGCGGGGTAATGGCTGCTAGTAGCCGTAGCGTGCAAATTAGATGACGTAGTAAAAGTCGTAAGAGGTGTTTGGGATTTTGGGGTGCCGGCAAGGGATGTAGGTACTTGAGTGGGGCTAGACTGAGGGACAGCTGTGTGGGTAGTCGTCACGGCCCTTGAGTCACCCGATAGGGAAGATAAAGATGCTTGAGAGGATGTGGCCTGCCGTGAGGTGAGGTCATTTGCATTCGAATTTCCGAACAGTCCACCAAGAGCAGTAGAGGCAAAGCTGTTAAGATCCGGGAAAAGCCCTCGGCTTGCAATCTGTCCATGGCGACCCGAAAAATTTCTGATTGCTTGACGTCTCGCCTGAAACCTGTCATTGATCCTGAATGAGGTGGTTGATACGGCAAGAAAATGGTGGGGCTCCTTTTCGGACAAGATACGTTTTGGAACCGTGCTGGGTAAGCGGCGCAGTGATTGATTAGATTGACACATGCAATGTGGCATTAGGAGGAGGACATTGAGCATCACAAAGAGCATAACGAGTGGAAGAGCCATTTAATTAGGTGGGGAATAGGACCGCTGGAGGGTTGGCGTATGGTGATTGAAGGTAAGGAATCCTGGAAAAAAAAAAAGAATCGGTGAAGGAGAAAAGGAAAGGTGAATATGGGTGCGACTTCTGAACAGCTTAATGAAAAAGAAGGCGAGAGGGATGAGGATTAAGCAAGGGCCAAGCTTCACTAGACGGTAAATTAGGCACCTTGTGGATGAATAGAGAAAGAAAGCATAAGACCGTGTGTAAGATGCAGCTTTGACCGTAAACCCACTGGTTTTCCCAGAACTGGCTAGACTTCACTCATCCTCAGACTGGGCTAGCCAGGTGCCGAGCGTTGGAGGGGCAGACCGTTCCTGTAGATCAATTGGTAAGTATTTATGTATACAGGGAGATAGGCAGACCCGATTGGATACTTTTTGTCAACCTTTAGTAGACCTCGAGTTACCCTTCGTCGCCAGAGCATTCTCATTTTTTTGGCTGGTAAAAGGGTATGAACAGGATCCAATCGTGTTCTTGGCATTGCCCTGTTGAATGTCTCTCATTATCGTCATGGCTTTTATCAAGACATGGTAAACCTGTTTACCTTTTGTCAATAAAAATACTTGATGGTAAAAGCTATCCGCACGATTGTCCTCGTCGAAGGATGTCGTCAGGGATGATGACGCCGAAGTGAGTATGTAAGTCTTCCTCACTTGTATCATCATGAGTAACACTTTGCTACGAAGGGAGTGGACAAAGCGCCCAGGTCTGCCCAGGTTTCCGGAAATCTTTTCTGCACCCGTGATCTTTAACATATCCCAAACATCATTGGAATTTGAGGCTTCTTACAATCTCATGCTCTTCAGAAACAGTGTAAGCACAAAGAAGCACAATTAATTTCTTTTATTTGAATAGCGCGTCTGTTTTCCCGCGAGATACAAACATAAAACGGTTTGAAAGTGCCGGAGAGTGCCTGCCTTTGGGGCATACAAGTAAGCTAGAATCCAGCCCTCTGCCACTGGGGTAAGTTCTAACTTTGGACTTCATGTGCTCGCCAGAATCTCCGACCGATCCGTGCTGCAAGGAGCGTTATACGTACTCATTCCGTAGGCCTTCCACTTGAATAATTTACACTACAAACAAGCAAGCTTTCTTGGACGAACGATATTGGCCCGAAAGCACGTCAAGTATCGTGATGTGGTCGACGCGACAACGAATTCTAATTGGTGTTGCGCTTGTGATATTATTTGTGATCACTTTGCGATTCGCGGGTCCATCGCACTCGAGTTTTTTGCTCGGCTATCGATCGGTATTCGGATTCCCAGATATCAAGTCTTTGTATCCTTACACTGAAGAAAACTGTCAGCCATCGCCCGAGGTGATACCCGAACCGTTGAATGACCAAGACTTCTGCCTTCCCACAATTTCGCAACAACATGGTCTTACAATTGCCCGCCGACCTACGTTCATACTCACTCCTAAGTACATGAGCTATGAAGCCGAAGACATCTCTAACCGTACAACATTCATGCCTGATACCCTGCAGAGTAACTTTCATGAAGAGATTCGGAATGGCGGGGAGCCTCAGTTGAGTGACATCGGCTTTATGGCCTGGGGAAAACATGATAAGAATACGCCGGCTGGCTGGCCACGTAGATTTCGGAATGACTTGCAACCCGAGGAGCGATGTCCAGTGTATGAGGTACCAGCCGTTGATACTGATCCTCTGGAGTTAGACCCTGTCAAATCTTTCATCCCGACACTTGGCGGATCACAGCGAGGTTGTCGCCCTATCGTGACTCGGAAGCTGGGGTGTATGTTTGGTTTCGCCACCTCACCATCTCGCACGCTCAAATACCTTCCGCGCTGGTATGACTGGCTTAATAGCACAAAAACAGTCGAGATCGAAACCGTGATGGTCCTGATATCGCCCAATGAATACAATCCTGACATAGATTGGGAGATGGAGATGATTGGGAAGGCACTCGGGCTCCCACTCATGATCAAGTCAGTCCCAGCGAAGCGCTATGAAAGGAGGTACATGAAACTAGTGAAACACATGTGGCTCGAGGCCATCAAGAGGGAGTCGGAAGGCCATCATCGCACTGATTGGTTTATACTTGCGTCAGCATGAGCAATTTGTTTTTGTCGCGTCTTGAAAGTGCGCCAGATGTTCCTTCAGAAACTGATCGGTCTAATTTGTTGGCAAAACAGGGATGATGACACGTACTTTCTGTCACTGGATTCCCTGAATCGAGTCTTGTCGAAATATAACCCGCTCGAATATCACTTGATTGGCGCCTCGAGTGAATCTCGAAACGCTAACAAACACTTCGGGAGAAAAGCATTTGGTGGCGCTGGTATCTTCCTATCGCGAGGGCTGATGGCGAAGATGAACATGCCTGGCGCGTTTGAGGGCTGTTTTGAAGAATTTGGCCATGAATTTGGAGGTCTGTCTGATTTTTTTTTTTTTTGCACGTCTTCTCCTGGATCACGCACTTCCCATAAATGTTGAATGGGAGACTGACTTCAATCTGCTCATTCATCATGACCAGGCGACGGCATGGTCACAAAATGTGCCATGAAGCTCACATCAAATGCGACGTTCAAGGCCGAACCCACTCTGCACCAACTTGACATTAAAGATGAAGCCCACGGTCTCTTTCAGGCAGGTAAGATTGATTCTTCTGCGATCATCAACACTTCTTCTATTAGAGTGGGTATATCAGCGTAGGTCATAATTAGAAGAGTTGAAGATACTGACCCAAAATCCTGCCGATCTCTTCACTCAAAGGATTACAATTTACTACCATACACCATTGGGATTCCTGGTTTCAACTTCAACCACGCATCCATCCCCACACATTAAAGGACCCATTAGCTCTTGTTAGTCTTCTGGGAAAAGCCGCGCGGATTGTCGGCGCCGAGAACTGGACCAGAAGATATGTATGGGGCTTCAACAACGTCACTGAACCCAACATGTTGGCAAAGTCAGGGGCGGTCGTAGTAGCATTGGGCTATTCAGTCACTATTTTTGCCGACTCGGTGCTCAAGCAGTCTTACTTGGATCAAGTTGAACACACATTTGCAGCCGATCCATTAGTCATGAACACCCGGCCCAAGTTGTTGGAGACTCGTCAGCGTCGCACATATTATTTTAAGTCAATCAGAGTCCTCCCAGGAAATAATAACCGGGTGGCAGTTATGACACATGTCAATCAAGAAGGTGAACAGATTGACTTGATCTGGGATGGTCGCCCAAGGCCTCAAGATCAAACAAATTGACCACTTGCAATATTCCCCATTTTCCTCTGGTGTCCAATGTGCTATCACGTGACTATGTATTTCTGTTCTCCTTTCCAAATCACTTACCTTCTTGAAATTCCCAAAAAATAGATACAAAATTTAACGTGCAGTGACAGTCAGAAATGACAAGTGAACCAATCAATATATCCTCCATTGATTATTTGCCCCTAAGCTCCTCCGTTATCCAACAGATAATTATTCTTGAACAAGCTGTTATAAGGCTTTCTTCAACAGATCTCTGTGGGAGTCCCCGTGAATTTCAATAATGGTAAGGCAGCGGCCTGGAAGGCTAAATGATTTAGCTACTGTCTATATACATGTACATACAGCAGTTCAAAAATGAAGATGAATAATGAAGATTGATTAGGGGTGTTCTTTTTTTGGATTGAGTATTAACAAGATTGAAATAACATTTGAAATCATCCACTCCACTAAGAAAAAGAAAAGGCAGTCGAAAGAAAAAATGAATCAAATGTTGAACAACCAGGTGGAGAAAATGACAAAAGATGCTCCCACAAAAAACTGGAAATTCAAATGGTTGGGAGGGGGTTGAAGATGGTCAGTAGGCTCAGAAGATAAAAAGATGTTACTGAGGAAGATGGATAGAATGATGGATAAACAAATGGAGAAGTTTTTGTTGATATTATTAGAGAATTTCATCACGATTGAATTTAAGATTCCGCCGATGACTTGAAAGAATATCACAAGCCAGGTTAAGTTGGAAAATCCAAGAAAGAAATCTGATTTCGTCTTCAATAGGCTCGTCACAATCTTCTCTCTTAATAATGATCCAGATATAGGTCTGATGAGATTGTCAGCTTGTGTTAAGTTTACTAGCTCTCTCATCGCTCTAGATAAAAATGCGATGGGGTCTTGGATGTGGTTTTCCAGTATAACAATGAGGATCGAAACGATTAAACCGAAGCTAGATAATTGAATATTTCGGATCCAAATCGAAGTGGAAGGAGTGGCGAGGGTTGGTTTATGAACACTAGCTGGACTGGGTGGATGAAGAGCCGCCCTTTTCTTGTTTAGTTCAGGACTGTTGCTATGTGTGCTTGTTTTAGTTCCAGTTGACTTCAGTAAACGTTCGAGATAGACGGACGCAAAACCTGAAGATAAACAGGCAGAAACTACGGCCATCAAGCCGACGAGCTGATTCATTTTGTGGGATCGATTGCCTCGAATCATGGGTTCTGTTCCCCCTTTTAAGCCTTCGCTCAGTTCTTCCATCTCTGTTGTTCTTGAAGTTTCTTGTGAGCTTAATTGCACGATGGCTACACCGGTTGCCAAGATGATCAAGGAAGCCCATTGAGTTTTCTTCAACCTTCGTTTCAAAAGAAGCACAGAACAGAGTGCAGTGGTGAGTATCTACATATATACACATAGAATTTGAGGATCTGTATTATCAGTATAGATTAATAAAAACGAGATGAGACGAGTTGGGATTGGAAGTCTCACCTTGAGCTGATAGGTCATCTGGAAGAGTGGTACGCTCAGATTGCTTGCAGCCAGATACTGGAGATTGTTCTGGACCACGAACATCACAGCAGGAATGCCAAGGCAGAGCCAATCCTGACTAAAGACACTCGTGCGCAAATGGCCCAGTGCTTCTAGTAAACGGGAGAGCGAGTGAGATGGCGAGTGGTGATTCTGGCTAGGCCGAGTGAGTTGAGGCGAAGCCTGAACGGACATCCGATGGCTGTGGTCCGAGATCGGGGGGACTAAATGAAACGCTGGCTTATCTGGGCTCGTCGTACCATTCCCGCTGATCAACCGTCGACGTTGGCCGGCTTGGCTGGGCATATATACCTCACTCGAGATCGTCCGTTCACGTGCATTGGACGGATTCGACTGGAGCTGACTGAGCATATCGGAAATCAAATGATCGGAGTCTTCATTCCGCCTCGAGTCCTCCGTTCTCCATATTTCACGATCCGTCATTTCTATGCCCTCCAACTGTTCACTTCCTACGAATGGGTTCAGATCGTCTCCTTCTTCGTCTTCCTCGGGCAAACTATCAAATTGTGGCTCAAATCGCGAATGAGGCGATGGTCTTGAAGTGGGTTGTGTTTCCTGTTGAAAAGAGTCATAGAGGGCCAAGATGAAGGAGATGATCAACTTGGATAGCTCTGTCATCACCACAGCCGAGGATGCGCGATAGGTTGAGGTCTGCTGGGCAGTCCGCGACAGATGCATAAGGATGGTGAGCGTCGAGTAATGAACACATAGCGCGGTAAGTGCGATTAATTGGATCGAGGGCATCTTGGGCAGACAAGTTGAAGTGAGGCTGAAGTTCTTATTGGGATATTGTTCGACGGGCTTGGGGTGATTAGGCCGAGAAGTTCAGTTGGTTCCTGCTACATGCTGGTGTGCCATGGCGAATGTTGGTTGCGGCGAGTGCTACGCTAAAACGCCTCAGGACTGGGAATATCTCATTGGCAAGAGAACTGGTAGATTCTAACGCGACAAGAGACGCGTGCTGGGCTGTGCCGACGCGTTGGAAGGTGGCAACGGGTACTTTCTTGGCGGTGTTGTGGTGTCAGTGTGGGCGCACCTGTGTTGTGCTGTGTCGTGTGGCTTGCTGACATAAGCTGGAGGGGCGTTAAGCCTTCCCTCGGAGACCTACCTGAGACCTACGTAAATACATAGGGCAGAGGAACAACATGATGGACAGCCTAGCTAAAAAAAGTTGAAAAACTCAAATGGCCAGCTACAGTTACATGACCATCAGGCTGTTTACCTCAATGGACCAGCTTGTGTTGTCATCAACTTGATATAACTAGGCCATTGAGTTGAGCAAATCAATGGCAAGCTCATCATGTTGAAACTTGGTGGTCAGCTCACTCACCATCAAGACAAAGATGTAATTTGGTGGGCCTGGTGCCAAACTGGAGCTCTAAATTTTATGCCTAGCCTGAGTACCGAGCAGATTGAGGTTTCAACAAGAAATCAATGGATGGAAATCATCTTGCAAAGTTGTTGGAAAAATATACTGTAGATTCTGAATCAGGAAAAAGTCAGTTTTTCATCTCAGATAGTAAGTTTCCTCAATGAATGCCCCCTCCAAGGGGTTTTTAGAATTAGAAGCAGCTTTTTCCTTCCTCAAAATTGCCCATTGCATACCCCATGTGATTCTCATGGTTATTGACTAGATTACTAACTTAATGAAGTCCCTTGTCTTTTTGGGGGGGGGGGGGGGGATGAAGCTCTACAGGGACTCTCTGAAGGAGGGAATTATGTGCCAAGTCACACCTTCTGCCTGAGACAATTTGGAAGTTTCTGAGTTTTTCTACCTTCAACTCTCTGTACAACTCCTTTTTCATCTTTCTATCACAATAGCATTGCCAAAGAAATTAAATGCGCACACATCTATCTTTCTGCTTGTTTTGTCCTCAGATTGATTTATTGTATGAATTTTTGGCTAAAACCCAGGCAAATCCACCAAAACTCCAATGAAACCCAGTTTCTATTGAGTTTTTTTGATTTGTCAGAAGCATTCAGCCTCTAGCATAAATACTTGCATGGATTGCTTGATGACTGATATTTAGCATTCATTTTACTGTGAAAACCAAGATGAATGATTGTTGTATACTGGCCCTGGAGACAATTTTTTACCCCTCAAAATGTCCAGTACATGTTGGTCATTGAGCTGGGACATGGTCTAGAGATGGCCTCAGATACCTGTGTGCGGGTACCCAGTACCCATTGGCGGGTACCCCTCAGTTTAAGAACAGGTATCAGTCTGCGGGTTTTGGGTACGGGTGCAGGTGTCCAGCTTCTGGTGAAAAAAGTAGGTGTGCACCCGCTCCAGGTACCCCCCAATTACCCGCCCTACAAATGGGCCTGCTCACCCAACTGGGCATGGCTTTCTTGCTTAGAAGGCATTGACTGGCTTGGTGAGCAGGTCGTGCCTGCTAACCAAGAAGGTCACGGCCTTCTCAGTGAGGTCTTGGCCTGCTCACTGAGCTGGTCAGGGCCTACTCAGTGAGGCCGCGGCCTGCTCACTGAAGAGGTCACGGCCCACTTGGTAAGCAGGCCTCCCGAGCAGGTCACAGCCTGCTGACTGAGCAGGCCATGACCTGCCTGGTGAGCAGGTCGCGGCCTGCTGACCGAGTAGGCCATGACCTGCTCGGTGAGCCGTTTGCAGCCTGCTGACCAAGTAGGCCATAGTCGCCCTGCTTGGCGCAGCCTGCTCACCAAGTAGGCCGTGGCCTGCTCGGTGAGCAAGTCGCAACCTGCTCACCAAGCAGGTCAAGGCCTACTCGTTGAGCAGGCTGCGACCTGCTCACCGAGTAGACGTGACCTGCTTGGTGGGCGGGTCGCGACTGCTTGGTGAGCAGGCTGCGACCTGCTCACCGAGTAGACGTGACCTGCTTGGTGGGCGGGCCGCGACTGCTTGGTGAGCAGGCTGCAACCTGCTCACCAAGCAGGTCACACCCTACCCAAGTAGGGCGTGTCCTCCTTGGTGAGTAGGCCACAACCTTCTCACCAAGTGGGGTGTGACCTGTTTGGTGAGCAGGTTGCGGCCTTCTCACCGCCCTACTTGGTGAGCAGGTTGCGGCGTGCTCACCAAGTGGTCATGCCCTACTTGGGTACGCAATGACCTGCTTGGTGAGCAGGTTGCAGCCTGCTCACCAATAAGCAGGTCATTGCCTGCTCACCAAGCAGGCAATGACCTGCATGTTACATGTGTCACCCGCGGGTACCTGCCACAGGTACCCGGGTGCCTGTTCCGTCTGCCACTGTGGGCTTGGGTACGGGTGCGTGTACCCAAGGGCTTTTTTTGGGGAGCAGGTACCCGCACCCATTGCAAGTGCTCAGGTGCAGGTGGCCATTTCTATCAGCAAGGCCCAGCAAAAGCCCAGATATACTGGTCAACAAGCTGGACCTTTCACAGCTTGTAACCCGTCTGAGCTGTTCAGGAATGGTGAAGGACTCCTTGTGGGACAAATGTAATATTTGGTAAAGATCTGGCTGGGGGATATAAATTGCTGAACTAGGTTGAAAGGCTATTACAACAACTTACGGGTGGTTTCTTGGCCTGCCCCTTTATAAATACTATACAACTTGCACGGAATCTCAAAATCAATATCAAGAAAAGGTGCGGCTGATTTCAAGACTAAGTTACTATGTATAGTAATCTCAATCAGACTTAGACCACTACAACAATACTCTTGTGGATCTGTTACAACTAATATGATGATGGATAAACAGCCCAGTGGGGTTACTTATGTGAAATTACAAATGTATGGTGCTCCTCCTTATGATCTACTAAATAGTGAAGAGTTTTTTAATGATCTCTTCCTTAACAATCTCTTGATAAGGCACTTCAAGCAATACTATCCCTTTATAATGTTGTTACTACTACTACTACTTTGTTATAATGGTGTTAATAAGCTGCTGAAGGCGAACTTGTTGGTGGTTGGATGGTGGTTGTACCTCTAATATTGTTACTAATATGCTGATTTTTTGATTGACTCTACTATAAGCTGCTAATGGCAAGCTTGTTGTTGGGTTGATGGTTGTAATACTAATACCAATTTAACTTTTTCACTTGACTAACTCTATCACAAATGACGTACTAATACTGACACTTCAATTATCCTATTGATAGCTCAGGATTGATCTTACTGCCTATGGGTAAAATGCAATGAGGAAAGAGGAATTCTGGGTGGGAGAGGCTCTCCTTTTATATTGAAGAGTGAGGGATTTTTGCCCCAAGGGAAGCTCTTTTCTGCAGTTTGTTCTGCAGGGGATCTACAAACAAACTGAGCCATGGATTCTGATTGGTCAGAACCAGACCAAGTCTTAAGCCATGTTTTCAAGTAGCTGAACCCTGACCTCTGATTGGTCAGGTTTGGGCTAGTGGCAAACTGAATCCTGCACTCTGATTGGTCAGGGAAGTAGAGCAAAACTTAACTCCTTCCTGTTGGTCAGAGCATTTCTAGACGCTGCTCCCGCTTACTTCAACATCTGTTGGGGTCTATGCCTCTCCTCCCACCTCTTCCCTTCCTTCCTTTTCGTTCCTCTCAACAATTATTTCTTCCCGCCAACTTTCTAAAATACTAATCTCCACCCTTAATCATCCGTATAACCCAGTTATAACACCCTGTCCTCCGTTCTATCCCTGGTTGAGACCAAGTCTCCCATCCTCTTTCCTCCTCCCCCTGTCCTCCATTGTGAGAACTCCTTTTGGGATGGGTTGGCAGTCCTGTGAGGGGGAAATAACTGAGATAATATTTCAAAGTATGTATGAACTATTATGACTGTTACGGGTGGTTTGAAAGACCTGCCCCTCTAATATACTACGTAAGAGCTAACACAACAAAAGTATTTATTTGTTGTGGCTAACTAATGATAGAGAAACTTATATGTAGTAGTCCTGTATCAGGCTTAGATCAACTTTCCTTCTTCAGCAATATCACCTTTAGTGTGCGTGGATCTTTGATATAATGTAGTGGATGAGATAAGATAAGTGAAATTTGATAGAGTGGAAGTGATGATCAAGAGTAAACTTTGAGTCAAGCGATAAGAGCTAATGAAATCTTTTTATCTTTTGTACTTATGTGAAATAGATGAAGATGAATATGGAGTCTGATAATGGAGGGAAAGAGTTGGGGTCCGTGTGTGTTAGGTGAGTAAGTTCTTTTCTTTTCTTTTTTTACCTAATCTTATTGATGAGTGCTTGATGAGTATGATGATTAAGTCTATTTGACGGGATGGGTGTCCAGTGGGTGCCTGGTGAGGTGGGTATCTCTGGCTGGATTATGGGATGATGAGGGGGAAGAGGCCCTCCTTTTATATTGAATAGTGAGGCATTTTTGCTGGTGTGAAAGCCCTTTGAGGCATTTTTTGCTGGTGAGGATCTGAAGCATGTCTTCTGATTGGTCAGAACTTGATGTCTGAATCCTATGTGATGATTGGTCAGAGCTGAGCCGTGCGTCCTTATTGGTCAGAACTTGATGACTGAATTCTTCTAGAGTTTTCCTGTCTGAACCGTGAGCTCTGATTGGTCAGAACTTGATGAGCTAATTCTTCCTGAGACTTCTGGCTGAACCGTGCGTCCTGATTGGCCAGACTTCTATTTCTGAATCCTACGTGTTGATTGGTCAGAACTTGATGGCTGAACCATACATGATGATTGGTCAGAGTTGATTATGTAAGACTATGGACTAAAACTATGGACTAAGATATGACTATGTGATTTTCCCTGTGCTATGTACTTATAAAACTATGTATAAAGACTATTTATATATAACTATGGATTAAATGGGACTAGCCCAGAGTTTTGAGTGAGTGACTATGGTTTTAAGTACCAGTGAGAGTGGAAGTATGTAGTGACATGTCTGGGTTGTGACATCCCTGATGGGATAATTGACCCTTGTGTTATATTTGATACTTGAAACCTAAATAGCACACCACACCGTTCCATCCCTGGTTGAGACCAAATCTCCAAACCTCTCTCCTCCTCACCCTGTCCTCCGTTCCATCCCTTTTTGAGACCAAATCTCCAAACCTCTTGCATCCTCTCCCTACAACACCCTGTCCTTTGTTCCATTCCCTGTCATCGCCATGTTTGTGTCTCCTTCCGCTGAACTCCAAACCGTACCTTGCAAACAGATCATCTGCCATACAATGCCTCCACAAATGTGCTTTTGGCATTGTAACGCAAACAGATCACCACAACGGCAAGTCCCAATCTCCATTTGTCACCCTATTGTACGCGCGCACAAAAGGGTGACATTTTCAAAAATTCTCTTCAACAAGCGGCAAGGGAAGATGGAATCATCAATTTTGAAAAAAACAAAAAGAAATAAATCTCTCCATGAAATATATGGGAATTTTGCAGCATGTCCAGCTGAACTTCAACACCCCCAGAGGCATTACTTCAGGCATGTTTTGCACTCATTGGGGTAAATTTTTGTTAAATTTTCCAGTATCATTCCGGTGAATTTTGGCCACTTTACAAGCTGATTGTGATGCAGCTTTGGATGGAACAGCCAAAAATTGCAGTAGTATAATGAAGTTATTGACAAACTGCTTTCAAGCTCTATTTGGAACATGATGATCTGTGATCCTTGAAGGATCCCAGTTCATTGGCACACTCTTTCATATCCATCAATGGTATCCTTTCACTTTTTATTTTTTCAAGGACGGATTATAATTAGAAATTTTTTTGTGGTATGGATCAAAATTATTTGAGAAAAAAATGGGCTTATTGGTTATTCATTATTATCAGAAAGAATTGAAAACATGATTACCATTTCAGCATGAGATCTTTCTCTCTGAGTGACATTCTACCGCTGATAGATAAGATAAATTGAAAAAAGAAACATCCAGTTTTATCCAATTATAATTATGCTCTACATGTGAAATTTTGAAAAAGATTGACTGTAGAGCAGAGGTATATATCTACTGGTTTTAAAGGGCAAAGGGAAATCTGGCTGGATTACCAAAAAGCTTCATTACTCTATAATGCCTTTGCCATCTAGTGGCAGTTGTACATTTTCTACCAAGCTGACAGGTCCTCCAAACTGTGTCCATTTCTTTTCCTATTTTGTTTTTTATTTCATTCCATTCCCTTTTTCTTCCCCTTCCTCACCATATTTTACATATCTTATACTCCATTTTCCACCTCCTTTTTTATTTTTTATTTTTGTATTTGCTTTGATCACTTATACCTTTTTCCTCTCTTTCTTTACCCTTTCTTTACCCTTTCTTTTTGATGCTTTTTTTAATATTATCCTTCTCTCTTTAACCTTTATTTGTAAAGCCAAAAATCTTGTTGTATTGTACTTTTGTGTTGACATCTACATTATTATTGATGTTGGGCATTAATAAAAAAAGGGTCAGGCTAAATGCACTCCAACTTTTTACTTCATGTACTCCAATTTGGAGTGGAAAAGTGTGCACTCCAATTTTTTTGGAGTGGGAAGCTGTCCACTCCAATTTGGAGTGTACAACTTTCCACTCCAAAATTTTTCACTACCTTGGAGTAAAAAATCATGCACTCAAAGTTCACTCCAAAAATTTGGAGTGCACCTGAAGTCCACTCCAAAAGTTTTGGAGTGCACCTCAAGTCCACTCCAAAATTTTTGGAGTGCACTTCAATTCCACTCCAAAAAATTTGGAGTGCACTCAAAGTCCACTCCAAAAAAATTGGAGTGCACAAAATTCCACTCCAAAAATGTCAAATTTTTGGAGTGAACAACCGCCCACTCCAATTTTTTTGGAGTGGGCAGCTGTTCACTCCATTTTTTTTGGAGTGGACACTTTCCCACTCCAAAATGTTGGAGTGCATGTAGTAAAAGTTTGGAGTGCATTTAGCCTGACCCTAAAAAAACCCGGGTAATCCGTGCTGACACCCGGTTTTCTGCGCAGTGCGCGCTGCGCGGAAAACCCGGTTTTCTGCGTGCACACCCGGTTTTATTTTTTATTTTTTATGCAATATGCATAAAAACTCAAAAATCATGCTCAGCGGGCTCAGCTGAGCTGACTCATCAAACATCTACCATCAACCACATCAAAAACCGCTCACCAAAATCAAAAACCGTCACTACCCCCCCACTAAACTTCAAACCCCCGTTGCTCAACCACTCCTCAACCAAATCAAACAAAAAAAACACCTCAATCCACTTTTCTCCCTCCTCTTAATTCAGCACTACCGTCTCTGATTGCTGATAAATTTTCTCAAAAGTTTTTTTTTTGCTCACCCCTCAAACTCCCAACTCAGTTTCCCACACCACTTTTCATCCTTCCTCTATAAAAACTGGCTCTTTTTTCTTTTCTTCTTCATCTCTACGTAGCTACGGTCTCAGATTTTCCTCTACTCTCTCAGCTTTCTCCACACAAAACTCCTCAAAAACTTCCAAAAAAAGCAAATTTCAATTCTTCTCTATCCAACTCAATCCCAACTTCATCATCTAAAATGTCTCATTCTCATATCAACCCATCTCTTCTTTCATCCACCACCTCCAATACCCATGATCTTGCCCCCCCTCCTGAGCTATCATATCAACGCAAAGAGGACTTATATAGGGCTGCCCAAAAGTGGGCTGCATCTCATGGCTATGCCATCTGCATTGGCCGTTCCACCACTCAACATGGTGAGGATAGGACCAATTATGTTTGTGATAAAGCCGGCACTGCCCAGCCAAAGGCTGGAGACCTTTTGGGGAAGACTCAAAAAGTGGACTGCCCTTTCAAATTCACTGGGAACTTCTATAAAAAACAAGGTGTATTCCAAATCAAAATCAAAGAACCTCATCATAACCATCCCCCTTCAGAAGATCCATCCCATCATGCTGCCCATAGGAGATTAAATGATCAACAACTCAACCTGGTCCAAGAACTAACACATGCAGGTGTTCCTCCCCTCAAGATCAAGTCTGCTTTGATGCAACAAACCCCTAACCCCTCTAACTTAAAATCTTGGAAAATAATTAATGCTGCGGGCCAATGGAATTTACGCCAAAATTCCGTTGAAATTCAATTTTATAAACATGCCAAGATGACATTTTCACGCTCCAAAAGTATTTTTTATAAATTTTGATAAATATGAAAGTATGGGAAAAAATTTGAAATCACAAAAAAGACCTCAAAAAAATCATTCAAAAAAAACGGGTGTGTGCGCACGTAAACCCAGGTGTCAGCGCGGATTACCCGGGTTTTTTTAGGGCCTTGGTTATACGACTGCCAAGGATTTGTTAAACGACTCCCGCGACATTCCCAACGTTGTGGATGAGAGTTGTTTAACCAAAAACCAAGTGGATTTGGGAGTCGCACCTCCAAATCCCAAATCCAGCAAATGTTTGAGAAAATATTAAATGTGGGGAGTCATTCCCCTAAAACAAACCCCATATTTGGGAGTTGATTGACAAAAACAAAACAAAAAACCTCCAATTTTCATTGCTTTCCTTTTTTTTTGTACAACTTTGTTTTTGTTGAGCTGAACAAGGTCCATTATTTTCCAGCCCCCCAACTCCACAGCAATGGCGCCAAACTGCTATGCCAGAACCTTTGGGTTGGGAGGCAAAATACTTTATTTGTTTCCAGTTGACTGCAAGACTTGGAGCAGAATCTACTGCAAATAACGCTGATCATTAGATTGCATTACTTTTCTGCAGTTGTTCTTAATTTCCTGTAGTTTTATTCTTCTTTGGTTATAAAAAGGAATCTTATTCTTTATTTTTTGATCTTTTGATTCTTTCCATTCAAAAATCTATTATATGTTTAGATTGATTTGGTTATAAGATTCATGAGAACTTAAAAAAGTCTGTCAGTACATAAAGGGAAAGTTGAACAACTCCCAAATATGAGGCTTGTTTTGGGGGAACAACTCCCCAGATTTAATTTTTTTCCACACCTTTGCTGGATTTGGGATTTGGAGGTGCGACTCCCAAATCCACTTGGTTTTTGGTTAAACAACTCTCATCCGCGACGTTGGGAACGTTGTGGTGTTCCAAATATGACACAAATTTTCAATTTTTTCCTTCTCAGTTTTCTCATCAATTTTCTCTTATATTTCTCTTATTTCTTTTCTATCTCTTTTCCCTTTTGCATTTTCTCTCTTATATCCACTCAGAAATCCTCAGATATTATTGAAGAATCAGAATCTACGGCAAAATTCACTCTAGAACACAACTCACGGATTTATCACCACTCAACTGGATCTCAAAGTATCAACAAATCAACATACTCCGTCACCTAAACCTTAATCCCTACTACAGTCGGCAAAATACAAAACCCTCAAAATCCCATAGATTCTTCTAGAAACACATTCTTCAGGCAAATTGATCCTAGGGAACAACTCATGGAATCTTTGTTACATGCCTGGATCAATAGTTATGGCCATTATTAGTTCCTAGACCCAAGTTTATTCCAGTTTTCCACAGTTACATGGCACTTTCACAGGGTAGTCACACAAAAACCACAACCACAACTCAACCAATAGGCACTGGTAACCCCTTTTTCTAGGATATTCCACCCAACTTAGGCCCATAGTAGCATGGAAAGTTCCATCAGGTTCAGCATCACAAGCCACACACATTTCACTTGTTCCATTGTTCCATTTGTTTCCATCAACCACATGTCAGCTGTGATTAGTCATCAATTGTTGTTCCACTGTGTTCCATGACCAATTGTTCCAACCACAAGTTGACCACCCCCCATTTGTCAGGATTTCAATATAAAAGAGGCTCTCCTCCAGGTGTTTTCCCCCCCCTTCCTCACCAGATTCTACCATCAGAATATATCATCACTTCACTCATCATCCACAGATATTGTTTGCTATCCCCCATAGTATAATAACACTGGTCACTCCTCATTATAAGTCCCCCAATATTGAGGTTTTAAGGAATCATCATCAACAATAACAACATCATCATTTACCCATAACAACTCATCTTGACCCATCCTTGGGAGTAGCGTCCGCTCCCAGACATCACCATCATCATCATCATCCATCCCTGGTAGTAGCGTCAGCTCCCAGAACTCATTACCTTCATCATCATCCATCCTTGGTAGTAGCGTCAGCTCCCAGAACTCATTACCTTCATCATCATCCATCCTTGGTAGTAGCGTCAGCTCCCAACCCTTGTCATCTTAACACATCTTCATCATATACATACACCCTTGACATCCACCCTTATCATCATCACCTATCATCACCTCTTAACATTATCACCTACTAGCCGTATTGACACTCATAACCCTTAACACTCATCCATTACCCTTCTACGCATAGTCAACATCATCATCCATAGTCAACATCATCAGTCATAGTCAACATCATCTAGTATCATCAACAACATCCATCATCAACCATATACATACCTTACATTCCGCAGTCATCTGAACCAGACGAGTCCTATCACTATAAGTAAACTGCCAAGCAATCTTGGTGGTCTTGTTGTTCTGATAGTATAGAAGGGCAGAGCTTGCACCTCCTTATTCCCCTTCTCCATTCAGCAAAAGGTATTAACTTACACTTTTTGAGTCTTACAACGTTGCATGAGTTGTTTAACGAATCCTTGGCAGTTGTATAACCAAGGCCCTTTTTTTATTAATGCCCTTGATGTTTTTCCATTTTGAATTTAACTTTCATTAAAGTTTCAAAACATGAAGTCAGTATAGAGGAGCTGGTACCAATAGAGACATTCCACTGATCAAGCTTTCTGAATCTTCCATGTGAATCTTTTACAAAAAGTTTAAAAACAATTCAGGAGGTTCCTCAGTCCATTAAAACTCTAAAAGATGCCAAAATAAATTTTAATTGAGTTTTTATCTTACTTAAATCCAAATAGAATGTATTTTTCTGAGAGCAAATCATGATAAGGACTTTCTTGAATTTCAAAAATGCCCAATTTGTCACTGCCAGCATTAACTGGTCGAACACGGCAGTTCGAGCGGTGCTCGAACAGCCGTGTTCGACCGGTGGTCGGACGGGCACTGTCCGACCGAAGCAAGAGCCAACTGGTCGGACAGATTTGTCTGACCGGTCCCGGCTGGTCCTGTGCGACCGGTCCCAGGAACTGATCGGACAGGCCTGTCCGACCCGGCGGCAGGTGCTTCGGTCGGACAGTGCCTGTCCGACCACCGGTCGAACACGGCTGTTCAAGCACCGCTCAAACAGCCGTGTTTGACCGGTTAATGCCGGCAGTGTGTTCATGGGGTATCCCAGATATCTTTCCAGGCTGGCACCCAAGCTCTTTTTCTGAAGTGACAAATCTTTAACACCTCAGGCCTCTATGAGCCTGCATATATCAGGGTTGGACAAGGCAATCTCTGTTTTTCTGTTTTTACTTTTTTTCTTTTTTGCCGCACATCTGCTCATTGGCTTTTACTCATATTTCACGTGAGCTGTACCTCACCTAGGAGCAGGAGTTGTGGAAGGCATCTTTCCTCATCCTTCCACAAACTCTTCATCTTGCCTCCCAGGTATGTCTCTTGTTTTCTTTCTTCTTGTTCTGATCTTTCTGTCTCCTCTTTTCTCTTGTTATGTTTCTTTTCTCTGTGATTTTTCAAAAATGTGGAATACACACTCATACTTTCATGCAACTGTCATCTTGGCTCCCATTTGCCTGAAAAAACTAGAAGACAAGCTAACAGAACTTTTCTTTATGACCTGGATGTTTGAATATCTTCAATTTACATGCAAATAAAGACATGGGGTGTAATCATTTTGGCTTGAAAAATGTCTATGGAGGGATCAAAAACAGGCTTAACTTTTGGGATTGCCTGAAATTAAACAGAATGAAAAGCAAATAGACATGAATTGAATTTCATCACAATTTTGAATTCCAATTGAGATATTTATTTACTGCTATCAAATGTAAATTTGGGATCAAGGTGTGTTTGTTGTAAATTTGGTGAGGAAAAAAAAATATTGTCCTTTTTAAATACCTGTTTTGTTATATATTCCTCCCATTTTGATCCATTGGTGGAGATTTTTTCTGTTGAAATCCTAATTTGAATTGAAGAAAAGTTCAACTCAAGTTACAGATATGTTGTGGATCATTTTCTATGCAGATCCAAATGAATTCCAGTTGAGTTCCGGGTGAGTTCATGATGGCTTCAGAAACACTTGATCAAGTTTTAAGTAAGATACAGGGGAGGTCTCCACTAGAGTTCATGAAAGAAGTTAAGGTATGGCACTTCACGTGAAGTGCCCCCTTGGCTCCCCTGGTGATTGAGGTTGATCTACTTTCTGCCTGTCTCACACTCCCCAGTATCTCCAATGTTCTTGAGCTCATTGACAACGCACTCTTAAAGAACCTTGATTATTGATGTGTCCGTAGTCTGGGTGGCTCCTGTTTGACAGATGAGATCCTTCAGGCTTCCTCTTGTACCTGATGTCACTATTTTTAGGGATAGCCTCAGAGCAATCAAGCTCTGGGTCAAGTCGCTGGCAGTCTACAGCAATGTGATGGCTTCTGTGGTGGAGTGGCCTGAGGCTGGGCCATGTGTGTTGCACATGCTTACCCCAACCGGCAGGCACCATTGTCAACCGTTTTTTTTGCCATCTTGTCTCTAAGGATGCCAATTGGGCCGGGCGTCCGACGGGCTACCCAAACCCGCACGGGTTTGGGCCGGGTTTGGACACCGCTTTCTCAAAAAAAACATATCTTGGCCCGACCCGTTTAAATCCTGACGGGTTTGGGCCGGTCATGGGTAGCCCTTTGGGCGTCCAGCGGGCTTTGGGTCCCCCAAACCCCCGGGGCCTGGGGGCTGAGTCAGAGTAAAGACAAGTCAAGAGATGCCGAGGTTGGAAGTCCTGACTGTTGGTTATCGGCTTACCTCCACGGCCACCTGGATCACAAAATATGCCACCCTGTAGTCCATCTAACCCAAGCGTCCCTGGAGATACTGACCAGTCCGATATCCAAGTAGTTGAGGATATGGATACGAACATCCAAGAATTGACTATCTCCACTTCGACTCCGAGGACCAAATCTGCTCAAGCAACAAGTGCAGCGGCTAGTGTTATTGATTTGCAAAGTCAAGAAGACGGATCTGCGCCAAGTATCAAAAAACAAAAGCTTACAAGTAAAGTATGGAACCACTTTGAACAGATAACCAAAGGTGAGCCACTTTTTTTTTTATTCCATTTTACACATTTTATTGATTCCTCAAATTTGAATCTGTGATCAAGGCAGAGTGGCAAAAGTGCAGTGTAATTACTGCCATAAAATCCTTGTTGCATCATTGTCAACTGGTACCACACACTTACAACGGCACTCTACAAAGTGCATTGTCGATAGCGGTGGATTGGTCTCACCAAGACAATCCCAGCTCAACTTCGCAAATGGTGCTCAATATAGCGTGTTGATTTTCTCTCAAGAGGTCACACAACAGAAAATTGCTCAGATGATTATTTTACACAACTACCCCTTTGCAATGGTCGAACACAAGGGCTTCATTGCAATAATGCAGTCAGCCCAGCCGAGCTTGGTACTACCGGGACGCAAGACATTGCAAAACAATTGTATTCAGCTTTACAAAGAAATGAAGGATGTTGAGATGGCCTGGATGGCAAAGGCTAGCCATATCTCGTTAACGACCAACTTGTGGACGGACTCAGACCTTACTGGATATATGGTCATAACTGCCCACTACATATTGAAGCAGTGGGAGTTGACCAAGCTGATTGTTAGCTTCAAGCCACTGCCACCGCCGCATAGTGGACAATCAATTGGCGATCGACTCAGCCAAACACTACTTGAGTGGAAATCACTTTTGAAGGCTGCTTTCATCACTCTGGACAATGCTAGCTCTAACAATGTTGCTGTTACTTGCCTTCAGCAATTTGTCAACAAACAATCTCGCAGTCAGACAACACCAGTCACATCCTCCTACTTCCACGTCCGGTGTTTAGCTCACGTAATCAATCTTGTTGTTAAGGACGGACTAAAAGAAGTCAAAGGCGCAATGAAAAGTCTCCAGACAGTTTTCTGTACATTCATGGCTCTTTGGCTTGGTTGGACGCTTTCAATCAGGCTCTTGTAGCGGCAAACATGAGCGAAAACAAACAACATCCATCAAAGGATGTACCAACTCGATGGAACGCGACCTATTTGATGATTGAATCATCATTGCCATGTAAGTTGGCCTTCAAACACCTTGCAATGGAAGATACAAAGTTTGTATTTTGCCCCAGCAAGTCCAAGTGGGATGAACTAGTTGCCATGAAAAATTTCTTAGAACCATTTTACAAAGGTATGTCCTCTTTCTTCTGAAAACATTGATTTAGTAATCTAATTTTTATGTTTGACTTTTCATCAGCCACAGTCCTGTTGAGTGGAACGCAATATCCAACGATGCACCTTGGATACCGTGCAATGTGCAAGATTGAGAAAGAGTTGGCCAGCTACAAGGCTTCCAACCTTGCCAACCCCAAAAACCCCCTTGCACAAACAATCCAACCTATGATTGAGAAGTTTGAGAAGTACTGGCTGCCAATGAAGGAGTTCCTGGCAATTGGAGTTGTGATCAACCCGCAATATAAAATGCGCTACCTCCGGTTTTCTCTTGAGGGGTCAGTTGAAGCTAGCGAGATTGATTCAACTATCAGTAAAATCCAAAGCGCTATCCTCAGCCTCTGGACTATATATGCCCCAGCAACAACTCCGGTAGAGACTATTTCTCAACCCCAGGCAACTAAAACAATTGACGAGGAAGCTTCTCGATTTGCCCAATACATGAATGTCGTCAATGCAGGAGTAGGGTTGCAATCAAACGCACCAGGGGATGAGTTAGACCTATACCTTGAGGAGTGTAACATCAGCATAACCAACAAGGAAGATTTCAACATACTTGGATGGTGGAAATCAAATGTGGAGCGCTTCCCTGGTCTCTCCAAATTGGTCAAGGTGCTCCTGATGATTCCAATGACATCAGTGGCATCGGAATCAGCTTTCTCTACTGGAGGCCGCGTGATTGACAACCATCGCACTCGTCTCAATGATGAGACTGTCAAAGCTTTAATCTGTGCTCAAGACTGGCTTAAGTCTGGAAAGCATAAAATGTAGTGCTCTTTTGGTTTGGGTTGGGTTATTTTAGACTTTAGTTTCTTTTCTTGTTTTTTCTTCCCCATACTTCCATTGCAATTAAGGCATCAGTCTCCCACTGCTCACAACTAGCAAACATGTTATAAACATTTAATCCAGCCCGCCGGGCTGCCAGTGGGTACTTTAGGGAAACCCACAGGATTCTATTTTGGCATGGCCCAATAAGCAGCCCGCGGGCACCCGCGGGCTTACCAAGCCGGACTTGGACTCGGGCCGGTCAGCAATTTGGCTGATTTCAGCCCGGCCCGACCCGCCCAATTATGTGGAGGGATCAGCCGCGCTGGCCTGCGGGCAGCCCAAACCCGTCCAATTGGCACCCTTACTTGTCTCAGTGTAACTGGCCCTTGCCTGTTTTAATCAAGCCGATTGGCCCTGCTCCCCCAGGTGATCATCAGAAAATCTGGAATCCCAACAAAATCCTCAAGATTGTGGTCACCGTATGCCAATCATCACTTCTGCCCTCCCATGCATGTGCAGTACTCACAACATTACTAAAAGTACCTCTCAGATCATGTAGTAATTTGAGATCTTAATACTTTATTGCAGCTAACACTAAAAATGCTAATAGTAGTAGACAACTGAAAATAGAAGTAATAAGATCAATAAATGAATACCAATGAGAAAACAAGAAACATACAGTTGCGCACTTCAAAAACCCGCACTGACACACCTGCAAAATTTACATTTTGCACGCGGGCCTTTACATGGGTTGGCTGATGGCACAAACCCACAAGCCAAACACATTTTTGAGCTCTATGTACCTAGAGGAACTCCAAAATATCTTGGCTAAGGCTTCTGACAAGCCCCTCACTTTTTTTTTTGGTCAGTCACCCTTTGGACCCGAACCTCAAACGGTGTGGTAGTCATTCAATGACAAAAATTTTCATTTTTTTTCTTACTCTATTTTTTTATCATATTTCCTACTTTTCTTTCCTATTTTCCTATTTTTCTCACACAACCACTCACATATCAACCAATATTAGTCAAGAATCAGATTCTAGGGCAAAATTCCCCCTTAGTCACCCCTCACACCATCTCCATTACTCCACCGGATCAAAAGCTACGGGCAAATCAACATATTCACTTGGCTAATCCCAGTTATGGTCACCAAAATCACAAACCTCTCAAAACCTCAATATGACCTCAGAAACCCATTCTTCAGACAAAATGATCCTAGGAAACTATTCACAGAATCTCTGTTACTTGCCTGGATCCAGAGTTATGGCCAAAACAAGTTCCAACACCCGGTTTTGCCTCAGGAACCCAACTTTCACATCACCAATCACACACCCCAATCCGTGAAAGTCTTCTGTTATCTTATATCCATACTCTATAAACCCATAACACAGCTTTGCACTGCCTTTACACAGCTTTTCACTGCCTTTACACAGCTTTGCACTGCCTTGCACTGCATTGCACTGCCCCTTGTGTATTCTCACCCACAAGTTGGCCACTCCCCATTTGTTCAAATTTTGATATGAAAGAGGCTCTCCTCCAGTTGTTTTTCCCCCTCCTCACCAGATTCTGTCCCCAGAATATATCTCCACCATATATTTTCACACACCCTTATATATCAGATATTAGTGTACTATCCCCTATAGTGACTACTGGTCACTCCTCTCTTGAGGTTTTATCACTCATCAGCAATTACATATTCATTTAACCACTCTTATATATAACCACATACCATTAGGTAGTGGGATCATTCCCTGGTTGTAGCGTCAGCTCCCAAAACTCATTTCACTTGACAAATCATCATCATCACCATCCATCCTTGGTAGTAGCGTCAGCTCCCAGACCTCATTACCTTAACATACCTTCATCATACACATAAACCCTCAACACCCATCACCATCATCATCATCTACCCTCATCATACTCATATCCATCAACCATCTACACACATCATCATCAACCATCATCATCAACCTCATCATATACCTACCTCAGATACATATCTTCATCATCAGTCATAGTCAACACCATCAAGCATCACCAACATCAACAATAATTGTCAACTATATTCATCAACCTCTATCATAAGTATTGTTCCGCAGACATCTTGAACTAACCGTTCCTATCACTATAAATAAACTTCCAAGCAAACTTGGTGGTCTTGTTTTTCTGATAGTATAGAAGGGCAGAGCGTGCACCTCCATCATCCCCTTCTCCATTCAGCAAAAGGTTTTACTAACACTTTTTAGTCTTACAACGGGGGTCTACACCCGTAATCTATGGGTTTGTAGGCCCATTTATGGGTTTATAATGGCCCGTATATAACCCATGAAGTCAGCAAATTGAGTCTCAATGGCCGGTAACCGCCATCAAAGAGGGTCAATACTATACCGGCCTTCAAGGGAGTACACACTCTCTTGGATGGCCAATATTGGTCATCAGGAGAGTTTGTACTCTCTCAATGGCCAATATCAGCCATCCAAGGGTACACACTCATCTCTTGATGGCTGATATCGGCCTTCAAGAGAGTGTGTACTCCCTTGATGGCCAATATTGACCGTCAAGAGAGTGTGTACTCCCTTGATGGCCGATATTGGCCATTGAGGTAGTACACGCTCTCTTAATGGTTGTCATTGACCATCAAAAGAGTGTGTACTCTCTCAATGGTCAATAATGGCCATTGAAAGAGTGTCAACCCTCTCAATGACCGGTCACAGCCATCAAGAGGGTGTGACACCCTCAATATTGGCCATTGAGATCTCTCTTGATGGCAAATATTGGCCATCAAGATCTCTCTTGATGGCTGATATTTGCCATCAAGAGAGTGTAGACTCCCTCAATGGGCAATATTGGCCGTCAAGGGCAAGCTTGCGGCTGACTGGATTGAGTGCCATAACAACAAAATTTCAAGCAATAAGACATCAAGAATCTTTGCATGTGAGTAAAATTGATGGGTATGGCTATGATTTACAGGTTCTAGCAGAGGAAACACCTGAGATACTCCAAACACTCTATTTTGAGAGTGTCCACACCCTCAAAAGATGGCCCGCAGAAAAAAATTCATAAAAATTCAACCTCAGACTGTTGGACCGCCAAAAAAAAGGTGCTGTTTATTGACATCCGCAACTGTAATAATAGTAAATGAGTGAATATTATCAAGTACCTTCTTATGGTTCAATTCCTGACCAACAACTCAGACAGACAACGCAAAGATGAAGAATAGGAATGATACAGGAAATAGCAACAAGGCTGAGAATGGGAGAAATTGAGAGTACAAAATAAGCACACAAGAACATCAAACAATTAAATCATAACACTGAGAAGTTCAGAACTAGACAATAACTTCACTTGAGCTAATCCTTGCTCCTCCTGAATCTAAGGCGCCTTGAGAGAGTTGTGTGAGAGCGGAACTGAATTGGCAGGTAAGGACTTGATCAAGCAGTGAATTAAGGGCATGGCAATGTTCAATGGAGAGGATGTGAGAAAGTTTTTTGGGGATCCGTGAAAATTTTCAATCTCAGATCTTGCGCGGCTTTCACCGTAATTCTTCATATTGCATATTCAATTCACTATACAAACTGACTTTGATGATTTTGAATTATTAGCCAACAGATCACACTGACGGAATTCAAGCGAGGTAAGCAAGTATTTTGCAACCTTTCATCTTGGCATCTTGGGTACATAACCATCTGAGTATTGCATATTATCTGCTCAGGAATTGCTGTCACCAATGAAATTGCCACAGGTTCCAAGCCATGGCCAACTTTGTTTGACAAGCACAATTTTTTTACTTGCTATTGGTATTACCTTTAAACCACCGCTTCATTGCCTAACGCTCAAATCCAGCTCAAATGGTATGACAAGATGCCGATGCCGTCCACAGCTGCAGCAGCTTGTCATGAAAGTTGAAGAATTTGACACTGTTGATCTGGCACATCTATTCATCAAAGGGTTTGAGCAAGGATCTTACTACTTCATGTCTGAGGAAGTAATCTACCACAATACTCAAAGCAATCAAGCTGTTTGGTGAACTTTCTTCTATTGGTTAATCTAGGTTTGTGTCTTTTAAGTGGATGATATGGATGGGTGAAGCAATCATGTGCAAAGAGTGGATATGAATGTAAACTGAGGGTGGCAGGTTCTTCTTTGTCCCCAAGACTGACACCTCATCTACCTCTAAGCTGAGTGCAATTAAGTCATGCCATTCTTGAGACGTGCAGGAATTGTGACTAATTTGAAAACTTGCATCTTGTGGCTGCAGCTTGCATATACAGTGCCCCAACCCACCTCTGTGTAACTGGTCGCCTGCAAAATGGAAAACAAAACGCAAGGTGGCATCACTCTCATGAATGTGCTTTAACCAACATGCAAACCATGTTTTTTAGGTCTACAGGACTAGGGCTATCAGAAAATATGCCCCTTATGTCAAACAGACCCTTATTTTTTGGGGTTTTGTTTTTTGGGCATCACATTTGGAACCCCCGGCAAGCCCCGGTTGGGAGTATGTGCTTACAGAGGTTAACTATGGACTTACAGGCCATATTATGTGAATAAAGCTATTGACTATGCATATAGACATCAATATACATATGTATGCACATTGGTTTGACTCAGGTTACACCTCATGTGCTTGCTTGGCCCCGCAACTTGGACCAAGGCTGGTTCCTGCTGGTTCTGATTTATGACTTCCCATAACATGGAATAGCAACCAATGTCAAACTGCCATGGTTGAACCAGCTACTTTTGGAAAGTGGTTGGCTGATAATTTTTCCAGAGACATTAGAAGGGCCAATCATGGGTAGCCAACAGCTGTTCAGAACTTGGCCATCTGAAGCCTTCTTTTCTTCTTAAATTAGTTCATATTCTTCCAATTGAGAAGAAATTAGCCAACAAGCTTGATAAATCAGGGTTTCATCTTCATCTTTTTCATCAATTTCATTGATCTTAATTCATGTTTTGGCAGTTTTGGTGGGATTGAGAGGGCTTGAGACCACTCCAGACAGCTGTCAGATGGTCACCCCCAAAAAAATTCCAGTTTTTCTGGGGGCCAACATTTGGAACCCCCTCAGTCAGTTACACAGAGGTGGGTTGGGGCACTGTAATAGCTATGCAACTTGATATCTACAGACATTGACACAAATTAGCTTTGGGAAATTGCCCAAGAGTAGTTACCAGCGTAAGAGATACATGGACTTCAGACTCGTGTTTGTCAACGAGAGCTACGAGCAGGCGCGGGGGCTGAAGGGCCAGATGACGCCAAGGCCCACGACCACGCGCTATCGGACCCGTTCCAACTTCCGGCTCAACCCCGCCCCGCCCGCCCTTTCCAGCCCGCAACATTTTGTTGCAGCTGCCACCACCACCACTCTGGAACAGGCCTTGCCGCAGATCACGGTCTTGCCGCCAGCGACACACTAGCAGACGGAGCATTCCTGCGGATGGCGCTCGACCCCTTGGCTCTAACCTGGTCTGCAACTACTCCTGCGCATTGCCACCACCATCCGCACCACCGGCGCTCGCCCCACCCAGAACTTGCTTGACCCACAGAAACCCGCATCTTCCGCTCGCCCTCTTCCCTCACCACCCCGGAGCTACGCAAACTGATCGCCCTGTTTCCTAGCTTCATCACCGTCCGCACCCGCTCCCACATGCTCACACGCCTTTGAAGATTTACAAGATCCGTGTGCTCCTTTCCATTCCAATTATGCATGTCAGAGCAACCTATGCATGGAATCGCTCCTTCACATTACAATTTTGCATGTCAGAGGAACCTACATATACATGGCATCTAATTGCCACATCTTCCACTTTAATCTACTTTAATTGTTTTGTTTGATATGAAATCAAGCCTGGAATGATTGGTCCGATGAAACCCAAAGCAAAATTCACCTGGCACTGTTTCACAAGTGGCAGGTGGGTGTGAGTGGTACCGGCCAAGTGGCACCAGGTACCCTCTACCACTGTCAGAAAACTTGACTCGGATGGCTACATCCGAGTAAATATCGGATGGAGCCATCCGATGGCTACATCCAAGTAATATTGGATGGAGCCATCCGAGGCAAACTCGGTTGCATGGCAACCGAGTGATCCCCTCATCCGATTTAAAATCGGTGAGGGGTTTGCGACTTTGAATCGCACTTGCTATCAACCGAGGGAATTGTATCCCTTGGTGGATGTCCAGCTGATGTAGCCTCGGGTGCCAGACACCGAGGCATGACCCGTCAGCTAGAAAATCACCGATTCAATAATGAATCGGTGATTTTCTAACCGAGTCAATGGTTTCATCGGTTGGCATCAACCGATGAAAACCATGCCTGCCCGGTGAGCAGGAAGTGACCTGCTCAACGGGCAGATTGCAGCCTGCTCGTCGAGCAGGCTGAGCCTGTAGCCTGCCCGGTGAGGAGGTTGCTACCTGCCCATGAAGCAGGCAGTGACCTCCTCACCGGGCAGGCAACAGCCTGCTCAATGAGCAGGGAGTAACCTGCTCACTGGGCAGGCTACAGCCTGGTCTGTGAGCAGGTAGTGACCGGCTCATCGAGCATGTCGCTGCCTGCTCACCGGGCAGGCTGTAGCCTGCTCGATGAGCAGGCAGCGACCTGCTCACCGGGAAGGTCGCAGCACCCTTCCCGATGAGCAGATCGCTACCTGCTCACCGGGAAGGCTACAGCCTGCCCAATGAGCAGGTAGTGACCTGCTCACCGGGCAGGCTACACTCGTCGTGAAGGATGTGGCCTGCCTGGTGAGTGCCCGGTGAGCAGGCAGCGACGTGCTCACCGGGCAGGCTGTAGCCTGCCCGGTGAGCAGGTCGCTGCCAGCTCGCCGCGCAGGCTACAGCCTGCCCGGTGAGCAGGTTGCTGCCTGCTCGTCGAGCAGGTCGCTGCCTGCTCGTCGAGCAGGTCGCTGCCTGCTTGTCGAGCAGGTTGCTGCCTGCTTGTCGAGCAGGTCTCTGCCTGCTCGTCGAGCAGGTCGCTGCCTGCTCGTCGAGCAGGTCGCTGCCTGCTCGTCGAGCAGGCTACAGCCTGCCCGGTGAGCACGTCGCTGCCTGCTCGTCGAGCAGGCTACAGCCTGCCCGGTGAGCAGGTCGCTGCCTGCTCGTCAAGCAGGCTACAGCCTGCCCGGTGAGCAGGTTGCTGCCTGCTCGTCGAGCAGGCTACAGCCTGCCCGGTGAGCAGGTCGCTGCCTGCTCGTCGAGCAGGCTACAGCCTGCCCGGTGAGCACGTCGCTGCCTGCTCATCGAGCAGGCTACAGCCTGCCCGGTGAGCAGTTAGCGACATGCTTGATGAGCCGGTCGCCACCTGCTCACAGACCAGGCTGTAGCCTGCCCAGTGAGCAGGTTACTACCTGCTCATTGAGCAGGCTGTTGCCTGCCCGGTGAGGAGGTCACTGCCTGCTTCATGAGCAGGTAGCAACCTCCTCACCGGGCAGGCTACAGGCTCAGCCTGCTCGACGAGCAGGCTGCAATCTGCCCGTTGAGCAGGTCACTTCCTGCTCACCGGGCATATGGTTTTCACCGGTTGATGCCAACCGATGAAACCATTGACTCGGTTAGAAAGTCACCGATTCATTATTGAATCGGTGATTTTCTAGCCAACGGGTCATGCCTTGGTGTCTGGCACCCGAGGCTACATCAGCTGGACATCCACCAAGGGATACAATTCCATCGGTTGATAGCAAGTGCGATTCAAAGTCGCAAACCCCTCACCAATTTTAAATCGGATGAGGGGATCACTCGGTTGCCATGCAACCGAGTTTGCCTCGGATGACTCCATCCGATATTTACTCGGATGTAGCCATCCGAGTCAGGTTTTCTGACAGTGTACGGGTACCAATCAACATTATTTATTTTTGTGTGAATGAAATCAGCCACTAGATTTTTTTTCCAGATCCATCAATCCTCTACCCTTTTGAAACTGGCTGCAAGAACAGCTCAACTGTGAAACCCACTGTTCCACTTCAATTGCAAAAAATAAGGGGATATTGGGGAGGGGGGTGGTAATTTATTGTGGTCTGGAAGCCAGGGATTCAACTGGATGGGATTCTGTGCCAGTGGAGCTATGGGGAGTTGATGGAGGGCTGGATGGGGAGGTTTGTTGGGGCAGACAACTGACAGATGATTGATTTAAAGGAGTTTTGGGGGATGTTGTGCTGTAGGCTCCAGGTTTTCTTGTGGGTCAGCATGGTTGCAGGCAGAGCTGGGGAGAGCTGAGAGGGTGGGAGGGCCAGGGTGGGGAGGGTCTTGGGGCTGTGGGTGGTGCCAAGGGGTGCAATGGGCTTCACTGAGATGCTGGCCAAATGAAGGTGGGATTGGGGGCGGGAAAGCTGAGAATTGAGCACCTGTGAGTAATGAACAGCATAGCCGCCTTGGACCCTAGTTTTACATAAATCCATAAGCTCAAAGTGTCCACACCTTCACTCACAAGAAAATTGAACCTTTCCTTCATTTGGAACACTTCTTGAAAGATTGATAAAGTTTATGATTTTATGTAGAATCATGTTTAAAAATCATATATGAACACCCCAAATGAGTATTTCAAAAATTGACCTAAAACAGATTTCTCAAAAACAATCCAATATTCAAGAACATGAAATTCAAATGTTTTTCATGATCCTAAATAAATATCTTCCATGTTTCACTGTATTGGGATTTGAAAGTTCACGTTCTGATTTTTCATACAAGATAAAAGAATTCCACAATGATGTACACATATGGTATAACTATTGGCATTTACAAACAGGGATTGATATAACAATTGAATTCAAAAAGATGATAACATTAGCAAGATGTCGAAATCTCTTTCCAGTTTACCTATTCTATGTTTGCATGTTTCTTGCAGTCATACCTTACAAGAAAGAAGTAAACAATGAAGAGACATCACATTGGTATTCTGAAAAATTAATCAATGCTAGCAAATGTTTTGTGGAATTTGAAAAGGATTGGAATACACCACAATTCAAGAAACATAAACCTAATTCTATGACAACCCTGTGGTATTTTTTGGACCACTGGATGAAATCAAACCATACAGGAGTTTGGGAGGCTTTGAAAGGGAAAGGAGGGAGATTGTCACATTATGCTAAGAGTTTCTTCAACAATATTTTCTACCATGGCGTAGAAGAAATGACTCAAAAATCTCATGAAATCATACTAGAAATTTTAGATACAAAATTTTAGGTCAACACACCAGGGGAGATTTCATGGCACCCGTTGACGGGTGCCATTGCATAACTCATTATCCTCTCTTGGTTTGAACTGTGTTTGGAGGTATGCACATTCAAACTGCATGTTCAACTGAAATTCAGTTTGAAGTCACCAACAATCTCACAACAAGTGTTGCTTGATGTGTATGTGATTTTATGTTCAACTCAAGTGGAACACTTGAAGCATGCAAACTTGAACTGATACCAAAACAACCACAGTTCTGATTTCATCATTCTTTTGGAAATTTACTTTCTTCTTGATTGTTTTATTTCAAAGAAGTATCTTTTTTTTACTTTTTTGAGGCAAAAAAAACTTAAATATAATGTGCTTTTTTGAATGGAATGAATTCACAATCTTCTGTTTTTGAGGTGCCGCAATGCATTGTAGTTGGTCGCGCATTTTGAAGGAATTTTAAAATCTGAAGAATTGGGTCTTTACTTACCCCCATTTGTACACTTTTTGGCTCAGACCAAACTTTCCAGCAAACAATCATTAGGATTTGCAACAAAGGTGTCCCATTTTAACCATTTTTTGGTCAAAACAGCAAAAACCACCTTTACAACCTTTCACACCTCTGTAAATCACTGTGAAATATGAATTTGTACTCTGGTGTAAGGGCGTACAGCAGCATAAAAATTCAAATGTCACAATAATGTAACAAGCGTACACCAAGCACCACAAACAAAGAAAAAAAGCAACCGATGGGAGTTGGTCTTTGGAAACTATGGCACAACTTTTGACCCAACTTTTTTTTTAAAAAAAAGTCAACTATTACACATATTCAATGCACAGTCACTGTGCAAAATGCACAGTGACTGCGCAAAAATGATCTTTGAAAATATTCAAGTCAAAATTTTATTTAAAGGGGATTATTACGGAGGCCAACTACCATCAGGTGTACTTGTCATTTTTTGGAAGAGGGTAAAAATTCAGATGTCTTGGATAAAAATTGTATGATATACTTTTTCTGATGGAAATTCAATTCTTTTTGGTAAACTTAGGACTTCATGAAATCTAAAAACCAGGGGACATATGTAATTGTGTATAAAACTTTCAAAATTCAACTTCTAAAGAAAATTAGAGCTCTAAATTTAGCTCCAAATGTACTTAATATGGTTTGAATCCTTTTTATGAATATTTTTTCATCATCTATAAGGTTATAGAAAAGATTTACTCAAGAGGTTTAGATTGAAAATTGGTTAGGCACTGCAAAGAAATCATAAATGATAGTTGATAAAGACTTGTTAATCAGAATGATTCTCCACATGTCAATGAATGGAAATATTGATGTATTAATATTAAAGAAGAATTATTTAAAGATGGACCAATACTGATTGGAGCATTCAAGAACTCAGAAAATCATAAGATTGACTTGAGTTCAGCTTGGGTTCTATATGATTTGTGGATTCATTCATTATAAAGTTACAATTTTGATCATTTCAACATCAGCCTGCTTTGTGGTTCACTTCAGAAGATGTTGCCCAATTATCTTAACCCACATCAACATCATTTCAGGTTCATGTGGAACTGACACATAGGATCATTGGCACCGGGTTCCAGTAAAAACACATGGAGTGGCACTGGCATGCCAGTGCCATAAATTCTCCCCTGGTGACAAGGTATCAAAATTACTGGTGGAGTAAAAATCATTTCATAAGAATCAGTTATTTTTTCATTCAAATATCCTTCACTTATGTTTTTTAACCTTTAGCATAAGATAAATTGTAATTACCAAATAACTTTGTTTATCAATTTGATTTCCATAAAAAGATGAGTTACAGATCAACTGCTTCCCTAACAAGAACACCCACACCAAAGTCATGTTTTTGTGAGAGGGAATTTTATAAATAATTACAAATGCCCTTCCATGCGTGCCCAACTTCAACACTCCAGGAAACGGATGCTGTTTAGTTGCAACCACAAAAAAGAAATGTGTACATGATGTGCACCCTTTGGAGTGGAGGAGTGTTGCTAAAGAGAAACAGGTAGAAATTTCAGAGAAACAAGTTGTGGACCAAGTGGAAAAGATCAAGTTCCAAGAGCAATTCTACACTTGTTCCTTTTGTTGTGGCATATCACACATTCATAGGCACAAAAATGACCCTCATTTCCGCATGAGTCAGTTTGTCAGTGCTACAAGCTGGCAATTACTAGAGAGCAGGAGGATTGGCTTGTCGAAACCTCAAGAAAAGCAAATTGACGAAGGAGGACACATTCAAGGATATTATCGGGTGCTAGAAGTCCTCAACTTATTTCCATATTTTATAACACAGGAAAAGGACACGCAAAGAAAGATGAGTTTCTTTAAGAACAATCACAATCTAAAAACACATTGATAAAACGGGAGAAAAGAGAATCGCCTGTATCCAATAAGACATACAAGAACGAGATGCACTTTATATAAAGAAGCTACATATATAGATAGCAGACTTAAGCTGTTTTGGACCCTTCACTATCATCGGTGGTATCGAGTTCGCTGTCAGTCTTGTGGCCGGTGCGAGTAGGATGATGGCGTCTGGCGGCCAATCGCTTTGACCGATTTTCCTTTGGAGCAACTCTATCAGAGGGAGCCGCTTGGTTCAGCCATGACACGCGGAGAGTGCGAGGGGGGATAGGCAAGGCTAAAGAGGCTCACATAACTTCCGCCCCGCTCTCCTCATCCTTGTCGTCGTCGTCGTCGTCATCATCATCTTCGACCGTCGCCAGCCTACGTTTCTTTTTCTGATTTGCTCGCTTTTGGGTCGGCTTGGATGCTCGTTTCGTCTTGCGAGCCCCTGGCCCAACGGGCTCACCATTCATCACTGCTTCGCGCTCCTTGTGAATTGCCTGAATTCTTGCCATCGTGAATTTCGCCGCAAAGCCCTCGGGCAGGTAATCCTTCTTGGACACCTGGATATCATGCATGATAGTCAAATGGCCGGAGCTTTCAGACTATGCGGAAACAGATCACTTACTTCTGATGCCTCTTCTGCAGAAAGCCGCTTAAAGAGATCATCTGGAAAGCGCACACGTCCTGGGTAGGTAGGCAGGACCCAATGGTGATCCCGAGCTTTGACTCGTATCACTAACTGAGCCAGGTCCGAAAGCACATATAAGGCCTGGCACAGGGAGACTTGTCAGCACCACTTCCATAGGACTGTTCAGGCAAAGTTGCATCATGATTGCGTACATGGGGGTCTTTATTAGCTTGCAGATCCTCCACGGTTTTCAGTTGGCCAGCAAGATGATAAAGTAGGGACGCATTCTCGTTATTACCCACACAATCAACAAAAAAGTTGATGTATATCGTAAAATTCTCCATGTCACTCGGCTCCGTTCCATAATCATCATGATGGGCAAGAGCATGAAGTAGGTAAATGATGGTGGTCTCAAACATTTGGGCTCGCAGTTCTACAAACCAACATTCGCCATAACTGAGCGGCTCCTCCATAAAATTGTTTATATAAATAACGCCTTCAGACTTACGTGGTGGGGCAACACTCAACCTTGAATTGATAGATCTGGAAGCGATATCCTTAATTTCTTTGACTGGATCGGGCGCAGCTAAGTACATGAGCACATTGAAGCGCGGATGATCCAGCCGCCGTGTTTGCAAGTACCTGGCCAGTTTCTTGTAAAACTCGTATCGGACGTGCCAGCATGTATCCTACAAACAGAACAATAGAGAGGGATGGGATCGGAGAGGAATAGATGAGCGAAGCTTGACAATGCAATGCATATAAAGTAGCGAGAAAACCCCAATTCTCATCTCTAACCTGTGAAATCCATACCAATTTTCCGAAATGTGTCTGAACTTCTTTGTTGAAAGTGGGGTACGTGGCAAGTTTAATGATTGACTCGGCCGCCTTCAATCTAAATCTAGTTGCGACCGCGCAACTAGTAGGCCATGGGATTAAGATGATAATGAGAATTGAGTTGAATTGGCTCTCTGGACATTCAATCAAGTTTTTCTGACCTATGAACGGTCGAACCCATCTTTTCACGAAGGACTATGAGCTGCCATAAAAGGTTGAAGATAGGAGAAGAGACGTCCTTGCTGGTTTCGGAGGAATTTGCGTAGCCAATGCATCTGGTGACGAGGACTTTCAGGGCGTAAATTCTAGCTTTATTTGAGTCATTCAGTTCATCGTCCGGGATCCAGTCGTCATCATCCTAAAAAAACAATCGCAATAAATTGACCGTGATAAAGAGCGAAATAGTTGGATTGAGCTGACCTCTTGATCGCCTTTGCTAGAGCTACGGATTTGTTTGTTGAGTAAGAATCTAGTTAAGGCGTCCCCGTGCTTGTCGAAAAGCTTGGGAGCGTATTTAGCAATTTGTCCTAGGGCACTCAGCTGACTTAGTACCCGATCAGGCGGAGATTCAGGCAAGCATTTGACCAAATCCTGACCGTCGCCACCAATCAAAGGGTAAATTTCAATCAGTTACGCAAGGAAGCAGCTGCAGCACAAGTTCAAAGTCAATCTTACATCATGTACATCCTGACAAGCCACCACCATACTTTTCACATTGACCAGCACAATGGCTGCTTGCTTGGCCTGCAGAGGTGTTCCTTCCATGACAAAATGTTTCATTGAGGCTATGATATCACTTTGGGTAGAAGGTGCAAGGAAAAAAACATCAATTCAAGGTGATATGCATGTCGGTGAGTTTTGATTCTATGAGTCGCGTGACTCACCTGTGACTGGGGATAACGGTGGCATCAGCCTTGGCGATGGAACTCAGTGCTAACAGACATGAATCGGTCAATGGCTGATTTGTGTCTTGCTTGAAGACTTCTGAGAGGTAGTTGACAATAAGGTCTACGTGTCCCATCAGCATTTCTGGGCGATCTGCCGAAATCAAGTCAAGTAACGTTTTGGCAGAATTGGAAGTGGAGCGAGGTAAATTTGATTGGGCATCCACTGGCTGAGTTTCCCGATCGCTGGCTTCCGCTTTTTCAATCCTTTCAAGAAGGATTGGAACACTGGCTGAGTTGATGATCAAAAATGCAGACTTGTGAAGGAAAATTTCAAGTGTCTCGGCAGAGGATGGGGACAACGGTTTGAGCTTCCGGCGAAATTCTTGCTATAAAGAGTCGTGCAAGTATGGGAGTCAGCCCATGTGGATAGAAGAGCGTTTCGAGTACTAACATGAGCCTTGATCAAGGTCGAAAGATCTGCTTGGTCTTCTGACATGGTTTTGAGAAGCTTATACAATCGTCTATCATTTGACTTTGCAAGATTGTGAAGTTCTTCGATGGCTTTGGCAGAATCAGGAAAGTGATCTTTGTAATTGCAGAGTAATAAGACAAGATATTCATGTCACTGATTAGAATTGTGATCGTAAAAATTAGAGGCGCATTGTTGGGACTTACTCGCTACAATCCGAATGATTGCAGCCAATTGTGTTCTAACTTGCGTCTCATTCTGATTCATGACGCCGCCCTGTAAGAGAAAAAAAAATAAACCATCCTCAGGAAATGTATCAGCCTGGATTAGAATAGTTCGAGTACATTATACGCTTCGCATGCCTCCAAATATCTGTCGAACCCGGTTGGTCGTCTATAAAATTACAAGGCAATGAGCCGGTGCGTCGACAATCGATGGATTTGAAATCTACCTACTTGATTCCAATCCGGGAAAATTTGCGAAATTTCAGCATGCTTGCGGGGTCTAGGTATTTGGCCACATTCAGCAACCTATCGATCCATCTGCCCTTTTCTGATGTGCTAGAAGGGAATGGAGTCACGCATTCCAGAAAAATTGTTTCTGCCGAAGCGCTAAGAGCGAAGACAGGGTAAGCAGACCAATAGCTGAGGGGGTGTCATGGAGAAATAATAGGAGCCCTACCATAGCCGAGGGTCACCCAAAAACATACTTGACAATATTTCTTGCGGTATCCAGGCAAACTGTGTTACAGCCTGTGGATTATCGGCTTCGCTATTGTAGCGCATAAAGCCACCAGCACAATCAGATAAACTTTGGTTGTTTCGCACACGCGCAGAGATCCAAAAGGAGTAAAAGAAACATACATCGCAGATTGTGCCAGCTTATACAATCGCCCAAGAGCATTGAGAGCTTCTCGTTGGACGGAAGGCTGATTAAAGCATTATAATATAAGCGGCTATGCCTTTGTGGAGACCTCTGAGAAGGTGGGTACAAACGAGTCCTAACCTTACGATCTTCAACTCTGCCGCTCAGAGTTTTAAGGATGCTGATATCCATGTGATGTAATACCAGGTCGAATTCTATTTCAGAAAAAACTTTACAGGACTCGCATCGGATTTTATCGTCGGTATCCGTCAAGCAAGTCTTGAAGAGCGCGCTGATGTCGTCGTTTAAATGTGACTGCTTAGATACAATATGCTTCAAACAACCGGCAACAGCCATCCGAACCTGGGGGGAAAGGTCCTTAGCCCGGCGAGTCCACTCTTTCCAAGTGCTGGAATACCTCCTGGCGAAGTCCCCGCCTAATGGTTGGTGGCTGTAAAAAGTCGATGGATTGGAAGTGCTCGCGCCGTTCGTAGTTAGTGACTCGGGGATCGTGCCGAATGATTTCGGCGAGAACATTTGGCCCAATGTTTGAACTGCCAGCACGCGTAATGGGACCTGATCCTTTTTCAGCTCGGCCTCTAGCTGGGGTATTACGGACTGTAACAATCCTGGGCAGACTTGATAGACACTTTTGATCAAAACATGAGTCGCTTCCAGCTCCGTGAAACTTTTCCGTTTTTGCCGGTCATCGTCTGATTCATCGTTTTCTGAATCATCCGAGTGATCATAATCAAAGCCAGCAGCCTTAGAAGCTTGTATCAGAAGATCGTTAAAGTATCGACAAACGTCTTGTTTCAGTCGATCTTCACAAGCGTTGCAGATATCTATCGCTAGTCGATAAGCGGCAGGGTTGGATTTGACCTGCTTAGGTTTGAATTGCTCAAGAAGCAAGGTGACGATGGTCGGTGGGATGATGGGTGAGGAAGCATTGATGATCTGGACGCAGAGGTCAGCAAACAACAGAAGGAAATTTTGCGACATTTCGGTCCTATTTGATTGTAAGAAAAATTCAAATTAGTAATTCACGATCCTCATATGAAAAGGGGTCGTTTAATCACACTGACGTGACCATTTTGAATAGGACATTGAAGATTTCGGTGATCAATTCTTGACTTTGTGGCACATCGCAGACAAGCACGATGCTCTGTACCGTAGAAAGCGACTCGAGAAGATGCAGATCTGTATTATGATCACCAAATTCTATCAGAAAACGCGTGAAATTGTGTCTATCGCTTTGAGGAAAATAGGGATGCTTGTCGTACAATGCGCTTGATTGGGACATTGACTGGAGCCAGGTTGCAAGTTGCGAAGCTGCCGAAAAAAGAATTGGAAGATGTCCTGTGAAGAGAATAGTACATCAACAAGAGCAGGTGGAGAGCATGAGATTGCAAGCATGGTTCAAATTACCCTAAGTTCTGCGATAGTGTAAGGAGCATCAGGAGCATAGAGTCTCAGCAAGTTGGCGATACAACACGCCACGAGAGCCTTGACAGTCTTATCCTTGTGAACGATCAGCGCGGGCTTGATTAGTTCCGGTTGAACGGTTGAGAGTGAGTCCCGATCGACGGCATCTTGCTCGAATGCCTTCAGTTCCTCGAGTAATGCAGTGAGCCGCTTTATCAATTCACTTGTGGTTCCCTTAGAATTCTTGGTTAGCGACCCTTTGAACCTTAGACCTAGAAGACCGTAATGAACGCCAAACTCCGTTAGTGATGCTGAAGCAGGAATATTCAAGAAAATGATAGTACGAACGTTGTGGTAAGGATTGGCTCGCTTCTGAGCTGTCCATCGGGAGCGAGGCTTCTCCAGGTTATCACGGTTGAGTGGGTGATTCCAGTTGAGTTGAGCTTTTGAAAGGTGTTCTCGGCAGAAAGTGTAAACCATAGGCGCGTCGAAAACTCCGCCCAGGAAACGCGTTGTCGATCAATCAGCACTCAGCGCGGAGGCTGTTACAGAGCTGTCACCCAGCCAAACTATCTTCTCAATTCAAAGTCCTCCTCAAAACAGATACATATTTATGTATTAATGGATTCTTCACACATCGTCCATTCTTAAGTTTGATTGAGCCTTGGCTGAAATGGTGGCCGTGGATGGCTACAATAGTTTGTGATTTTCACTTTTTCTGGACATGTATTTATGTATGAAAGAACTGTTCAAGAACCAAATCATGCCAAGAAAAAATAAATTCCAAACTGAAGAATGTAGTACAAATATCAGTAAATTGTTTTTTTGTTTTGGGATATTTATGGGTCACTCAATCCAGGGAATTGTGGTTAAATCCTGCAGAGTGGATGGATACAAGTTGGCTGACTTAGTTGCCTTGAATTTTCATGAAAATTCTTTTGAAATCCTTCAATTAATTTTTGAGTAACATGCTTCAGTTGATCTTTGAGTGAAGTGCTTCAATCCATCTTTGAGTGAAGCACTGCATTTCAACTTTGAGATATCATTGGATTTGGAGTCAAGACTGGTAACCCTTTGAGCTACCCTTTCTGGTCCAGGAGGAAGGAGACTGTTTGAATTTCATTGCAGGCACTTCTTAACTTCGTACAAATTTTTCACACATTCATATGATCATATACCTTTATACAGTCAACTCTCTAACCAATGAACCTTGGTGGATTCATTTTGCCATGGTTTCCAGGAGAGTATGGGTTAACAATTTCATTTCCCCAGCCATTTGCTAATATTGGTGGACCATTTTTCCATGGGTTATGAGGGACTATGGGTTAATATAAGGTACATGGGTTAAGAGAGAGTTGACTGTAACATAATTGGAGGAAGTGCATCATAACTTTCTTTTCACTTGTTCAATGTTCAATAGACTGTAGCAACATTTTAGAATATGCTTCCAAATGAAAGCAGAAACATTGGTAAGATTTTCTATCAATCATTTATCAAGAGAAGGGGGTTTACAGTTTCAATGTAAGAATTTCTTGATGCAATCAGTCTTCATACTAGCAGACAAAATAAATCATCATAGCCATCATCACACAAGCATACATCACTAATTCCTAACTAGTTCAACTTTAATGGTGAGGGAATCATTCATAATTTTCTACTGTATGGGCTCAAGTAATGCTGCCATACGTTGGCGGCAGCATAGCTTGTCTGAGGATTGCCATGCTGGTGAATTTCTCAGCGCGCCTGATGGGACATCCCATCCAATGCTGAGATTTATGAAAGAACTACTTGCCCAACTGATGAAGTGTTTGCATATTGTTGTAAGAGTTCTTTCTTTCCCATCTATCTGGCTTGGATTCGGAATGAACCACGGGGCAGCATGGGGCCCAAGCATGTAAATAAATATGTACATATGCGGTTTTCTGGGTGGACGAGGCCCATGTCAACGTGGACAGCCTGGCCCGCCCAGCGTCGGTCGATGCGGTATGACGTAGTGGTTGTGCTGTGGTGGGACAGGCCAGCGCCTCGCTGCTGTTGACCATTCTTCTCTCCAGCAACTCTCTTCCCACTTCCTCACAACCCTGCTGACCGTCGTGTCGCTCAGAATGACCGAGCAATCAGAGACTGCGACCACTCATGATCTCCTGCAACACTTGATCAACGAGGTGAGGAGCTTGAGGGACTCACAGACCTCATTGGAGTTGAAAGTAAGCAACCTTTCATCACGGGAAACTTCAGGGCTATGCCCACATCCATCCCGGTCTCGGGGTGTTTGACTGCCTATGCTCTTCATGTTTGATCTTTCCAGTTGGAGTCATTAGGATTATCGTTTCCCTCAAACTACTCAGCGCCATCGATTCTTAACACTCAAGCCGCAGGCGGATTACCTTCAAGCCAATCTTCCCGCGCGCTACCTGCTGAGCTTCAGCGTCTTACTCCAGAGTCAAGACCTCCAGCGGTCCCGGTAACCCTGAGCACTTCCACTTCGAGCTCTTCGTCCCGAGTACCTAAACGTGGGAGTGCATACGAGGATGAAGGCAGCATACGCGAGAAGGCCAAATTCGTGGAGTGGATGAAGAACGAAGAAGCCTTACTTGGTGGTGATAACCTTGCATCCGAAATCGTGGGCAAACAAGTCACCGTCTACCCTCAGCGATTAATCTTGACAAGTCGGTAAATTCCTTAAATACCAAGCCAGTGTTTCCAATTATCATCCTCGACAATAAATCAAATGTGCTATTGGATCTAGCATGGTTTGACTGTGTTTTTCATCTTTGCTCATCAGCTTACCCCGGACAGACTGGTATCCATCCTATTCCACTGCAATGGGGGGCTTCTGACCCCCAGAAACGAGGACCGGTGGTTGCCAGTAGACATCCTCAGAGTTTGAAAATTCGGTGAGTTATTTTAGCATCATCGGCGGTATTGGTCAATTGTAACACCGGTTCCGGACGAATCTGATCCTTCGAGTTAACGATCTGATTCCAAGAAATGCAATTGGCGCCTATTCCGGGTATGTTGGCTTTACTCATGAATGTGATAGTAAAATGTAAACATTGTGTTAATGTGTGATTTCAATCTAGGCCTTATTGTATATACAAAGCGCTGGCAACTGCCATCGGTGCAATAGACCCCAATCATCGTCCTGATTTTACAAACGTCAGTTGAATGAATGAATGAATGAAAAAAAAACCGTACGCAGACGCTGTACATCGAAAAAACTCATTTTGCAAACTACTCGATGTCATTTTCCATAGACTCAGCCGCCATTCGCTGTCTCCCCGAATCCTTCGTGGTTTGACCCTTCAAAGATTGTCAGCATGGACCCGTGGGGGCACCTTGCTCCCCAACTGTTCAAGCCATACTTTGATTCTGGGGTGGATATCAGACCTACTGGTCCGTCTCAGAATCACTAAAAATAAACCACTCGATCATTATCATTGATTCAAGAATTTGCTAGTTGCATGTACGAAGGCACATTTGAAGCTCGCTGAACTTGACGAAGCAGTAGCAGAAGGAAACCTCTTGATCGACGGGAAAATCGTTGTGAAATCACCGGGCACTTGGGCGGAAAAGGCTGCACAGACTTCAGTAGAATCTACCGGGGGGAAATGGGAATCTCTTTCTGAGGAAGAGCGTCATCTTCTGACCTCTAAAAGAGCTGGAGTTGAGGTTCAGGTTACAAAGGCTGCCGTAGAACCAGTAGTGAGTGATGGCTTATTTTCTAAAAAAAAGGGTTGATTGGGAGAACATCAGAGATTCTATTATCTAATTGGTTTCTTGTTATCAGTGGAACTTACCTGGCGTAGCGGCCCGTTTTGGTGAGTAGCATCGCCTTGATACAGCCAGCTGAGCACCGATAGATGCATTTGTAAGGGGAACGTTTGATATAAATTCCATTCGAGTGCAGGTATTTCCGAGGCGATCCTCCGCCGAGCTCTGTTTGAAGACACAGGCGGAATGTATCCAGAGCTTTTGACGCGAAGTGACTTGAAGACCTATCTTCCTCCTATCGGTGGCTTGACCGTCTACATATTTGGCGACCCGAGCTTTGTCAGTGATCCCAGTAAGGAGCTCACTTTGCGTGTGCATGACGAATGCAATGGCAGCGATGTATTTGGGAGCAGTGTGCGTTCACTCTTTTTTTTCCTGATTGTAAGATTTGCAAGTATTCCCTTGGCTCGGGGGTAGGTAAGTAAGTGCACCCAGCCATTAGTAGGAGACTAGTTGCGGCAGGTTTTGAGCCAAGGGGAACAGCTCTCTGTTGGATCAATATGTTTGAATCGAATATCGTATGTTGATGCGTTATGATCTCATGTAGATTTGCACCTGTCGTCCCTACTTACTTTACGGCATCGAGGAGGCGATCAAATGCGCCCAGCGCGGCGGGAGTGGAGTCATAGTATATTTTCGCAAAGAAGGAAGAGCTCTGGGTGAAGGTGAGTTTTATCTGATTTGCTTGCTATGCAAATCGGTACACTACTTCGAAAGATCGCAAAACTTATCTCATGTCGAATGGTCAGTTACGAAGTATCTGGTGTACAATGCCCGAAAACGAGGCGGGGATTCCGCCGCCTTTTACTTTCAAAGGACTGAGTCTGTGGCAGGAGTCAAGGACATGCGATTTCAAGGTAAGAAATTTTACTTGGGGGTGACTCGGGCTTTGGAACCCATCAGTTGACAACCTGGAATGAATTCTCAGCTCTCATGCCGGATGTTTTGCATTGGCTGGGCATCAAGAAAATCGATGTGATGTGCTCTATGAGTGACATGAAGCATGACGTCAGTTGAACCATTTGCTGTCAGAAGATTATCCTTGAAGCCTTGTACGCGCAAAATGAGATTGGAGAACTGCTGATCTGAATCTCAATCTTATTTGCAGGCCATCGTCCAATCAGGGATCCCGATTCTATTGAGAAAAGATATTCCTGATCACTTGATTCCGTCCGATTCCCGGGTGGAAATAGATGCAAAGATCGCCGCTGGTAAGTTCAATTTCCTTTCCATTCAATCCAACCAGCCTCACTTGGCAATTCCAGGAAGAATCTTCAGCACTTTCAACGCAAAGTAGTGTGGTATTAGATCATAATGCTGAGCTCCTTCTATGACCGTGATGAAACTGCAGGATATTTTTCGGCTTCCAAAGTTGTCACGGAAGAGGATTTGAAAAATACAATTGGTCAAAGCTGTCAGTAGCCATCATTCGATTACCTCTCTAATTACAAGTAAAAAAAGGGCTAAAGTCAGCCATATTGTACCTTGCAGGGGAAGATGTGGACCATTGAAGCCAAAGCTGAAGTAAAGCAACGGTGATACCGACGATGCCGTTTTCGACGCAGATGTATTGATGTATCTTATTATTTGCATCCAGTGGTTTCAATCATTGTCCACATTGTCACTATTGTAACTTGGGAGGTGCCGACGCACACGTGTATCTAAAGTTCCTTTTTGGTGAAGATTTAAAGTGGTTGTGTTTCTGCAGTTGTAACTTGTATGTGAACATGAAATGGACATTGACTGTTGTCAAATCATCAGCAGGTTGGGCCATCTACATTCCAGCTGGTAAAAAAGTGAGCAGACTGACGGAAATAAATATAGTGAAGTGATTATGGACTGTTAATATCTCTGAATAGCCTGCCAAGAAGATGCATGTGTCATCCAGTCTTTCTTTATTATGATCAAATCCCCATTAAATTATAGTACAAGATTGGGATTGAAGCCTAACGGAAGATTATCATTAATATTCCAGCTTGAAAGCTGCATGTAAAGCTGTGTGAAGTCACCTGAAGTTAAGTGATCCTTGTTTTTTCTTGGTTATGATAACACAAAAACAGTAATTTCACTAAGTAGGAGCTTCCTCCCACACTGCTAGCATGGACCACATGAGTCTTGGTCCATCTTTTTTGACTGGTGGCCAAACAGATAGTTTATCACGGGACCAAAACCTACCATTATTTGTGATATGACAGTGTTATATGGTGATATGATGATGTTATTATGTAATATGAGGTTCCTATGTGGGGGATGATTTTGAAAAATGTTCCTTACTGGGTATCCCACAATATCTTACTTGGTAGCCCATACCTGATATGTAGTAAGGGTTGAAGCAGTTCTCCACTGCCAATGAAAAAAAAATATCTGTGAAATCAAATGTTTTGCTTGAAAAATTCAAGTCCTTGATTTTCCTGAAAGGCTGGAACAGAAAACAAGTTTACTATATCAGTCACCAACTGTATTTGTTTTAATTTTTTGTTCTCTTGCTTTTTTGATCTCATTTATTTTTCTTATTCAGATTTATGAACCTTACAGTTTCTTGACTCTATTTTTAAACCTCGGCCAGGCACCAGTATGGCAGCCTCTTCACTCTGGTTCATTAGAATCCAGATGTTAGAATCTGGATGAAATCCTTTTTATTGGGTACTAGACTAGAAAACTACATAACATTCAACTGAAGGCTTGTCATCTTGTGACAATTTTTTTTATTCCTGATGGTACAGTATTCTGGATAATGGTATTGGAAGTATTGATGAGAATGACAGCAATTCATGAAGACCTGAATCAAATGTGTAAGTCAAATGTCTGAGACAAATTGAAAAGAAGTAAATAAAGAAGAAGCAATCTATGAATGGGCAAGAGAATGACTGAGAAATTGAAACAGGATGATTGCTTTGGCATTTCATTTGGTGGTTGAATAGCGATAATCCCCCCACCCCAGACTTTCTTCAGTTCAGGTGATCCACTTAACCACAAATCTTTGAATGCCCTGGTTCCTCATTCCCCAATGGTCATTAAAGAACAAATATCGTATTTTTCTGTGCGCCTTACTTGCCATCGGAACTGTGATTGACAAAATCTGAATGTGATCAGAATTGAAATGCAAGGAATGGAAAAAAAACTATGTCTACACTTACTGAGATGGCACATTTTCCTGGCTGATCACAAGCTGGTGATAAATCAGGGGGTACTTGAACTGAAAACGTTTGAACTATAAAGTTCCCCCAGAAATTCAAAAAATCAATCAGGCAGCATGATCGAAGAAGAAACTGATGATTGTCTTTATGTACCTCTTGGCTGCCGTGGATTGCCAAAATTTGCACCCAAGTCTTGCAATACTACAATTTCTCCCTGCGATTGGAATGGCTGTTGGGCGTTCACGTCCATCAGAACAAGCTGAGCTTTTCCGCCCTGATTGCGATCATGATAAGCTACTACTGATTAGTACGGATGCGTTTTCTCGTGATCAGGTAAAAAGAGAAGATCAAAAGTCTTACATGGGGGATCTGAACGCGAATAGTCACGGGAATCTGCTGGCCAGGTTTAAATCTCGGGACGTTCGACAAATCCTTTGAAGATCGTTGAAGTAATGAGCTGAATAGGCCATACCACGATGTATGTACATACAGCGTCAACTCACTTGGTCCTCGACAAACAACCCTTGACAAACTCTTTGGCGGCATTGACGATCACGAGGAGACCTTTGTTTCCATATTTCCTGACTGATAAACTAAAACCGATTGCAGGAAATGACCAATTAACATCAGTCTCAGTTCATTCAATTCTCTTTCATCACGTTTGCATTCTGGCGCGTCAGGATGAAGAAACTCACAGGGGCCCTGGAGATAATGGAAGCGGCCTGCTCCCCACATTGATCGGTGAATAGCTTCCCGAGCTGTGTCTCGAATAAACGCAAACGCCGGTCAGTTTAACTGACATTCATGTTGCCGCTGGAAGAAGTAATGATAGTCACCTTCATGCTTTCTGGGCTGATGATTCCTGCATGAGCATTTACCATCCGCAACAAAGATACGTTAAATAGAAATAAGTAGTAGCAAAAAATCGTTCCAGAACGAAATAAAGCCATCGTCCTTCTCAAAGAGTTCTTGATCTCCGTCAATTTTGAGTTTCCTTGATAAAAGGGGGGGGGGGGGGGTAATCAAGGGAATCGCATACCTTGTCGTCGCTCACAAGCCAAGTGGCTGAGGAGGATGATATGAGTTGATAATTTATAGTGGAGCAGATTATGATACGTAATCAAGAGATAGAACAGTGGCTGAAAAGCAAGAGTATATTTATTTAGAAATTCATTCCCCGAGTTTTTTTCATCAACGTGATTAATCAAGGAGTTGGTATATGTTTGCTTTTTGCATTTAGCAGGGCTTAAGAGGCCAAGCTTGGTGATTTAAACAGATGAGTAACAATGAAACCGGTCTTTAATTACAAGATCGATGAATGGTAGAAAAGCAATTGTGCATCAATTCAAGATGAATATTCTTGACAAATTTATATATAGGCGCAGGTCCAGCCTAACCAACTCTCTCTCGAACTGCGGAGTATTTGGAGCTGTAGCGCAGGATAGATGGGTGAGATTACTGGGGCTCGGCCGTTATGTTTTTTTTCCAATACATAGCCACCTGCTTGCGAATAATCGACACCGAGTATTTGACGGTAGTTCCGGTGTTCGGTCGCCACCATAGTGATAATCGGCATGGCTCCCGCGCTTCAACTTTCGTCTCCTCACGACGATCGACTTTCACAAAATGAGAGTATATAGCCCATTCGAGATCAATTTTCTGTTTTTCTCAGTATCGTCAACGAAACCTCCTTTAGTCACTTGGTCCGTCATTTCGTCGAGACAGGCGTCTGTTTGTGCGGCAATAGTCTTACAGGCGGGTTCAGATGTTTTATTTTTCATATACTTGACTCAGTTGAGCGGAATCGCTTCCAAGTTATCTTCCAATTGATTGATCCAGAATACACTGTGGCTGAAAAGATGCTCTGCAGTTTCGAGATACTACTGTAGAAGAAAGCGTTGAGTTATCCGATCGATTTTCCCCAGCCAAGGGGATTCTTTGGGTAGTTTCCGAGAACCAGTGTTATGATTTTGAATCCACGATTGAAAGGAAATTGTAACAAATAATGAGGCCTGCTATTCCAGCCTGGCTCCATCAATAATTGACATTTATCCAAAAAAATCTTTTTGAATTGACGGAAATTGTGTTGTATTCATTGAAGGTGGACAGCAACATTGCATGAGAAATAGAAGAGATCACGGTATAATTAGAAGTTGGCACTGATTCGTCCTCAAGCTAAAGATCCAAAGAGTTTTTGCAGAATGATGCTTCAGACAGTAGTTTATAATGGAATGTCGAATCTCCCATAGGTAAGCTTTCCTTGAAGTGGGAACCAAGTCAACAATTTGTTTGCGATAAGCCTCTTCAGATTCAATCCATGAATTATCGTGAAAGAGTCTACTGAATGGTGGATCCTCCAAATCCAAAACAACTTGAATGAAATATAGAACATTAGCAATCGCAAAACCTGGCCCCTTGATAACAAACCGATTGCTCACATGTTGGCACATCGGGCAAAGATTTGATTTTTTCGCTGATCGCTTCAAAAGCTGGGCAAAGTTGAATCAAATGTCAAAAAAAGGATAAAAAGGAAACCCAAAAATCAATCATTAATCATTGTACGGTCCAGGACGTGGTACTTACCCCTGTCATAGACTGCTTGTCGACTTTTGTGCTTGGTCTTTCTAGAAGCATCTGTAGGTAAGAGAAGGGTATAATCGCGTCCTGGGGATGATAGCTCAATCGGAGCACTTGGATGTGCTGCATTCGACCTGGCTTTCTGGATAATCTTACCGTGATTCTCTTGTAATACTCTCAAGTTACTATCTGCTGATTCAGAGCGTGCATGCTCGTGTAAGGCATCTTCCAACCACGTAGATAGTTCACGAAGAGGCACTGTAGATCGTACCAGAAAGAGAGTTCATTTATCAAGTGAAATAAGCGAGGGGCAAACAACGAAACAAACCTTCGTGCTCAGTCTTTTGAGATAGACTTTTAACCTTGACTACTTGTCCCTTGTAAGGATTGGGGGCTTTGACAATGATTGCGTAAAGTATTCCTTCACGCCGGCAGCTTTGCAAAACTGCCTCAGGAGATGACCATTGAGTCTCTCCATCGTACATCTGTTTTACGATCGGAGTGAGTAATTGTTTTTTATTCAACGTAAATTCTACTCGGCGGAATCAATACAACATGTATCAGTTTGAGATGACTCACTAGGTCTGCACTAATGCCATCTGCCCATAATTCTCTTGTCACTTCCAGTCTGTCTTTGAGTAAACCGGGTGCGAAAGACATAACATATACATCGCATCTTCGAGGCATCCAAGATGCACTGCTTGATATTTGTGCATGCCGAGCAACTGCCAGACTCAGACGTGAAACATGCAGGTTCACGCTGACCAAATGGCTTCTTAACTGGGATTGCCCAAGCCCAGGAGCGACTAATTTCTGAACAAGACCGTCAAATCTGGGAAGAAAACATGTGGGCTGCTTCAGTCAAGGAAAGAAAAGACAAGATGGCGGGACGCTCACCTGCCACCAGCTGCTAATACTTTTCCTTTGCGAGTGTCGCAGGTATTGAAAAAGACGCCATTTGAATTGTCGCGGTGTTGAGGGACCAAGAGAGGCCAAACAATGATCGATCCTTGCATGCCCAGTAATTTGGCAAACTTGATTACTATTTCCAAGTCATCAATTGCTTCTCGAATGTTGAAGTTATTATACGACGCAGACGCCGGACCAAGTAAGTGGGCTTTGACGAGCTGGAAAGAACATTTGTTTAATTGTTTTGGCCCCCCGCAAAAATAGCTAAACAGTAACCTACCTCGATGTCCCCTATATTTAAAGTAAGGTGAACAGTGGCAATACATGTGAGAAACAAGCAAACAGGGCCAATTCGATGGAGCCGACAAAACTCACCACGAACATTAAAGACCTTCTTGATAACTTCTAGAGTCGTCTTGGACATTCGGTCATTATCTACTAGCTCAGTCGATAACTCCGACCAACTTGATGGGTTTGCCGCGTTGTAACTACCAATCATTTTTTGCAATGCCATGCGTTGATGAACAGGTACATCAAAGAAGATTGCGTCCCATAGCTTATTATGGCTCAATACGTGCTCAAACGATCCTCCTAGCGGAAGCGAGGAAAGAGCATCATCTGAAACAAATATCATTGGTAAGAGACTGTGGTAGAGCTGGAAGAATCTGTAACACCACGGCTCCTGCTCTTGATGTTGGGGATAATCACTGAACGGAAGGGCAGGACTTACCAGTAAGCTGCAGTATTCTACAAATTTTCGCAAGATTAGCACGAGTTTCTGCTCCAGAAAGTTAGACAAAAAAATATCGCTAACTCTGATTCAGCCGCTAAGGTCCGAGTCGGGCATACAATATCATAGCTTGCCACTGGTATTGTAATCGGCTGGCCACCAGCCGGGTTTTGACAGTACATGGGTGATAAGCTGAATCTAGGGACAGAGTTTTATTTGGGTCAGCATCCATTGTTTGAAGCGGATAAGAAAATTACTATGTGTATCAACCGGAGATCATTACTTCTCCTGGGATACTACAATGCGGTAGCTTTATGCCCTTCAGAGATAAGACACGTTTGCCCATGCAATTAATGGAATACGTCCAAATATCTAACCTTTTCAGTCTTATAAGAGACTGGTCCCTGGCCACGGTTCTAGCAAACGGGATTGTAGCATCAAAATGCAAAGTCACAACGGTGCCTTCGGTGTCCAAAAGTTTTACCAAGGAAGGATTGTCGATGTCTGTATAGGGCACTAGTACAGGACTTTCAACGTTAACAGCACCCCGTAAGCAAAATTTTCCGGTCAGATGATCACAGATTAAAGTCCGAAACGGGTTGTCCAAGATCTTTTGAGACGTGTCGGCGGTGTGAAAATCGTATGTGAAGTCACGACGGCTGGCAAGATGACGATTGGACGTGATGATGATATTAGTTTTCAGCCACTGTGAATGTCACAACAGGCAGCGTCTGTACGAACATGCGATCAGGCAAAGGTTGATCAAACAAGGAGGCCAGATAAGGTCGAAACATAGCGTGATCTGGCCGTGAGATAAGCCGAGTTATTTCTTCAATGTTTTCATCTTCGGGCTGGGGCGGAAACAAGTTGCTTTTTAACAGTTCAGTTGGGGATGGTCTAAGTTCCGCTGTATGGTTGAGGCACCATTTGATAATCCTTGGAATTGTGGTCAAAAAAGCCAGAGATTTTCGTCAGGTTTCATTATTCCATCTTCTGATTATGTAGAGCTCCAAACCTAGTCTTAATACCATCTGGTTCGTCGTCCCAGCTCGAAGGAAATTTGATTTCCGCACTCCTCAGGTCCTTAATCACTTGAACACGCTCGTGAAACATATTCATTTTGTGAAACATTTCAAACAACACAATTCCTGGCAGTTTGGTAGAAAGGTATCGTCAGACGCCGATAGCAGAGCTGTCTATCATATTTAGTCAGAAAGCACATCGAATTACCAAAGCTGTAAATATCAATCTTTTCGAGATGTTTGGCTCGTATGTGTCGGGCCTCAACAGTTTCAGGAGCAATGTAGAGTGCAGTTCCAACGCCTGAGGTGAGTTCCGTGCTTGCCGGCATTGACCCATATGAACCTTCCATCTCGGCCGCATTTTGATTGACGGCCAAACCTAAAAAAGGCCTTTGTCAATATAAAGTCATTGAAATTAGAGCCACGAATAAACACTCACCAAAATCGCCTATCCGAACGTCTCCCTGTAGGTTATCAACACATACAACAAAATTTAGCTTGGAATGAGAACTAAGAGGCACGCCTACACCCGCACCTGGACATCCAGAAAGATGTTGCTGGGTTTCAAGTCGCGATGTATGACGTTAAGAGAAGTAAAGTAAGCCATGCCAGAGAGAATTTGGCGGGAAATTCTCCATATCTGACGATCACTCTCAAGACCCTGGTCTATCGCCTGAAAAATAAGCAAACATCAGGTATTTTGACATTCAATGGATGCGTAAACCCGGACAGTGAGTCAAATCTAGCACTGACTTCTCGCAGGGTAAGACTTTCGAGCACCGAAACTTCAACACTCATTGAAAATATTTGATAGAAGAAACGAATAACCACACTGACCTGTCAACAAATTCCATTTCTGCGGAAAGCGAGAAATATTAGTGCGAAAGAATTCCTCGGAGAGGCGTTCGATGTAATATATACGTACGCATGAAAACTATGAAATATGTCAGTATATGATAAATGCGGAAGCGCTTCTTATGAATAAACCCAGAAAATCGCTTACGAATCCTTCTTAGCAAAGGCTTATCGGTTTCCAGGGACCCTTTGCTGTCATTAGGGGAGGGCGTAGCATCCTCCCTAGCCTGGCGACCCATGGACTTTGTCATACACATGGACTGCGATTGACTAGAATCTCCGAATCGAATGCTTGGCATCGAACTGTCATGATGAATAGATAAGAAATCCATATCATCCAGCCCAAGATCAAATTCGTGGATGGTTGCATTGTCGCCACCATCCATGCTACCACTAGTATGGGAAGATTGAGAGTCGTTGCTTTCGCTATCGCTATCTGATCTGGAGTAGGAATACGAGTGACGACCAGCAGTTTGCGGTTGGGAGTATTGATTATCACTACTGATTTGACTGAACTCTGAATTACCAGAGCTCGGGGCCATAGTGGTCGCCTCTATCCAACATGCGTGGTACCGTACAATATGCGGATGGGACATCCTAATCCAAGTAAATCCGTTATAACGAGGAAGTTCGTCAAGTATTGAATATCAAAAGGGTGACGAACCTTGAGAGAATGGTGACCTCCCGCAGAATTTTGGTCTCTTCTCGAGGGTCCATCGGAAGAGAAATTTTCTTAATCTAACGTCAAGGCAAGGTCAAAAAAGGAAATCAATCACAATTCCTGACACACTTGTAATTGCGAATAGATTGGCTTACCGCATAGAATCGATTATCAAGCTTATTTCGAGCCTTCAGAACTTCACCAAAGCCACCCTTCCCTATAAGGTTGAAATCAATGACCACAATGACCACAATCAGTATACGCGCGTTCAGTCGCATACGGGAGACATACCTAGAAACTCTACTTCTTCAAAGTCATTTCTGTACCGGGAGTAAGTTGCCCCCTGAGGTTGCCAAAACACTCCTTGGGGTATAATTGGATTGGCAGCTTGCTCCCGATTTTCGTCTTTTATTAAAGAGCGCGTTGGCGATGAGTCTACTTCAAAAACACAGCGTTCGACTAGTCAGCTCGGATTGTTATAATGAGGTTTACAAGCAATCACATACTTTGCTTTGACATTCTTCTGAAATTAGCCAGCTTGTCCAAGACATGTTGTGCATTACTTTTCTTGCTGTTGAGCAGTAAGCTGCCAAGCAGCTCTCGAAAAATTAACGGATAATCGGCAGGCACTACCACATGGCGGTAGAAGATTAGTTAACTTTTGCCACAAGCACTCAAAATACCGTTCATGAAAGCGGCGTTGACTCACAGCTGTGGAGGAGAGCGCCTGGAGAGTCCCATTTAGGCCAAAGTTCGCCAAATACAATTTGAGCAAAAGTTATCCCAAGATCAAATAGATCGCGCTCTCTATCGTAAGCCAATGGATCTCGGAGTGTATCTGTAGAGAAGTTCAAACGACCAAATGACTAGATAAGATGTTTGTCGTCGGTATATCCGGAGGTGGGCTTGGTGACTTACTAGGGTGGATCCTTTATCATAACCGTCCGCGGAGAAAGAAATAGAAACACAGAATCGCAACGCGTGAGGACTTTGAAAGCTTGCAAGCAGCTAAGAAAAAAATGCTTCACCATAGATCTGGTCTGGAAGAATCCTGCGGAAGTTCGCAAAATGGGTTGGATTTACACAAGTCCCAAAGTCTTTGAAACCATGATACATTGACAAGCTTAAATACAGCTTTTTTAGTAAGTTCTTTGGGAGTAAAGATGACAATGTTTTCTGGTTTGATGGCTGATCAAAACAAGAGACATCATTTCAGTTGGACGCGGAAAAAGTTGCCGATAGCAGAATTAGTTGATGTAGTACCTCTGTGGACAAGATGAGCATCATGTACAGCCCTCAATCCGTTTAAAATTTGCTCTAAAAAATCTAATGCCTTCTGTAATTCGAAAGGACCGCACTGATTCAATACATCGCGCACCGAATTCCCAGGGAGGGATTCGCTAATTATCGTCAACTTGGTTTCAACTAGTTCAGATCCATAAATGGATTGGACGTGGGGGTCACTCATGTGACGGAGGGCATTTAGATCACTAGCGACTTTTGATAGCATCTTCTGGCCTGTATTACTATGATAATAGCGGCCCTGTGGATGAACAATAGTTAATTGAGCCAGTCCAGAGCTAGATAGCTGGACATCATAGACGCTCCCGAAGAGTGATCTATGGAGAGCTTGAAATCCAACTCGGATTTCTAATGGACCTGTTGGAAGTGCAATCTTGATTATGCTACCGAAAGGCAGGCACTCTATGCTGTGAACCGGTGCCTTGTTATCATCGTGATTGCTTGCGTGGACATTGGCTTTCTCGCGCTCGCGTTTCAGAAGTTCATGCCTAATATCTATATCCTTTTGAATTTGCCGAGCTAATTCGAGGTCTTCATGTGATTTGAGTGTCAATTGGCGAGCTTTCTCAGCTTCAGCGGCCAGCCGTTGTTGCCGTTCAGCTTCAGTTGCTCGGGTCACTCTTTCCTCGATGAGTGAAGGGTGATGGAGGGGCGTGATGGCCATGTTGTGCTCGGTGATGAACTCGGCCACGAAGGTCGCAAGTTCGTATATCATCTCTGAGCCGATGAGCTGGGTAGTCTTGTCGCCCAATTGTTCTTGCAGCTCCGACAGCTGTGCCTGAGAAAGTCCAATGGCATCTTCAAGGACCAAAGTCGGCCGAATGGTGGGATAGAGGCGCGGAAGTCTATATGCAGTGAAAATCAAAGTCCCGCACAGTGGGATAAGTATAGATGACCCTCAATCTAGTACAGTTAGTTTCAAGTTATCAACTTCCCTCACACGTAAGTTGATCCTGACTCGATCTTGCAGTTCTACTTCTTCCGTCCGAATCTTGAGTCTCAATTCGAAGGGAGTGGCAAGCGTCTATTGAGTATCAAGGTAGCATCGCATAGGATTCTATGTCAGCAAGGTGTAATTAGGACTTTTTTCTGATCCAAGCGCAACAAATCCGGTACCTTGGCAGATGAGCGCGTGCGAATCTGTTCAAAGTCTTCGCAAAAAATGGCTACATCAAAATTGCAAGGATGCCTATAAGCTTCTTGGACCACCCTCTGGAATGCCGCGGTCGCGCGAAAAAGAACAGAAAAGCGCGAACCGCGTAACGCCTCAATCTCTGTTTCCTGGATCTGACGTAAATCCTGCTTCGACGGCATGATGCTATGAAGTGAAGCGGGGAGTATAGCATGAACGACAAAGGATTGAGATGTCAGTTGTTTCGCTCTGCACAAGAGTCTGAGTTATAATCCATGAATCTAGAAAAAAAACAAAGCATACCACTTCACTTGTGGGACGGTCACGGACGATGGACCTGACAGTTTCGGTCGAGCGATCTGCATTATGGAAAGAGCTGCCAGGCTGCGCGGCGCGGTCCAAGCGCGGCAACACATGTCGCGCGTGCGCCTACCCCAGTGTTTTAAAGTTTGAAATCAAACCAGATCCATCAATTACAGATCCACCTTCGTCAAAGAGATTTCGTAAAATTTACCAAACAAGGCGTTCTTGGGTTGATTGTTCTTGATGTCATGATTAGCTTTGTATTCAACAAGGGTGCCAGCCCCTTGAGCTACATTGGACTTTACAGCTAAGGACTTCCCGTCGCCATTTACAGGGCTGTCAATGCCCTTCAAGATTCTGTAATAAGAAATGTATTATAAAAAGAAGCTGTTTATCTAAAACTTGTGATCTTCATCATTTAGAAAACACTGAATTTTGGCCAAAAAGCCGGATTTAGACCTTGTAACATACTTTTTGGATCCTTCTAAACCCCCACAGGAAGTCCCCTTCATACATCCTGAGAGAAAAAGGTAGTTATTCTAAACTTTGATAACTGGTTCAAGAATAGTGGATTTGTCAAGAGCTGCAATTAGGGGGGTTCACAATAAGGATCCGCGAGAAAAAAATGTAATGTGCACGAGAAATATTTAAGCGTGCTGCGCACATATGATTGGGTTTTTAAAGCCGAGTTGAGTGACCGGGACACCCATGGGAGTCGCTCGCTGTCAGCTTGCTACTATGACAGAGCCAACCTGACAAAGGTAACATAAATAGAGACATTATTACTACAATATTAAGACCCATTTATATGACTAATAATGTACAAAAAACTCAGTTTACTTATTTTAATCCAATGAGCTTAGCAAAGTCCTGGCACCATAAAAATAAGTAATAAATTAAAATAACAACTACTTTTTACAAAAATACTAAATAACTTCTAAACCTTGAGGATAACTTAGAATATTATGTCATACAAGGGCATAGCCCCCAATTTTGGGGTCTGATGGGAGTTATAATTCCAGGGGGGTGCAATGCTGAATCCAAAAACTACTTTATAGCTATTAAATTTTGATTCACAAATGAACTTCAACAGTAAACCCTCAAAACCAAGATTTAATATGTTCAAATAAAAAAAAAACCAAAGGGGAAAACCAACTTAAAAGACAAATGGAAGTGAAACTCAAAAAGAAGATGAAAATCAAAAAGAAGATAAAGAGGCAAAGGGAAATAATGAAATGCAATTGCAGTGTAAAAATTGTGCAAAAAAGGGAAGAAAAATTGGTAGAAAAATCATCAAGACCGATGAACACGTGATAGAACCTCTTTGTAAACAATGTTGGAAGTTTGGTATGAGGGAGGTCCAATTTCTGGTTGAGGAATGACTACCTTTGTAGTATGGCTGGACTTACTCCTTGACAGGGCGACATAAAGTTGACCATGGCTGAAGACAGGTTCATGAAGTACAATACCTACATTCCCAATTGTTTGCCCCTGTGATTTGTTTATTGTCAAGGAGAATGCAAGATTGACAGGAAATTGGGTACGAATAAGCTTGAAAGGGAGTCCTGTTTGATCAGGGTCTGATGTGAAAGGTATTTGAGGGATTGCCACCAAATCTCCAGTTCTGTTTCCTGAGGCAACTTTTGCAAAAATAACAGAGCGGCTGAAGTTTTAAACAATTAACCTGGTTCCATTACAAAGACCAATTGATCTATCCAGGTTCCTCAGCATGATTATTAGAACACCCCTTTTGAGATGGAGAATATGAGGTGGGAAACCGGAAATGTTCAAGCCATTGATGAACTCTGGTAAGTATAATCCTTGAGGGTCATCTTCTACTTTGTCACTGCTGTGTAAGTCATCTGTTCAGATGGAATTATATTCAGAATCCTTAAATTTATTTGATTTACAGAACTATTCTTGCAGCACAGAATTGCACAATCCATAAAGTATGTTGGGTGTGCAAAGTCACTTGATATGTTGGGAAAAATTTGACTTATCAGAGAATCAATATTTTGTTGATCAGACCCACCATGGATAACCATAGATTGAGGCAAAATGATTTTATTGCAAGATTCAGTAATTCCTTGGCCATTTCCTATGGCTAGAAGGAATTTCTGGAAATCTGGATCACCTGAAGCACGCATGTTGACAGATAGGTGTATGACATTTTGTTGAAAGTAGCGCCAGCAGTAGGAGTTGACAATACTTGCATTAACTATTTGAGGACGTGAACCTTTCCTGACCACTGGGAGCACCTGACAAAAATTGCCTCCGAGTACTACAACCTTGCCACCAAAGGGAATATTTGAATCCATCAAGTCTTTAAGAAGTCTGTCAACTAATTCCAGTGCATGGCGGTGAGTCATTGGTGCTTCATCCCATATGATTAAATTTGCCCTCTTGAGTACATCTGCCTTCTGGGAATGCTTTGCAATAGATGATACAGAATTTTGATGAATTACGGGTGGAATTCCAAATGTGAGATGAGCAGTCCTCCCATGGGGCATGTTCATTGCAGCTATACCTGTGAGATAGAAAATAATAAGAATCTGTATTGAAGAGAAAGGAGAAAAACTAAAACACACCGCTTCCAGCACATGCTATGGCAATTCTCCTTGTTGATCGGACATTTTCCAGAAGACATTTGTATAGGAATGTTTTTCCTGATCCACCAGGACCATCAATAAAAAAGCAAGCAGTTTGTTCTGAATGACATGCAGAATGATTTATCAAAAGCAAATATCTGATGAGAGTTGAGAAGATGGGTGTTGTTAAGATCACTTTGATTGACATTGAAGCTTTCTTCCTCTTCATTTAACATCCAATTTCCATTTGAAACATTGTTTCCAACTGTTGTATCATATCTAGGAAGATCAGGGAATGATAGATCAACACGTTGGAGACCATTTTGGAGAAGAATTGGATTGATAATTTCCAGAATCTGATTTGTCATCCATGCATCATTTTGATAACCTTGATGAATCCAATCTTCAGTCATCCAATTGTAAGAAAAATTCCATAAGCGGAGGGGGTCTGCAGGCTGACATGTTGCTAGAAGTATCCCAAACAATTTCCTCAGATAATGTGGAGTCATTTGGAAGTTGGCTTCCTCCATTGTATCTTCTAAATAGTAATCATTTTGAAGGAGACCTCTTGCCAAAGCAGCCATTCGGAAACTTACATATTGATGTCCTTGAAATGTTTTAAGATCATCAAATGAAGTAGCACCTGTCACATTGTTCAACAATAACCTCAGGTGCCATCTTTCTGGATCAGAAGGATAAACTGCATAGATTCTTCCTATTGTATTACCCCTCTGACGTGGTCTCCATTGTTGCTTTTGGGAACCCAAGTGTAAAACCTAGGAAAATCTGCATATTTGATATGTCGCGCTTCAGGATCTATTTGATTTCTTCTAAAATAGGCTGTCAACATTGTTTCAGAATCAGCTCCTCTTGAAATAACATCTTGTAGATCTTCATTTTCTGAAAATGTAATATTCTGTTGGCCAGGCAAATGGATGTCCAAGCGGTTTACTGAGGGGTATGTTGCAGATATTTTGAATGAGAATATGCGCCAGCATGCTTCTGGTGCTGCTACCCAGCGTGAATCCCTGAACCTGTTCACCTCATCAAAATTCTGTCCTACATCCAACACAACCTTGTCATGACCCTTGTATACGTATTTGTAAAGGTATTTGACAGCCAATATTTCAGCGCAAATCTCCACATTCACATGACATTGATACTTTGCTGATAGATAAGGATTGTAAGGAACCACCCAGCTGTTGTCTATTATCAATTCATTTTGACCCCTTCTTCTGATTACCGATTGACCTGTCCTTCTCCGATACTGAGGGTAAGAGTTCTCATTGATAGTGATTTCTTCACAGAAGGCCTTTGGAAACCTTTTTGAGCAAACACCATTGACCATACAGGGAGCATTTGGGTTGTATGGTCCACAGGGTCCATGTATCATATGCTTTGTTACTGATTGGTAAAGTAGGGGTTTCAATAATGGGTCTTGAGGAATTTCAGCTTTGACAATCTGATCAATTTGTTCTGAGGTCCGTGGAATATCATCTGGATGGAGTATAATCAAGATGTGAGCATGAGGAAGCCCCCTCTTCTGAAATTCAATTACATGTGTCCGGCCAATCACTCTACCAAATATTCCTTTTTTGTAGATATCATCACATATCTTCTTCAACCGTGAATTGAAAGCTCGAGAAGTCAAATCAGGTCTGTCTTGAGCTGACTGGCCAGGAAGAAGGTTGTCCTTTATTTCAGGCCATTCTGGGTTGCATGTGACAGTTATGAAAAAATTTGGCTTTCCAATAACCTGAACTAAAGCCATTGCATCCTGGAATCTTGCCTTCATATCCCTTGGGCCGCCAATAAAAGAGGTAGGAAGAACTACACGGCGGCCTGTATCCATTAAAAATATTACATAAAAATAATAAAATAATAAATGCTAATTTGATGAAATAGGAATGAAATGGAACCTTACCTGCGTCATTTCCCAATTGTACACCATTCTCATAAGCATCAACCACTCCATAATATTGCTCCACACGGAAACTCTCCTGATTGTAAAGGATGTAACACAATCTTTCTGTCTCAATCTTCACGTATTGATCAACACAGTACTGTTGGAATAGACGGCAAGACCAATGGTGAAGAGAGAAATCTGGATTCCGAAAAGCCAAGCGATATGCATAGTAATTCATTGCTGTTGCCTGAGGCATTTCCTCCTTGAGAGATGGAGACCAACCCAGTTCTCCCCTTGGATGTAAAAGGACATAATGCAGTGGGTCATACTTGCTTTCCAGCTCTGATATCCTTGACAGAGATCCTCCACGGTGCTTGATAATCACATCTCTGGTTCTTGTAGTAGAAGGGTCATTTCCTTGAAAAGAAATGGACCAGGAGTTAGCTTCAAGCCAAAATTCTCTAAATGTGTGTGAAAAACATACCCTCCACCCATATTGCAGCTATTTGGTCTCCTCTTGGGAGATTATAAACCCTTTGTTCAACATTAAAGGCATTGTCAGTAAGCCGTATCTGCCGGTTTGGTGTAATGGCAGATGCCATACTTTCAAAATTACGTATGAGGGGATTGGTCTCATGAAGAATAGATTGAATGGACCTTGCCAAACTTGCAGGAATATGTGCACCATGTACTTGTCTATTCTCAAACTCATTTTCATTGTCATAGATGTAGAGCTGGAGGAATTTGGGCACTTCTTGTGTAGAAGGTAGCAAGGAACCAATCCGGTGGTGAATGGTCCCCTTGACTTTGAAGGTGTAAACTCCTTGTCCTTGGTTTTCCAAAGCCAGCCTTGTGTCTGAGTTGAGGCCCAGTGAAGTAAAGGCAAAATTGCTGTTGATTAGCCGTATGTTCCTGATGAGACTATGACCTCTTTCTGAATGATCTGCATTTGCATCTTTAAAAATTTGAAGTAATTCAGGTGGAGGGGGTGAATGAGGAAGGCGGATCCTACCATTACGGCAGCAAAGAGGATTTGTTTCACCTGTGAAAAGAATGGCATGACACTTTGGACAAATTCTTGGCCTTCTTGGAGTGTAAGGCCTGAATCTTGGGGGTTCCCTCCAATTCCATGCAATTGGTCTCTGCTGGTGATTATTTGGAGTGGTTTTTCTCCTTATGTCAGGAGCATCATCATAGTTGTTTCCCAAAATTTCAGGTTCTTCATCATCAGAGTGGGGAGCTTCAAAACCAAGTTGTGACATTGGGGAATCAATGTGTTCTTGAATGTGTTGTAGATCAATTTCTTCAAAATCACCATCCCTTCTGTCAGGAATTGGCACAGGAGAGGCAGGTGGAGAATCATGAGAAATACTAAAATTAACATTGTTTTGACGGTGGTTTGTTTGCCACTCAGATTGATTTGAATGATTATTTTGAAGAGAATTTGAGTTTTGTTGATTCTCATTCCAATAAGGTTGGGAATGACGACGTTGAATTGAATGTGACGACTGACTCTGATGTGGAGAATTCAGTGAAAAGTTTTGAAGAATATTTTGATGAATGGGAGATTGAGGTATATGGTGTTGGTCAGTGGAACTCAAATGTGGTTGAGAATGGCAACGGTGAGGATGAATGGATGAATAACTTTGATGATATGTCCTTGATGCAGAAGACAGTGGAGGACAGCGGTGAGATTGGGGTGTCTGATATTGATTTGGTGATAACTGTGTTCTAGAGGAAGTGGAGGATGATGGGAAGATTGAGGTGTCTGAGAATTAAAGATAAAGTTTGGGTAAATTGGTCACTCTGATGTTGCCGGGAAGATAGGAATTGATGGCTCCTTGAATCAGAATAAACATGGTAATCATGTGAAGATTGAGATCCCTGGTTTTGATAAGAAATATCTACCTGATGATGATGATGAGATTGGGACCTTTGGTGTTGGTGGGAGATATCTAACTGACGGTGGTGAGGGGATTGAGATCTCTGGCGTTGGTGAGAAGAATATTGTGACTGGCAGTAGGTAGGAGATTGAGAACGTGAATGCTGCCGGGAGAAGGACATTGGGTGATTCCTGGAGTCAAAAGAAGTTGGTCGTTGGGAGGCATATTGAGATTGGAGATGAGGGTATGATGGATCCCAATAAGGCTGGGAAGGATGCAGGGGAGGGGAATCCTCTAATTGAGGGCGCACCTGAGATTCAGAAGCAAAAAGAAGATGAGAGAGTGATTGTTGTTGATGTAAATTCAAAGAAGGCTGTGTATATTGTGGCTGGGCATATAAATGATGAGAGGGAGGGAGTTCAGTATAAAGATCTTGCCTCTCAAGGAGGTGGGGCATATCACTCATATTTGGAACTGGATTCCTTTGAGAATGTTGTGGTGGCTCGGCATATAAATGATGAGGGAAATTGAGATGGTTGGAAAAATCATCCTGATAATGAGCATGATTACTATGAGCTTGCCGGAATCTAGCAGTTCTTTGCCTATTCACAGCCCTTCTATGCTCAATTTGCTCTTCTTGAAAAGCTCTCCTTTGATGTTCAAAAGACAAATTCATTGTTGCGAAATATTAATCTGAAAGGGAGTAATTTTTTTGGGAGGGGGGGGGGGGGAGCATGGAGGTGAGCATCATCAGCCAGGAGTTTATATGTATTTTGGCTAATTTATTTTTCTCTTTTTTTTTTATCTTTTTTTCCTCTTTTTTTCTCTCTTTTTTTTTCTCTTTTTTTCTCTCTTTTTTTTTCTTGTTTTTTTTTTTTTTTTTTTTTTTTTTTTTTTTTTTTCTTGTTTTTTTCTTGTTTCTTTTTCTTTCTTTTTTTTCTTTTTTTCTTCTTGTTTTTTCTTTTCTTTTTCTTTTTTCTATGGTTGATTGAGGTGTGTATGCACCTCAATGGACAGGCCATCGAGGTGTGTACCACCTCAATGAGGCCCGGTCCATCGAGGTGTTGTAACACCTCGATGACGGCCTGTCCATCATCGAGGTGTTGTACACACCTCAATGGCCTGTCCATCAAGGTGTGTACAACATACAACACCTTGATGGACCGGCCGTCATCGAGGTGTTGTACAACACACCTTGATGGCACCTGTCCATTGAGGTGTTGTACACACCTCGATGGACAGGGCCGTCATCGAGGTGTTGTACACACCTCGATGGACAGGGGCCCTCGAGGTGTGTACAACACCTTGATGACGGCCGGTCCATCGAGGCGGTACACACCTCGATGGACAGGGGCCATCGAGGTGTGGACAACACCTCGATGATGGACAGGCTGTCATCAAGGTGTTACAACACCTCGATGGACAGGGGCCATCGAGGTGTGTACAACACCTCGATGACGGCCGGTCCATCGAGGCGGTACACACCTCAATGTGACGCCCGGTCCATCGAGGCGGTACACACCTCGATGGACCTGACGGCCGGTCCATCGAGGTGTGTACCACCTCAATGATGGCCGGTCCATTGAGGCGGTACACACCTCAATGGACCGGGCCTCATCGAGGTGTGTACAACAACAAAAAAAACCAAAAGGACAGGTGTGACGACACCTGTCCCAATAAAAGAAAGCGGCCGACGCCGGACCGTTACAGTGCATTGAACTGATGCACTGCGGTCAACGTCGGACCGTTGCAGCGCATGAATGGGGCCAATACAAACCTTGCAGGGTTTGTTTGGCCCCCAGAGACTGTTTTCTTATATATAAAGTAGATTCTGAATCCTCATGCAAATTAATGTAGGGTCCCTCACTGGAAGTACCCCTAAATTCCTACTCCTTCACCTTGAACCAATTACCCGTAAGAATTGGCCACAAACACATGTCACACAGACATTACACACGTATGCACTTGTCATATATGCATATTATATGTGAAATGACCAATTATGGACTTATAATTGAGGTGTTGTGTATAGTTTGGGAGTTAGGCCCAATTGGGGTTTAAACCTCCAACCCTGCGCGTGGATTATATAATCCAATTGGAAATTGGCCCAATGCGTGGAAATAGCTAATCCCCTAGTTACCACATAGGTACAAGTGTAACTAGGGTAAAAGTAGATTCTACGTGGTTTATTTACAAGGTTTTATTAATAAAAACCTTGAATACATAAGAGTAACATAGCCAGCGTGGCCTTTAATGATTGGCCTTAGCCATTTGTGGCCCATTTGCGTCATTTGTGGCCCATTTCAGATACATTCACACGTCAGTGTTGCTATGTACCTTAGTTACAATGACTAAATAATTTATTAAAGTCATGGAAAGCACTTGTGACACAGAATTAATGACCAGCAGTGTCATTGGGATGAGCCTTGTTAGTGCCAATCTCCCAAATTGGCCACATTGCGCTGAAAACCAGTTACTACACGCACACAGGCAGAAAGGTCCTCCACTATGAGTGAAATTAGTATATATAGAGCCCTCTTTCCACGCCAAAAGTTGTTCCCCATCATCAATTATTATTACAGTCAATCAGTTACGCCGTGTCCTGTCCTTATTTCAGTTACTCTGCCCTGTTTTGCCTGTTTTATCCGTGGTGTTCTCTTTAAATCAACCATCCTACGTGTCCAGCTCCTGCGCAGAAACCCTTCAGTCTACCCAGCAGCTCTACTTCACCCCCCTACGTGGTTTTTTGGCTTGAAAGAAGCAATAGTGAGTACTTCTTTCATCCTTCTGTCCCCATTCTGGTTCCTTAACTGGAAAAGCACTTTGGTACCACCTTCTGTTACGCAGAAACCCATTGTTTGCTTAATCAGATACCACCCTGCTTTGCAGATCTCTGATTTATAGGGCACCTACAAACACCCCTGCGCCAGCAGGCCCCTCTATAAAAAGAATTATATTCTTTTTTATCTCTTCTTTACTACTTTTCTACGTGAAATTACCCCACTTTACCTTTATTTTGCACTCTTATCACCTTGTGTAGCTAAAAGGTATTAGCCCTTGGCATCACAGAGGCTGACAATTGGGGGTCTGGCCGGGAAATTACCAATATTCACTTGTGGTAATTGACTCCTGGTACTTATTCTTTCTACTTCTGCTTTTCACTCACGCAAAAAATTACCAAACCAACTAAACTAAAATCATTTATAAAATAAATCCACTAAAAAATATCCTTCTGCTTTATTTTTTACGCATTCTTTTAGTGAACCAATACACTAAAGCTCTCATTTCCACTCCTGAATTTATTCATCCTCCTTTTGACCAAATTGCCCACTTTGAATTAATCAAACATTATCTCAAAGTCCTCAGATTGCGCAAAGAAGAAGAAATAGCTAACTATCAACCTTCTGATTGGGAAAAACTTACGCCTATAGAACAGTTTCAACTAGCTCTTTTTCATTCTCACCAACGTGCTCAAAAGGACACTGAACTTCTCATCAAACTCAACGCCATCAACAGAAGAAATCAAGAGAACAAGAGGCGTGCAGATCTTCAAAGAACTTTGGAATATAAACAGCAGTTTTACAATAGTCAGTATAATTCTTTTTTATCTCTAATAAAATTATTAAAATCACCAAAAATACTTATTCTTACGCCTGAATATCATTCAGTGTCTTCCACTACTACTTCCAACTCTTCTACCACGGCCCCAGCTACCTCTGTGGCCAATTCTATTACTCCACTTACGGCTCCACCCACCAGTAAGTTTATTAACTACGCCTACTAAATATTTTTGTGGCCCTTTTCACTAATATGTCACGTGAAAATAGTCCTGTCAGGAAGTGTACCAGGGCTCACAAGCCTGATCTCCACGGCCCCTTAACCCCGACCACTAGGCAACCTAGAGCCAGAGAAGTTGCCCCAGAACTTGGCATTCAAGAAGAAAGCCCCCAGTCACCCCAATCCTCAAGCCATGGACGTGGACGTGGAACCAACCCCTTCCACCTCCTTGGCCAGTACCCAGAAACCCCAGACGGAGGAAGAGGACCTGGAAATCCAGGTGATAGGTATGTCCAAGGAGGACAAAATAGCCAGATTGGTCCAAGATACACATGGCCAACCATCAGAGATTTGTGGAAGCCCAGAAATCCAAGGCCACCCAGGAGATGATGCTGAATCTTTTAGGACTAGCCCAGAAGAGTCAGAAAGAACTGAAGAAGTTTATCTCCAAAAAGGAAGTGGAGGAGTACACAAAGGGATTGAACCCTTGGGAGGAAAAGAGAGTATTGTTTCCTCACACAGCCAACAAGAACAAGGGAAAGAATATGAGCAGTCTTTCTATGAACAACCGTCATTACAACAATCCTCAGAAGTGGAAGAAATTGGCCAACATCAGCAGCGCCATAACCAGCTTTTACAACAGCTTAGACTAGGTTTTTCTGTCTTAGATAATTCTCTTACAATTGCGCATAATAATATTCTTTTGTTAGATAAAAATGCTAAAACACACCACAAAACTGTTTTAGAATTTTTAAATAAGGCTCCTCCTCCGCCTGAATCTTTAGAGAATTATATGTCTAGCTCTTCTCTCATTTTAAATCAATTGTCTAAATTTCTTAACTCACCTAAGTCTGTCTTTACGCATAATGAATCTGATTTTCACGCTAAAACTTCTGAGCCAAAGATCCCTAATGTGCCCAAAAAATTAGAAGAACTTGAAGATGAACATTCCAAGTATTCTAATGATGATTTGGCAGATAAAATTAACAGATTAGAAGACATGTTTCATGCTAATACTGAACATATAATTAACAGAATTAATAAAAATTTCATTAACACTTTACACGCCCAGAATGTTAAATTAGAACTGGAATAAATGGACTTGAAAAGAATGATGAGTGAACTACAAGCTCAAGTAGCCTTAATATCTGATCAAAACAACAAGAATGTTAATGGAACTCTATTATTAAAGCATCTGTTAGACGTGAAATTTGAATTAGCAGACTTAATTAAAGAAATTCCTACCAGAGCTATTCCTGCTAATAACTCCACACCCAAATATAACAACCCTTATATGGAAACCATACCTGAAAATAATGGAGGAAATAATAACAACTATCCTCATAATAATCAACAACAAAAAAATAATAGTCAAACCAACTATACCAAATATAATAGCAGTCCACCCATGCCTCTTAATAACAATTACCCTCCTAATAATTCCCCTAGTCATAATAACCATCATAATGGGAGCCAAGGAAGTCATGCTCATTCCTCACGTAACCAAATATACAGTAACAATACTAACAACTTTATAGACCCTTCCCTTCTGAATAAATTGTTGCCACCAATTAAAGAATGGACCAAATTCTCAGGAGAGGGAGATTATGACCATATTAACTTCATTAAATATATTGATCATATATTAACAGTCTACAGAGCTCCTGATGAAGCTATCCTTACAAGATTGCCCAGATTATTTGAAGGAGTAGCCTTTGACTGGTTTATTAGTAAACAAGCTACCATGGGACAACAATCTTGGCCAGCTTGGAAAGAATTGATCAAACAACAATTTGGCACTAGACTCTGGGAAAAGAAAATGCGCAGAGCCTTTGAGAATGACTATTTTGACCCAGTCAAACATAATCCTCATCAATGGTTCCTGAACCAGAAAAAGAGGATTGAATGCATTTATCCTAAATTAGATCAGGAACAAATAAATGATTTAATAATTAATCAAACTAAAGGCAGCCTAGAACATAATGTCAGATGTAGAATCAATGACATGGATTGTGACTTATCCACTCTTATAGGTGTTATGGAAGAAGTGGTAGAAATGACTGGGATCAATAAGAAGTACAATCCTTCTGATAAAAAGGATTACACTCCTAGAACAGATCCTCCCAAAAAGTTAGAATCTAAGCCAGCTGAACCAATTAGAAAAGAAAAGACTCCTACATGTTGGAATTGTGGAGAAACTGGCCACAGAAGTACTGAATGTACCAAACCTAGGAGAAAAATCAATAATGTGCAGGCAAGCCCTGATTCAGATTCTGAAGGTACCTTTGATATCATACAACAAGAACCCTGTAATACACATTATGGTCAAGATGATGATGACTCAGAATCTAGTGGTCATGCAGTGTTAGTAATTAATGCTGATATTGGCAATGACTTCAGCATTAATACCATCCATGGTGAATCTAACTTACCCCAGAAATGGGAAGACAATATGGATATTGGTCATATAACTGATGCTAAGCTATTAACTAACAAACCTGAGGAAGGAAGGTGTTACACTCTAGGAAAAACCAGTTACACTAAGGTTATTTTCAGAGACTTAGCAGTTAAGACACTATTAGATATAGGAGCTTTTTGTTCTTGCGCCAGTGCTACATTTTTGCAACAAATATACCCTTAATGGCGCAAATATTTATTACCTGTTCCCAAAGCTACATTTAGCAGTTGTAACTCCACCATGAAACCCATTGGTGTCATAAATTTGCCCTTAATATTCCCTCACACTAAGGGATCCCTCAGATTAAGTGTAGAATTTGTAGTACTTTCAGATGCTATTTGTGACTACCTTATACTAGGTAATGATACCTTTTGCATGTATGGTATTGACATTTTCCAGTCCAAAGATAGATATTTTACCATTGGAGGAGATTGGAAAAGGAAATACCAAATTTGCAATATTCATTCTGAGACTATTGCCCCTGTTTCTCAGGAACCTGACCCCAAGGAATTAGAAGATTTTAATCAAGAATATATGTCCCAAGCTGCTATAAGTGACATACTAACCAATGCCCAAATATTAGATGTTCTTAAAGTATGCTACAAGGATAAAGAAGCTTTCTGTACCACTGAAGAACCCATTGGCAATGTCACAGGACATGATATCAAATTAGAATTAACTTGTGAACCTCCTTACCCACCTGCTCTTAGAAAAGCAGCCTACCCTTCTAGCCCTAAATCTAGAATAGCCTTAGAAGCACACATTAAAGAGCTTATAGATTTACGTGTTCTCAGAAAAGTGGGCCATAATGAGCAAGTGGAAATTACTACCCCAGTTATTATTGCCTGGCATAATGATAAGTTTAGGATGGTTGGAGATTTTAGAGCTTTAAATAATTACACTAAAGCTGATAATTATCCCATTCCAAGAATTGACCATTCTCTGCATAATTTATCCAAAGCTAAGTATATAACCTGTATGGATGTTCTTAAATGGTTTCACCAGATACCTATTGAACTTAATAGCCGCCAATTTATGAGAATTATCTGCCATCTTGGTGTTTTTGAATACCTTAGGATGCCCTTTGGAATTAAGAATGCACCTTCTCATTTCCAAAGAATGATGGACTCTATTTTTGGATCTTTTATCCGTCAGTGTTGGATGATGATCTATATTGATGATATAATCATTTATTCAGATGACTGGGAAACACATGTAGAAAAGATAAAAATAGTGTTAGAAACTTCCATTAAAGCTGGTCTAAAAATGTCTATTAAAAAGTGCAATTTTGGATATGGTGAACTTAAAGCTTTAGGACACATTGTTTCTGGTCTGTCCCTAGCTATTGACCAAAATAAATTAGCAGCTGTAATACTCAAACCTATGCCTCAGAATATCACTGAAATGAAATCTTTCCTTGGATTTTGTGGTTATTATAGGAAACATATTGAGAAATTTGCTATTTTAGCCAAGTCATTGTATGAGTTATGTAGTAAAGAAACCATTTATGAAATGACTCACCCTAGAGTACTAGATTATGAACAACTGAAGCTAGCCCTTACTACTGCTCCTGTGCTAGCTCAACCAGATTATAATTTACCCTTTATCTTATACATAGATGCTTGTCTAGATGGCTTAGGCGCTGCCTTACACCAATAATTCTTAATTGAAGATAAAATGGTAGAAAAACCAGTCCTGTTTATTTCAAGACAAATTAAGCCAACAGAGAAGAGGTATGGAGCCAGTCAAATGGAATGTTTAGCTCTTGTATGGTCCCTAGAAAAGTTACATTATTATCTTGAAGGTAGTAGAATTGTTGTAGTCACTGATTGCACAGCAGTTAAAACCCTCATGAACATGCAGACGCCCAATAGGCATATGTTAAGATGGCAAATTGCTATCCAGCAATACAGAGGACATATGACTATTGTTCATAAAGCTGGTAAAAAGCATAGTAATGCTGATGGCTTAAGCATATGGGCTTTGCCAAACACTCCAGATAACCCTGCCTGGGATCCTGAAGATGAAGACATATTCCCCATTTTAGGAATACATGTTTGTGATTTAGATGAAGCCTACTATACTATTATCAAAGATAGTTACCAGTCTAATCCTGAATTTGTCAAATTAATAGACATACTTAGCAATGAAAACAGCTCCCATGAATTGATTGCTAGTTTACCTCCCTGGTTATCCAAACCTTACTCTTCTGGTAAGTTCTCTCTATTAGATGGAATATTATACTTCAAAGATAGACATTCCAGTGTAATAGTCTTATGTGATCAACTTCAGATTGATGCCCTTATGAAAGAATGCCATGACAATATTGGTGCTGGACATTTTTCAGAAGAAAGGACTATTGAAAGAGTTAGAACCACAGCTTGGTGGAATAATTGGCCTAATGAAGTAGCTACTTATATAAAATCCTGTGAAACTTGCCAGAAATCAAATAAGCAAACAGGTAAGAGATATGGGCTACTTCAAACCATCCAAGAACCTACCAAAAGATGGGAAATAATAAACTTGGATTTTGTTACAGGTTTACCCCCTGGAGGGTCTTACTCCTTCAACTCTGTACAAGTGGTTGTAGACAGATATTCAAAAAGGGCCAGATTTATTCCCAACCACAAAGATGATACAGCTATGGAAGTGGCTTTACTATTTTGGAACAGAATTATGGCTGATGTAGGAATACCCAAAATAATCATTAGTGATAGAGACCCCAAATTTACTTCTGAATTTTGGAGAAATTTACATGATATGTTAGGCACTAAATTAGCTTTTTATAGTGCTTACCATCCCCAAACTGATGGATTAGCTGAAAGAATGATCCAAACTCTGGAAGATATGCTCAGAAGATTCTGTTCTTTTGGCTTAGAATTCAAGAACAGTGATGGTTATACTCATGATTGGGTTAGCTTACTCCCTGCTTTAGAAATAGCTTATAACAGTAGTAAACATTCTTCATCCAAAGAAATCCCTTATATTTTTGAAAGAGGATGGATACCCAGAATGCCCAAAGACCATATTAATAACAAATTACCACATGTACATCCCACTTCCTTAGACTTCAAAAGAATGCTTGATATAACACATGAACATGCTAAGAAATGTGTGCAAGATGCAGCTGAATATAATAAGTTAAGATGGGATAAAAGTCATAAAGAACCATCCTTCCAAATTGGGGACAAAGTCTTATTGTCCACTGTAAATTTCAATAACCTGGGAGGGAACAGGAAACTTAAACCTTCCTTTGTTGGACCTTTTACCATTAAGCAATTACACGGAAAAAATGCAGTGGAAGTAATCTTAACAGATGAATTTTCCAGAAAACACCCTGTTTTTCCAGTTAGCTTAATCAAGCCTTACACTAGTAGAGGCACAGATACCCCTGTAGTAACATCTGTACCTGTACCTATAATTGAACCTCTAGACACCTCTAACTTTAAAGTACATAAGATATTAAAGGATAAGAAAGAAAGGATCAATGGGAAAGATATTAGACTCTACTTGGTAAGGTATAAAGGACAATCAGCAGACAAAGATGAATGGATTCCTGAAGATAACATACCAGATGGTCCCAAACATCTACGAAATTATAGAGCCTCCAAGAGAAATTGAGAATTTTTTTTTCACTACAGACAATAGAGTGAATTTTGCTTTCTAAAGTCTCATTTTAAAGGGAGGGAATGTCAGCTTGCTACTATGACAGAGCCAACCTGACAAAGGTAACATAAATAGAGACATTATTACTACAATATTAAGACCCATTTATATGACTAATAATGTACAAAAAACTCAGTTTACTTATTTTTATCCAATGAGCTTAGCAAAGTCCTGGCACCATAAAAATAAGGAATAAATTAAAATAACAACTACTTTTTACAAAAATACTAAATAACTTCTAAACCTTGAGGATAACTTAGAATATTATGTCATATTCTGAATCCTCATGAAAATTAATGTAGGGTCCCTCACTGGAAGTACCCCTAAATTCCTACTCCTTCACCTTGAACCAATTACCCGTAAGAATTGGCCACAAACATATGTCACACGGACATTACACTCGTATGTACTTGTTAAATATGGATACTATATGTGAAATGACCAATTATGGACTTATAATTGAGGTGTTGTGTATAGTTTGGGAGTTAGGCCCAATTGGGGTTTGAACCTCCAACCCCGCGCGTGGATAATATAATCCAATTGGAAATTGGCCAAATGCGTGGAAATAGCTAAGGGGCCGTTTGGAGCGCAGGCGGTATCTTGTGAGTATCTCGCGGGGCCCCGCAAAACTCAAGATACTGGCAAGATACTGTATCTCATTTTAAGAGATACTGGCAAAACCAAAAGTTGGTGTTCGGTAGGCCAAATATCTTGATTTTTTTTGAGATACTATCTACAGCGCTCCTGCCAACTTCGATCCATCTGAGATACAGCAAATTTGCTGTATCTCAATCTCAAAAACAGTATCTTGCTGCCCGACAACTTCCAAGTTGTCATCATTCACGCCTCCCCACAACTCCTTGTCAGTAATCAGCTCCATCAACCAATTATCATGCCGCCTAAAGCTAGCACCCGGGGCAGACGACCAACTTGGCCATCTCCTAGCACGGTTTTAGCCGCACGAGCTCGGCTTAATGCTGCAGCAAATATGGAAGACTTGGCGCCAGCAATCTCCCCGTCGTTGAATGCTGTGTCTACTGTATCACCCAATCTTGCTGTAGCTCTGACTCTGGCTCCGACTTCAACTCCGGCTCTATCCTCATCTCTGGCTACATCTTTGACTACGGCACCACCTTTGACACCGGCACCACCGACTCCAGCACCACCTTTGACTCCGGCACCTCCTTTGACTCCGGCAACTACTTTGACACCAGCGGCACCTTTGACTTTGGCTCCAACAGTTTTGAATGACCACACTGAAGAAACCTTACTTGGAACTCAAGAGAACACGCAACTCACCACGCCAGCTGATTCACAACTGGAAAGCCAAGAAATCTCGATCTCACAGGTTCCAGATTCGCAGCTATCGGTCAATCATAAGAAGGCTACTTGTCGCTGGTCGGAGGAAGACGATGCAGCCCTTATTCAAGCTTTAGCACAGGAGAAAGTGATCCATCCGGGTACGGTAAACGGATTTAAAGCGGTATCTTGGCACCAAGCTATGAAGGCATTGGAAGGGTCCGAGATCAAGAATGGCTCAAAGGCCAAGGATGTAGCTGCGTGTAAAAGCCGTTGGTTTGCTGTGAGTTCTTACCTCATCTTCCTGAAACCTAGAGACTTCAACAAACTAATTGGTTGTGTGCTTTTGTGCTTTTTCCAGCTCAAAAAGATTTACTCAAGTTTCAAAATCCTTTGGACGATGTCGGGTGCAGGGTGGGATGAGTCAGCAAAAATGATCTCACTTCCACCTGCGGTATGGAAGGAACTGGCTTTGAACACTAGCACGCAGGGACGGGAGCTCTCCCGCTGGCAGAATCGAACGTTCCCTTTGTTCCACGATCTAACCGGCTTGATTGAGGGGAACGTGGCAACAGGCGACTTGATGATGACAACTGCCGATGACGAGCCAGTCTGTAGCGGCGACATTGGAAACGACGTACCACCCGACTCACAGCTTGAAGACGAATCCAACGAGACGGCTGAAATCATACCCACAGCAGCATTGGTGACTCCTTCCTCTTCCAAGCGCAAGCGGGGTTTGGCTACATCACCCGAACTTATCTTATCCGAGCTTCGAACAATGAGCACCTCTTTGGCTGATGCCATGCGAGCACCCATCCCGCCAATGACCTTCTCGCCATCAGCTCCACCACCTTCAATTCATATGCAGGCAATCACCCTGGTTCAGAAGCAGGATGGGTTAGAGCCTCACCGGATCTTTGAAGCGATTGACTACCTGGGAAGAGATTCCAACTCGGAGATCTATGTATTGTTGAACGAAGCACTGCGCCCAACTTGGCTTCGGATGAAGTTGGGCTGGTCGACGTAGTATGTTGGTTGAATGTACAGCCATTTCCCCTCAGCTTTCTTGTCTCACACCGGCAATTGATCTCACAAATCTTATACTGCCAATCTCACTGTCTAGACCAATCTGCTCTATTTCTAGACTACTCATCTCGCTATCTATGCTGATCTCCTCTATGTATAGTCTATCTTGTTATCTAGATGGATCACGTCTATTGCTACTTCATCTCGCTTGAAAAATAAGATAATGAACAATTGAGTAACCAGATCAGATAGAATAAAGATTAGACAAGCAGATGATCAAGAGTCCCATGTCAAGCTTGGCTGTGTTGGCAGATGATTGAAACCCATGTTAAGCTTGGCTGTGTCGTTGTCGATGTCTGAGTAACTTTTGGTAGTTGGTCCACATGTTCATGGCAATCTCGTCCCTTTTAATGGAAACTCGAGATGACTCCGCTCGAGTGATGCCGGAGTTGTGTAAGAAGCCATAGTCTAGAGTTTCTGGCTGCTGGTTGTCCAAAGAATTGGATCCATCCAAGCCATCCATGTTCAAGCGATTATCTGCTGGGTCGGTCACTCGGATAAAGTTGTGTAAGAAGGTCATCACGATGATGACCTTCACCTGGATCGCAATATCGTATTTGCAGCCAGTAGCAATAACTTGGAACCAAGTTTTTATGACCCCAAAGATTCGCTCAATCACATTCCGCGCACTTGAGTGTCTCAAGTTGAATAGCTCCTGGGGAGTTTGTGGCCTGCCCAATGATAAAAAGTGAGCAACTGATGTTTCATGATAACAAGCAAATAGCATCAAGTAACTCACTTCTGGCCTCCGACCACGTCCCAGTCTTTTAAATGATATTTTGTTGCTTGGTAGGGAATGAGGCAAGAGTTGCTCAAGGGGAAGCCAGCGTCGCCCAACAACCATTTCCCCTCAGGTATTCGCAAGGACTTGACTCGAGCAGCATCCCAGAGCCTCCCATCATGTGCACTTCCCTCCCAGCCAGGCATGACAAAAGTAAATTCCATGTTGAAGTTACAGACCGCCAGGATGTTTTGGGAAGGGTATCCCTTGCGATTGATATATCGGGTTTGATCCTCGACGTAAACTGTAATGTGACTGCCATCAACTGCACCGATGCAGTCATCAAAGTAAGGCGAAAACTTTGGATTGTTTTTGATCTCTTCTGGAGTCTCGGATCCTTGAGCAGGTAGCTTGATATACTTGGACATGAGGGATCGATTTGTGGAAATGTCGTTAATCAATTGATTGATGATAATTGAAATTGTGGATGCAGATCGCTGGAAACGCTGCTGTAGCTTTTGATTTGACAAGCCGGTAATGAGCGTGTAGAGGAGAGTAGCTAGCTTTTCTGTTGACGTAACATACTTCGAATCGCAAAGCACCCCATGCCCCTCTAGTAAATCTTTCAACTTCATGAAAGTGGGCACCGTCATTCCCATATTCTCATAAAATGATGAGGGGTTTGGGTTGTTAATCAGCTCGTCAACCCACATGGCGCCAGTTAAAATCGATATGTGCTTGCGTATTGGCTTGGCCTTTGACAGGTGGGTGTACATCTGGTAAGCTAGATAGAGGATCTTTGCACGCTCCAATCCAAGGAATCCTCGCCTTCGAATAACAAGGAGGTGGTGGGCTTGGTGAAAACAGAGTTGCATTTGTTGTTTGGACAAGGTGCTGGGATCCATGACTGGAATTGGTAGGTATTTGTTGTTGGTGACGGAGCGGGTGATTTGGTGATGAAGCCGGTGATAATTTGGTGATGAAGCGGGTGAGTTGGTGACAGAGCCAGTGATGGTGTGCAGCCAAACGCTTCAGTGGAATATCTCTAATCAGTATCTGAGGCCTTGACTCAGATACTGCAACATGTTCGGCTGGCTGTAATTTCCAGCCCACATTTTTTTCAGAAAGTATCTGCCCATGGGCAGATAGTTTTCCGTGAAATCCAATATCTTGAGCTCGCGCGCGCCAAACAGGCCCTAATCCCCTAGTTACCACATAGGTACAAGTGTAACTAGGGTAAAAGTAGATTCTACGTGGTTTATTTACAAGGTTTTATTAATAAAAACCTTGAATAAATAAGAGTAACATAGCCAGCGTGGCCTTTAATGATTGGCCTTAGCCATTTGTGGCCCATTTCAGATACATTCACACGTCAGTGTTGCTATGTACCTTAGTTACAATGACTAAATAATTTATTAAAGTCATGGAAAGCACTTGTGACACAGAATTAATGACCAGCAGTGTCATTGGGATGAGCCTTGTTAGTGCCAATCTCCCAAATTGGCCACATTGCGCTGAAAACCAGTTACTACACGCACACAGGCAGAAAGGTCCTCCACTATGAGTGAAATTAGTATATATAGAGCCCTCTTTCCACGCCAAAAGTTATTCCCCATCATCAATTATTATTAAAGTCAATCAGTTACGCCGTGTCCTGTCCTTATTTCAGTTACTCTGCCCTGTTTTGCCTGTTTTATCCGTGGTGTTCTCTTTAAATCAACCATCCTACGTGTCCAGCTCCTGCGCAGAAACCCTTCAGTCTACCCAGCAGCTCTACTTCACCCCCCTACGTGGCTTTTTGGCTTGAAAGAAGCAATAGTGAGTACTTCTTTCATCCTTCTGTCCCCATTCTGGTTCCTTAACTGGAAAAGCACTTTGGTACCACCTTCTGTTACGCAGAAACCCATTGTTTGATTAATCAGATACCACCCTGCTTTGCAGATCTCTGATTTAGAGGGCACCTACAAACACCCCTGTGCCAGCAGGCCCCTCTATAAAAAGAATTATATTCTTTTTTATCTCTTCTTTACTACTTTTCTACGTGAAATTACCCCACTTTACCCTTATTTTGCACTCTTATCACCTTGTGTAGCTAAAAGGTATTAGCCCTTGGCATCACAGAGGCTGACACTCGCTGTGTTAAAACTTTAGCATAATTTTTATGTGAGAAATTTCGCGCAAGAAAAAAAATTAAGGGACGCAAGAAGCAATAAATCTTATTGTGAACCCCCCTATTGTGGCCTTGTTCCTCTTAGTCATATTTTATATACCCTATCATATTAGCCCACACTTCCTTTGTTGCAGGAAAGTAAATTGTTGGTTTTCTTTGAGAAAATATCTGATTGTGATCAACATATTGAGAAAAGATGAGATCCAATAATGCTCACTGGGTATACTATGAGTTGGCAGTTTATATATTTATAGCTCTTAACTCACTAGACGTTGTGAGAACTCCTTTTGGGATGGGTTGGCAGTCCTGTGAGGGGGAAATAACTGAGATAATATTTCAAGTATGTATGAACTATTATGACTGTTACGGGTGGTTTGAAAGACCTGCCCCTCTAATATACTACGTAAGAGCTAACACAACAAACTTATTTATTTGATGTGGCTAACTAATGATAGAGAAACTTATATGTAGTAGTCTCATATCAGGCTTAGATCAACTTTCTTCTTCAGCAATATCACCTTGAGTGTGCGTGGATCTTTAATATAATGTAGTGGATGAGATAAGATAAGTGAAATTTGATAGAGTGGAGGTGATAAAAAAATATAATCTGAGTTGAATGATCAGAGCTGATGAAATATTTTTGTCTTTGTAGTTATGTGAAATAGATGATGATGGAGTAAAAGAGTCTTATGAAAAGAGTAAGTAAAATATGTTTTATGATTTTATGTTTTATGTAAATGAATATATTGTGTTTCCAAGAAAGCTTGGACAAGATGGAGTGCTGTGCCACCAAAGTATGGCATTTTACGCCGTGGGTTTTTTTTGTAATTGCACCATTTCAATGCTGTGTCAACCTTTTTCCTCATTCTGGATTGGTCACTTTCACACCAGAGGATTCGATCTGTTTTCAAGTTGATGATGGATACTCTTGCCCCCTCCATTCTCATCCACTGATCCTCTCCTTGCTATAACAAACTTTTCTGGCTAATCTGGTTTGTAATGTTGTATTTTGGGATTGACCTTTTTGCAAGGCCTGTACCGCCTCCAGGCTATCATACCAACACCAAAAACTGGCGCATCCATGGTATCGGGCCAGAACCAGCTCCAGAAAATAATGCAAGTACTGCTTGCATTACTGTTGATGTGCATGTTGACTTGTTGATGTTGACATGTTTTTCACCAGGTTCAACTCATTGTCTGCAACACCACTTTCAAGCTATACTGTCCCAAAGGACAGAACGGGAAGGGCTGGAGAACAATCAGTCCTCCAAAAAAATTCAGAATTGAATTCAACGCTGGCACAAAGTTGTTTGAAGAATTCAAGATGTTTATCGGCAACAAATGCAACGACCAAGTATTGAATGCCGCCCTGTACATGCGGGAAGCAACTGAGAGTGGATCGCCTCCGCTCAATTGGAAAGTGTGGCTTGTTTGACCAACAGCTCCCGGGTTCAAAAAAAGTGATGACTACTTGATCAACACCAAGGCGTCCTACACTCGCTGGATCCATGTGGTGATACAGCTTGGAAAGGACTCCACCAAAGCTGGCTTGGAGATAACGATGGAGAACCCAGCCGATGCCGTCAGACAAGCGCAGGCTGAGGCTGAACTCCAAGACCATGTCCTGGCTGGACAAGCAGCTAGAGATGCAAACAACAATGGTACGACTCTAGGCCCAAGGGTTTTGCCAACCAATTTTGATATCCTCAATTTCTACATCAACAAGATCTTTAGCACTCACCAACCAAACAAAAAATATGACCGCAAATTTCCGGTCTTTATCGATCAAACCAACGATAAGCGATATATCCCTTTGTCTCCCTCAATGATCCAACAGTGGGCGCGTGCGCTGGTGAGTCATTAGCTTTTCTTGCTGACTGGCTATTGTTATTGAGTTGTTTTTCTCTTTCATTGTAGAGGGAGAAAACAGACAGAGTGACTCTGTACTCACCACCGGCCGTTTTCAAGATGCTCACCTTATTGGCCAAAAAACAAAAAGAGAAGACTTGGGTAACAGCGACATCGATTCTGATGACTCTGTTACTATACCCAATACTAACTTGATGCAAGAATATGTCGACTTTGTAAAAATAGCGTCTAAAAAGAAAGAATTGGTCCTTGAAGTCCTCAACAAGAGGGATATCACCCACCCCAAATTCCTCCGATCTAAAACCATCACCCCTGAGCGCATGGTTAATGAATGGGGCTTAACAGATGGAGTCGTTGCCCGATTAAAGGATAATGTTTCTAAGTTTGATAGATATTTAGCTAACAAGTAGACAATCTGTTTCAATAAAAATTATCATGAAGCTCATTCCGACAATCTTGCTAGTAGCTACCATACCATACCCACTTTTTTTTAGCTTTTTGAATCCACTCATCTGATGATCTTTGTTACCTGTCTTATTAACCATCACACCTTTCCAAGTATTACCCTTTTTTCAAAGAAAACTGATTGAAGATTCTTATATTCCAACCGTTTCATCTTTGAATAGTATCAATCTACCCATGTTGTTAAAATGTCTTATATCAACATCTTATTTTACATTTGTTTTAGCCTTATCATTAGACAATCTGACTTGAAGGGGATCATTTCAAACAGCCTCAAACACATTTTATCAGAAATCATGATTTGACTTATTAACCCGAGCTCAAAATAGTAATTATAACACATATATCTGTACTATGCTGCTAAAAGGCCTTGATAAGACTAAGAGTGTCGATAGGCTTTTAATCTGATGATAAGATTGCTTAGATGAAATGCACACGCTGAAGGTATTAAGCTAAACTAATCAAGAAGAACCACATGTGAATGTCCATCAGTTGGATGGGACACAGTACCCACAATGTTTGTATAACTTGTAACGAAACTTGTCATTCATGATATCAGCAGCAACACTGCGGATTTCCCATTTGGTGTCCACAGAATTGTTGAGGTTCTGAGATGCACATAGCTTCTGCTTGATTGCTGCAAAGCAAAGCTCAATTGGATTGAGCTCCGGGCAATATGGTGGCAGGTAGATAATCCTCACACCAGCCGCCTTACAAAGATGTTGAACTCGCGGACCCTGGTGGATTTGGGCGTTGTCACAGACAAGCACCAAGTTGACGTCTGGATATTGGTTCATCCGAGGGAGCTGTCAAACCCGATGTCAGCTGAAGAAACCACACAACATGGTGGAGTGGCATGGACTCACTAAGTCAAAACAGAGAAAATGTTCAAATTTAGCTCCCTTGAATGTGTTGATTGTTGTAGTCATTGCAAGCACTCCATTGATTGAGATTGCTGGTAGCAGACTCCATCGTTCAGCATTTTGATTAGTAATTGAGCGAGTTGAACCTCGCTGCGATCTTGAGAATGATCATTGGAGCAAATCTTTGTTGCAGAATGAGATTTCATCTGAGGCAAACCACTACATTAGTACTTTTAAACAACAACAAGATCAAAAGAGACAGATCTAACCTGTGAAGACAAGAAATTCAGCTGGAAAATACTACATTCGTTCGACAAACAAATACTTCTCCATCAGGTCTTTTTGGCAGTTTACTGTGGTTGGCTTTTTTAGAGTGATCGATCAACGGTTGACTAGGTTGTCGTGAACGGCCTGGTAGCTTAATAATATGCCCCTTGAGTCGCACAGTCGCTCTCAAATCTCCTCCAAAAATAATCCTGGCTTGGACCAAACTAGTTCAACCATGAAGTTGCAATTGTCCTGCGATAGCATCAGAGGCTGCCCCCGAGTCTCATAAGTATCGACATCTTGGATAACGCTCCGAGTTTACTGGTAAGGCTGGATCAATTGGTTGAATGACTGCCTTGAAATCAAGACACCAATGGTTTGACAGATGTGCCAATGTGAATGACCCTCTAGCGACATACAAACGGCCAAAGCCTTGATAGCAGGCGCATAAGATCGAAAAACCATTGATAGCGGATTGTGGGGCAGACCGAAGATTCCACGTATCCACAGATTTGCTGTGGAAGGTCAAGAGGCTCACTGTTGGGCAAAAACCGATAAATACTAACGGTGCTGTGCTATGGAACACCATAACCTTACATTTCAGAAAATAAGGCTGTCCAAGCTTTAATGGAAACACAATATGTGAAACTAATGAACAGTGGACTATTTGGGATATTTTATGCCCTCTCTCTTAGCCTTTAAGATATAACACCCTTAAGGTATGAAAGCTTCTCAGGCTTCCCCGATTTAGATCACACTTACTATCTTGATCACAGATGTAAGTGTTTTACCTCTTTGACCTTTCTTCTTGATGTGTATGTTTGAGTGGTTGTGAATGTGAGTGCTTGATGGTTGGGTGCTTGATGAGGTGGGTATCTGTAGCTGGATGATGGGATGATGAGGGGGAGGAGGCCCTCCTTTTATATTGAATACTGAGGCATTTTTGCTGGTGTGAAAGCCCTTTGAGGCATTGTTGCTGGTGAGGATCTGAACCATGTCTTCTGATTGGCCAGAACTTGATGTCTGAATCCTACATGATGATTGGTCAGAGCTGAGCCATGCGTCCTTAGTGGTCAGAACTTGATGACTGAATTCTTCTAGAGTTTTCCTGTCTGAACCGTGAGCTCTGATTGGTCAGAACTTGATGAGATAATTCTTCCTGAGACTTCTGGCTGAACCGTGCGTTCTGATTGGCCGGAATTCTATTTCTGAATCCTACGTGTTGATTGGTCAGAGCTTGATGGCTGACCTGTACATAATGATTGGTCAGAGTTGATTATGTAAGACTATGGACTAAAAATATGGATTAAGATATGACTATGTGGTTGTCCCTATGCTATGTACTTATAAAACTATGTATAAAGACTATGTATATATAACTATGGATTAAGTGGGACTAGCCCGGAGGTTTGAGTGAGTGACTATGGTTTAAGTACCAGTGAGAGTGGAAATATGTAGTGATATGTCTAGGTCTGTGACATCTCTGATGGGATAATTGATCTTTGTGTCATATTTGATACTTGAAACCTAAATAGCACACCACAACGTGATAATGGAAATACCATTTATAATCAAACATAGGTTATATTTTCTTGTGATATTGCAGATTCAGGTGACAGATCAAATCTGATGATTTTTGGCTGGAGATGATTGAATTCACCTGGGGTTTTTGTCACACAAGCTTTATTACTATGGATATCAAGAATACTGTCCAGGTGTTGACTTGTGCATGTCCGGATGATCTTGGCATCGCAACACCATACCATCCGGACATGTGTGAGTTAAAAACTGGACAGTATTCTTGATATCCATAGTATTACAAAAAAATTCCCTGTCAGCATTTATATCTGGGTTGAGGTTATCCAGGTTGACTTGGGATAGACTTAACCCAGTTATGCCTGGTTGGATCTTAACCTATGAAATATCAATCTGAGGTAGCTACCTTGAATTCATATTCCATTGGTTGAGATGAAAACAAGTTTAGCTTGGTTGATCCCATCCAAGTTTAACTGGTATAGAATTATCCAGTGACAAACATTGCCTCAATGGTTAAGCCTTTTTTGACTTCAAAGAAACCCCAAACCTACATAGTCATCAATCATATCTTACAAGCAATCCAGACAATACTCACACTAGGTTATTCCTGCATGTATAAGTTGATAGGAATGACAATGTAAAGGCAAGGATTTCCCCTAATAAAGGGCCCATTTTGTCAAACATTACAATTACACTACACAAAACTCCAGTGAATTAAATACCTTTGGCGGTAGGTTGATTATTCTTACATTTTTTGATTGCTGACATATGTCATGCTTATAAACAAAGCTTAGACACTTGTATGAAAAGGAGCATTTCTTGTGTTCAACTTCACAAGAGATTGGCAATCATACACCTTGTGATAGATTGGGTGGGGGGGGGGGGCAGGAGAGAAATGATCATTTGAAATCAAAAAATATCTTTTGCATTTGCGTGTTGGAATTAGGAAAGTTTGAATTGTCCAGAATAAGTTAAGTGTTGAATGAGGTGCTCTATAAATCCATCAAGATATTCTTGTGCAAGTGAAATACATTATGTGCCCATTATAAAAATGAAGACATTGATCACGTTTTACAATTTCTGACATTACCAAAGTTAGTGGCTGTGAAGGGACAATCTACCATTTATTTCTAGCAGTAAGCCAAACGGTTTCAGAAGTGTTTGATTTTTTGACATGTGCCGGTTTAGAAGATTGAGAAGTTGAATCGGGAGCAGGTTCTTTGATCTTTCTACAAAATTTGAGGACCAATTCGTCGAATTTTTTCGGAATTCCACCGCCAGTAATAGGTTTGAGGAACGGTTCGATTTGTTCGATTTTCCATTTAGAGTGAATTTCGAATAATTGACTCATTCTAGTCTTCGGATCTAAAGATAATTTGTCGATGGGAATTACAGTTATAGTTGCTTGGTCATCCGATAAAATCGAGTGGGATGATAAACTTTCGATGGCGCAACATTCCGAGAACGGTTCGGGTAGTCTTGATTTCCAGCTCGCCAAAAAGGTTTCAACTTTTATTTTTTGAACGTATCGATGTTCTTTCGGATTATGACTTGATTGTACCTGGGTCGGTTTGATACACAGTAATTGGGAAAGACCAATCAAGTTGACAACTTCTTCAGTTTTCAATCTCGCATTTTCTTGTGGATCGAATGTATCATACGGTGGGTGAAGCTTTAAATCAACTAAAAATTTCTGAAGAATTTGTAAGAGTACAGCTTGACGAATGTCTGAGCGAGATGTCATGATATCGAGAGCAGGTCCAGTAGCAAACTGTTCTTGTGGCGCAACCCCGAGCTCATCTAATGTTTTCAACAGGCTGGAAAGTATAGTTGACAGATAGCCCAAGCTGATCATTCGCAAAGAACCATCGAGTTCGATAACATACAGTTGTCTGAGATAACCTGAAATTTCTGAATCGGATGCCCTCACTTCCTGGGATAAGGAGTTCAGTGTGACCGGAGGTGGAAGGCGTTCTGACTTTGAGTCTTCTAATATTCGTCTTTGCGCTTCGTTAGTTTCGCCGGTGTACAAGTGAGAGTGAAGCAACTCCTTGATTCGATCTAGCCGATTACCAGGGAAAGAAGTTACGTCGGTCAATTGAACCGTTTCGTGAACCAGCTTCAAGACGGTCAACCCTAACTTGTGATTTTCTGAGTCGGAACTAGTTGTGCCGCATATCATCACGCTGTTACTATTCTGAACCGTGCGAAGTTGGAAAGTTTTATGGGGTGTGGTAAGAACTACCTCGTCCTGATTTCTTCCGCGTAGTTCCATTTGTAGAACCATGTCTTCCGTTTCTTGGCCATTGATTTGTTTCTTGACTGGATCCAGCAGTTCCGTGGGTAGGTCGAGTAAGAGATAAGACGTGTTCACTAGTTCATCTTCGTCCGAAGGATGGATGTTGGAATAAAAGATCTCTTGGTGATGGCTGGGTGATGCGAAACTGATAGAGTGAAGTTCATGTTCCGAAGACGTGGTGGTCATGGTCAGTTGCTTGTCGTTTCTGCCGTTTGGTCGTTGTCTGCCGTCAGTCGCGTTCACTCCCTGGAATATCCCCGGGGAGTCCACGGGGGGCTTCTTCGGCCTCCGATCCTCACAAGTTTGATCGAGGTCGCCGGACCGGTGGGTCCTCCCGGAGAAGAGCACCAGACGCGTCCTTGAGCTGACATAACTACATAGGAAATAAACAAGTATGTAGGAAAAAAAGTGAAATACACCTTTGGCAAAGGAATAAGAAGAAAAGAAAATGAGGAAGCTCAAGGAACCTCCGAAGATACACTTTTGCAAGAATTCATCATCTACAGTGAGTTTGGAATATAAAATGTACAAAAAGAAATTTTAGAAATAACAGGGAAGGCAAGAATTTGATGCTCAGTTTTTGAATAAGTCAGCTGAAAGTAACCTAAAACTGGTACTACTATGTAGTAGTAGGCAGGTCAATTTACCTTCACCCTAAATCTAAATGAATTTGAAACAAATGAGCACAAATTTGCCTTTATAGTCATCCAAGTTCAATAAACCCACAGATCCAGGAAAACTGGATCCGAGGTTTCCCTTATAAAGGCTTGAACTGCGCGAGCGCTGTGTAGGAATTTACGAAGGTCTTATTTTATCTTATTGAAGCAAATAATAACGCTAGTAGAAGTAACAACTGAAAAGAGTAAAAAACAGATTAAAATAAAGATTCAGTTGACGAAAAGATAAAAAATAAGATAATTGAGAAAAATAAGAAATCTTTTAATACCTGCTTAAAATTCAATCCTAGCTGGACGGTGAAACAGAACTGTACTAGTCTTATGGAGATAATGAGATTGAAAATCAAGCCTAAAGAAATGAAATAGAATTTAACAATAAGAGAGCAGAGTTAGGACGGTCAAACAATAAGAAACTGAGTAAAAAGAAATCGGGTGAGTGTTGACAATGAGTTACCTCCACTTGTTCAATCTCGTACTCCTCCTGAATGTACGTTGTCTGTTCACGTGCTGTGTTTGGATGAATTGACAGGTTAGAAACGTTATCGACGGTTGATTAAGGAAGATAGGTGAGAGTGAGACGAGTCTTGGTGGTTGAAACTGGGAATTGGACTGGGCTCTGATTCTTTTCTCAGTCGCACTCGATGAACTAGGTCTGATCAATAGACTGCGGCGAAGTTGTGCTTGAGTTGTGGGTTCACAATTTCTGCGGATAGAGTTATACATCAACACTCCTCCTTAACTCTGAAGCGGTAAGGTGAAGTTGTTGACGAGAGCTTTCAAGTTTGATGTGACCAAGTGGTTTGGTAAGTCCGTCAGCAATCATGTCGTGTGTGGAGACTTGTTCCATAATCAGCTGCTTCTTCGTTACTAATTCAAGAACGTATTGAAAACGGACTTCGATGTGCTTAGTGTTTTCATTCAACTTGGCTTCTTTGCTGATGATAATTGCACCGGAGTTGTCGTTCTTCATAATCGGAGCTTTGATTTTTATTTTCAGATTGAGAATAAGATTAGTCAGCCATCTAAGCTGTTTTGCACACCTGTTTATCGCTACAAATTCGGCTTCAGTGGTGGACTGTGCAACTACTGGTTGTTTTTTTGTTGACCAGCAAATTGGATTACCAAATAGCGTAATGACATAGCCTGAGGTTGATTTCTTGGTGAGTAACGAGGTAGCATAATCAGCATCCGCCCACCCACATAGGTCTTCAGTAGTTGTGTGCGGTTTGTAATAATATATGCCGATGGAGATAGTTCCTCGAAGATATCGAAGAAGGTGTTTGACTGCACCCCACTGAGCTACGGTTGGATTGGCAGTGAATTGCGAAAGGAGATTGGTCGCAAATGTGATATCGGGTCTGGTGTGTAGCGCTAGATAATTGAGCATTCCCAGAGCTTTTTGATACGTCTTCTGGTGAAAACTTTCAGATTCGCTTGCAACTATTTGATGTAGATTTGTAGGCGCCGGCGCTCTGACTGGATTAGAGTTGTCCATACAAAAATCTTGCAGTATTTTTTGTGTGAAATCTGCTTGATTGATGTGGACAGACCCATCCTCCTTCCAGTTGAGGGTGTAGCCAAGATGTTGAGTTGGTCGCTCTTTGATCTTGATTTTATAGTGCAGTTGAATGTCCTCAAGAGTACGAAGAACCTGAGATCTATCCATTCCAACAAGAAACCCATCGTCAACGTGCATATGTAGCATGATAGAGCGATCACGATTGTAGAACAGTGATTCGTCTAGTGGTGAAGAATCAAAACCGATTTCCTTTAACGTGTTGACTAGATGTTTTCGCCATTGCCGCGGAGCCTGCTTTGTACCATACAATGATTTGTTCAACCGCCAGACCCATTTCTCACGACCTGGCTCCTCAAAACCTTCCACTTGAGAAACATATACCGGAGCATCCATTTCGCCGTATAAAAATGCGGTCTCGACATCAAACTGGAAAACAGCCAGAGAATTAACTACTGCAATCGAGAGTAAAGCCTTGAAAGACTCATTGCGAGCTACAGACGCATAGGTGTCAAAGTAGTGTAGCATATGTTCTTGATGATTACCAAATACTACCCAACGTGCCTTGTATCGTAGAATGTCGCCAAACTCATTCTTCTTTTTACTGAGAATCCACATCCCGCCAATGACTTTATCTTCGCCAGGCGGCGGAACCAACGTACCAGTGTGATTTGCATGAAGGGAATTATATTCCTTCGTCATAGCTTCCTGCCAACCAGCCAGTTCTTGACTATTTTGGAGTGCTTTCTTGACGGGAACATTTTCATTGAGGAGAAGTTCGTCGTCAGGACCATTGAATGCCAAGCAGTACAAGTAATCTGGTTGATCGGTAGCCGGTGGCAGGTCATTTCGAGAAGAATGAGGACGTCTTGAAGCAGACACAATGTTGGAAGTATTGATATCACTACGGATCTCTTTTGATGGGGGTTTATCGGCAGGCACGTATTCATAATATTTTGTAGCCGGGTTTTTCTTTGGCATGATCGCAGTGACAGACTGTCCTGTAGGAGGATCAGGACAAGGTGGTGAGAGGGATGGAGTGGGAGAGGGAGCGCTTGAGACTTGTAGCATAGGTGTGGATTGTCTTGACAGTGGAGGACTGCAAGCGTTATCGGAGATTTTAATCGCTGGAGCCTTGAGGTTTACAACAGCAATATGATCAGATAATGGAAGAGGTGGAGAAATAGCAACAGGGAGTGTGTCATGGGGTTTACATACAGATGACAACGAATTGTAGGAGAATTTGAGAGTGGTAGGTGTGTAATCGCGACTGATAACGATGGATCGTTTAGAGGGATCAAAAAATCGAAGAGCATCGGAGTGATTTTCATAACCGAGACAGATGAGTGGACGTGATGGGACGGAGATTTTAGATGGAGGACGGTGGTGAACATGTACCTTTAAGCCAAATGGAATTAGTCTATGTACATCACGAGTAGGTTCAATACACAGGTTTAGACCAGATAAAATACTTACAGGAGATGACCAATTCAAGGCTTTAGAAGGAAGAATGTTAATTAAAGAAGAGGAATATTTGGCGGCTTCATCCCAAAAATTTAGGGGAACAGATGATTGCGCCAATAAGCAACGTATTTTTACCAAAAGAGTTTGATTAAATCTTTTGGCTAAGCCATTAGTTTGAGGACTGTTGGCCGGACCGACTTCAATATTGATACCAAGTTCGAGGAGCTTTGATCTGAAAGTGTTGGAGTTGAACTCTCCTCCTCGATCTGTATGAATTAGAGCTGGTGTCTTGCCGGTTTTGTTAACAATTTCAAGAAGGTAAGAAAGAATTCGAGATTCAGATTCGTTCTTGTGTTGTAGAAGATAGATTCGATTAAAACGTGAGAAGTCATCTATAATGACAAGTACATATTTGAATTTAGTCTTGCTCGGGGGAGATATTTGCAGGACATCAATGTGGAGTGTCTTGAAGGGTCGGTCCGTGTGTGGTAAAGGGTTGGAGTGAGGAGACCGTTTTAATTTGCAGCTCTTACAGATCTCACAATTCTTTGCTAATTGACTGGGAACCGAAGGAGTGATATTGTGCAATTTGAGAAATTGGCGCAGGTATTCATCAGACGGATGTCCAAGCGCTATATGATAATCAGTGTCAGGATGAGGTTCTGAAACTGTCATCAGCCAGTTTGCCGTTTTAATTTCGGATAGTTGGCCCATATACAAGTTTCCTACCCGTGGAAATCGAAAGACAATTGAGGACCCTTTGCGAATAAGAATTAGGCGAGATTTAAAGTAGATAGAGAGACCATGGTCTTCTAATTGCGAAGATGAGATGAGGTTTCTAGGACCATTCGGAGCGTAGTACACAGGATAGATAAGAGTTCCACCAAGATTCAGTTTACCAACGTGAGTGATGTTGATTTGACCGGAATAGGTATTCATCGACTTATTGATTGGAGTTGGATCTTGTAACAGTTCGAAATTGCATAAGGTAGTCTTAGTGGCACCGGAATCAAAGATGAGTGTAGATTTAGCATCACCTGGTGATTCTACGTTTAGATTTAGTTCATCGGATATCATAAAACCAGTATCTTCTGGATGATCATCGTATCCGTCTTCTTCTTCAACTTCATCGACATATTCTTCATCCTCTTCATTCTCATCACCGACAAAATTCGCCTGTCCTTCCATATAGAGTTTCATCTGTTGCTGAAACATTCGAGCAAATTGATCGTTTGTTGGTGATATTTTAGGAGCCGGTCTAGTTGGAACAATACCGCGAATGTTTCCACGAGATGATGCGCTTCCTCGACCTCGAGAGCTCCCAATGCCACGATGAGTATTGGATTGGTAGGATCTATTAGGAACTTGTTTGTCCTTACGTCTTGACTGGCTTAACGAGTAAGCGGATTCAGCTAAAATGGTTTCTTTTCGACCATCCTCGACAGACAATCGATCAAACACCTTTTCAAGAGTTAAAGGTTCCAGATCATAAAGGGACTGAACTAGAGAAGTGAGGGAATCGTCTTGATGAAGACTACGCAAGAGAAATGCTGCAGCCATACCAGTTGAGACCGTCATGAAGTTTTTTCGAGTAAGAAGAGAAGTTGTAAGAGCCGTATATTGTCGACGAAATGCGGAAATGTGCTGAGACAGAGATGTTCCAGGAGTATATGTGAGATTGACTAGGTGAAATAGTTTGTCGCACATAACCACAACAGAGCTTTCTCCGCAAGCTGCTCCCAAAGCGGTAAGAGCATTGAAGACGTTTTTTTCATTGGCAATGATAATGGGATGTAAGTCTTCTTCCACCGTAGCGTATAGCTTGTTGACGGTCCAGGCGCACATCTGTCGATATTCTTTGGTGTCACTGTTTTTCTCAGTCCACTCGCCATTCATTAGGTCTTCATACCCTTTTCCAATAATAATTGTCGAGAGTCGGCTCTTCCATATGGACCAATTCGAGCGATTGAGCTTAACCAGGTTTGTCTTAACACGATCATCATCGGAGCTATCGGATCCCATGTCGTCGAAGTCTAACCTGTGTGTTATTCTTACTCTAGTCTTAAATATTAATGCCAGATATTGCCTCTCGCTACCATGTAGGAATTTACGAAGGTCTTATTTTATCTTATTGAAGCAAATAATAACGCTAGTAGAAGTAACAACTGAAAAGAGTAAAAAACAGATTAAAATAAAGATTCAGTTGACGAAAAGATAAAAAATAAGATAATTGAGAAAAATAAGAAATCTTTTAATACCTGCTTAAAATTCAATCCTAGCTGGACGGTGAAACAGAACTGTACTAGTCTTATGGAGATAATGAGATTGAAAATCAAGCCTAAAGAAATGAAATAGAATTTAACAATAAGAGAGCAGAGTTAGGACGGTCAAACAATAAGAAACTGAGTAAAAAGAAATCGGGTGAGTGTTGACAATGAGTTACCTCCACTTGTTCAATCTCGTACTCCTCCTGAATGTACGTTGTCTGTTCACGTGCTGTGTTTGGATGAATTGACAGGTTAGAAACGTTATCGACGGTTGATTAAGGAAGATAGGTGAGAGTGAGACGAGTCTTGGTGGTTGAAACTGGGAATTGGACTGGGCTCTGATTCTTTTCTCAGTCGCACTCGATGAACTAGGTCTGATCAATAGACTGCGGCGAAGTTGTGCTTGAGTTGTGGGTTCACAATTTCTGCGGATAGAGTTATACATCAACACGCTGATCAAGTTGAGCCTGCTGTTCAGAATTGCTTTTGCGATGTGAACACATCCCATGAGGCCCCTGTCCATGCGCATCAGCAACATTTGGAGCAGGATCCTGGGGTTGAATGACTTGTCTGATGCCCAGTCTTATAGCCACAAGGTATTGCAAGGTTGCCTCCTTTCACTTGCGTGTGCTGCTGGTCTAGAGGGCACCAAGGCGTTGCGTCAGCCACAAAGCCTTGGCCCCTGGAACATTTCAGTATCACCATCACATCACAAGGTGCTCAAAACATTTCATGGTCTCAGCTACCGTTGCAACGCTGAAACTGACAAGGCGCTTCACTGTTTGAGCGGTGGCATTCCACCAAAGCCCACCTGTAGCAACCTCACACTGTTCCAGGGTGCGTGGCATCATGCTGTTTGGTGAGAGCTCTTGGGGCCTGCTCACCCGGTGCTCCACTGCTCTTGGCGAGCAGGTACACGCCTACGACTCCGGGTGCTCTTGGCGAGCAGGGGAAGCTCACCGGGAGCCTCGGGCGAGCAGGTACACACCTGCTCACCGGATGCTCTCAGCGAGAAGGTACACACCTGCTCACCGGGAGCTTTGGGCGAGCAGGTACACACCTGCTCACCGGGAGCTCTGGGCAAGCAGGTATGCACTGGCAAGCAGGTATACACCTGCTCACCGGGAGCCCTTAGCAAGCAGGTTTTTCCTGCTTGACCTGCTCGCCGAGAGCTCCGGGCGAGCAGGTGTGTACCTGCTTCCTGGGAGCTCCGGGCAAGCAGGTACACATCTACTCACCGGGAGCTCTTGGCAAGCTGCTCACGCACCTGTTTACTAGGAGCTCTCGGCAAACAGGTGCTCACCTGCTCACTGGGGGCTCCCGGCGAACAGGTGCGCACCTGCTCATTGAGAGCTCTTGGCAAGCAGGTGCGCACCTGCTCACTGGGACCTCTCGGCGAGTAGGTGTGTACCTGCTCTCCTGGAGCTCCCGGTAAGCAGGTGTGTACCTGCTCACCCGGAGCTCCCAGTGAGCATGTATTTACCTGCTTGCCCAAAGCCCTTGGCGAGCAGGTCAAGCAGGAAATGTCTGCTTGCTAAGGGCTCCCGGTGAGCAGGTGTATACCTGCTTGCCAAGGGCTCCTAGCAAGCAGGTACATACCTGCTTGCTGAGGGCTCCTGGCAAGCAGCTGCATACCTGCTTGCCAAGGGATCCTGGCAAGCAGGTACATACCTGATTTCCGGGAGCCCTTGGCGGGCAGTTATAAACCTGCTTGCCAAGACCTTCCGCCCCGGTGGAGCAGGCGCGGGCCTGCTTGCTGGGAGCTATTGGCGAGCAGGTATGAAACTGCTTGCTGGGAGCCCTTGGCGAGCAGTTATAAAGCTGCTCGCCAAGACCTCCCGGTGAGCGGGTGCGCACCTGCTTGCCAAGAGGTCCCTGGGTGACCAAGTATGTGCACATTTTGTCCGCCTCTTTCTATCTTGGCTTGCATCATGCAATAAGCAGTACCATTGCGGGACAAGCACAAAGAACGCCAGCTGATGATTGTGGAAAGCATGGGGGCACAAGCTGGTCTGATGCTGGCAAACGGACAGGTTAGGGAGAATCCAGATGTTGCCTTTCATACTAAGGTCCACAAGAGGTGCAAGGCCACTGGGCTTGACCAAAAGTTGGATGACCCCGTCATCAACAACTATGAGGGTGACAATAAGAGGCAGGAGGCAAACAGCTTGTACCAGGTCTGCTTGCTTAAATGCCACATGGCCCTTGGCCACTTGGTCCATGCATTCCGGTCTCTCTGGACAATGATTGACCCCTCATGAGTTACCTGATGTGTTGGGCTAGAGTAGACTCACTTTTCTATAAAAACACCATACTATGATTTGAATAACCTAAGGTCATGTACCATAGGGCATGAAAATTCAATTTCTTCAACTTTATTTCTCTCAATCTTTCTTAGAGACAAAGCTGAACCTCACCCAGTCAGTCTTGAGCTCAAAAATGAAGAATTTCAATACTGTAAGTTTAAACCTCTTCTTGCTTTCAAATTTTGTGCAGAGTAAAAGAAAAGTAGACAAATTGCAAAATTGAAGATCATGGTACAGGCCCTAACATATTTGTGAATGAGATTGGTGCAGCACACAGGAGTTGATATTGAAATTGTTGTGACAGTGGTTTCAAATGATGACTAGCAGTCAGTTGGAGAATGTGATGGGCATCAGAGATTGGTACTTAGGATGATGGCCAATTATTTGAACCTAGGAACATAGAATTCAAATCAAGATTGAAGCTGTCCTACTTGGTCCAGGTTATATGACTAGATCTGAAAAAGGTTTTCTGGAATCAAACAAAGGAAAAAAAATCAAAGACAAAGAAAAAGAACCTAATCCTCAGGTTGTACATTTGAACATGAGCATGACAGACTTCTGAAATGAATGAGAAAAAAAAGGTTGATGAAATCAGAAGAAGTCCTGCAGACCCATGTTCAAATTAAAAACACTGTGGAAAATCTTGCTTAACTGGAAACAGTTGACATACGGGGAACTCAAGTTTTATGCCTGATGCACAGTGACTGCGCATCATTCACATTCACTGTGCATCTAAGCTTGCTCTAAGTAAGACTTGGGTAATAATCAAGTGGCCACATGTCAATTTTTGGCAATTCAGCAAGATTTTCTAATAGTGCAACCTTATGCACATGGCACAAAAGGATTTTTTGTTTTTTATAGATTTTTTTTTGGGTTTGAGTGTGCAAAACCTTTGTGGATCTTCTTTAGATTGTTTCAATGTCAAAATTGAAAGAGAAGGACAGTTTTGCCATATTGAATCAAAAAATGGTATTGAGGACAATGAACAATGATTTGCTTGGCTGTTCCAAAGGATTTTGTTCAAGGGGATATGCAATCAATCAGAAGCCTGTGGATTCATTGTAATCATGTGGTGAATTACAGTTGAAAAGTGGTTTTCAAAACAAGATGAATGTGGAGGATGAAGAAAAAAACATTTAGAATTGAGCCTTAACCTGACAGCGGCGTAGCCGCCTTCAACTCTAGTGGAATCTGGATGGACAGCCACTGGATGATTTCCTGTTGGGGTTTAAAGGATTCTAAATTCTTAATTGAGAGCTGTTATTAGGGGGTATCAAATATGACCAAACCAGTCAATAAAATCCGTCAATTAGAAATGGCCAAATCCACAATTTCTAATTGACTGGTTTCCAAAACGGGGTAGCTAAAAACCCAACGGGTTTTGAAAACAAATAACCCAGGTTTATCAACCAAATCCATCATTTTCAAATAAGTCAATTTTATCACACCTCACAAAGTCTAAACAATCACTCATCCTGAAACAAATCACTCCTCCTGAAACAATCACTACTTGTCAAACATTCACTCCATCAAAAAAAATCACTCATCCAATCATGCGCCAACCACCGTCTCAACACCAGCAACTACATCAAGCGGCCAACTCTGCAGCAATGATAATTCTTTTTGACTTGGAGAACAATGATTCAGAGCTTGAAGAATTTTATTCCTATTGCTGGTCCAAACTTCAGAAACAATACCTCAATGCTAGGGGAACCACAACACGATTCCATCCCCGTTATGACTTTTCAATCATGCAAGGAATTTCTGAATCATGCTTCCTCCAACTTTTTCGAATGGCATGGCCATGTTTTCTCAACCTCCTCCAACTGAGTGAATCCCATCCCATCTTCTACAACTCCTTTCGGAATCAACAACGAGATCCATCAGTTCAGCTTACAGTTGCCATATGTTTTCAAGGATCTAATGGCAACAAAGCTGCTGTCTTCTGACTCAAAAACCTCTTCCACGTTGGATATGGAACGATTAATTTATACACCACTTGGGTCACCAAGGTTATTTATCAAATGCGCTCACGCTTGGCATCATGGCCAACTACCAAAGAACGACTAGAATCATCTCAGGTCATGCAAGAAGAAGGCTTCCCTGGCTGTGTAGGCTTTGTTGATGGAAAAACTATTCCGCTCAGTCAAAAGCCTCCTATAGATGGCAATCACTATTTTGATTGTAAGAAGAGGTGCAGTCAGCTTTGTTTATCTCTGTTGCATGGACAGGTGGCTGATGCTTTCATATTTTTCTCAACAGATACTCCATTTCACTCACTCTAGTTTGCGATGTAAACAAGAAGTTCATATCACACCTCGCAGGCTATCCTGGATCATGCCACGATTGCTATGTGTTCTCAAATATGCAGCTTGCTCAGCAGCCTGGACAATTCTTCAATCAGAACCAATTCCTGCTGGCCGACTCTGCTTATCCAAGTAATCAATACAAAATACCTGCTTAAAAGGGGGCCGACCTACTCATTCCGGAGAATGTTGATTTCAATTACCATCTAGCGCAATCAAGAGTCCGGATTGAACATGCTATTGGAATTCTGAAGGGCCGATTTTCTAGTTTGCGTGAGATGAGATCTCAAATCAGAAACCGTCACAAGATGAAGGCAGCCATAAAATGGATCATCAGCTGTGTTGTTCTACATAACCTACTCTCAGACCTAAAGGACCAGTGGAACAAGCTCTACAAAGAAGAAGAACCTGAACTAGCATCTCCTGTTGGCCAGGAAAATGACGACACTAGCAATGATGGATTGCAAGGAGTTTTGCGCCCAATTACCCTGGCTCATTTTGCATAACCCAAGGGGCTCTGATCATTTTTTCATCTTCCCATTCTACAAGTTTTCCCCGTCTCACGATTGCATTCAAGGCCTCTGTACAACTACTCTTATCTTTTGCTTGGCCCTTTTTCATTCTCCTTTTTCCTTAGCCCCCCCTCCAGCTCCCACTTTTCAAATTTCCCGCACGACTAAACCAACTCTCACTAACAGCCCTGCAACTCCTACCATCCATTCACCTGCTCGCTTCTCGTGGATCTGGCACATCAAGGTGAGTGGTCCTTCCCCTATTACTCACTGCTGACACCTGTCCTGCTCTCACACTCACCAGCCTCCTCCCCTCAGCTCGCCACCTCCTCCACCCTGCTGCCCTTGCTGGCCACCTGCTGCCCTTGCTGACCACCTGCTGCCCTTGCTTGCCACCAGCTTCTGCCCTTGCTCGCCACCTGCCCTTGCTCTCCACCTTCTGCCCTGCCCTGCTCGCTTGCCACCTGCTCGCCACCTGCTGCCCTGCCCTGCTTGCTTGCCACCTGCCCTCAGCTTGCCACCTGCTGCTGCTGCCCTCTGCCCTAGCGACCCATGTACCTTGCTGTCCGCTTCCCTTGCTGCCTGCCAACCGCACATCCACTGCTGCTCACTGCACCATCACAGGTACGCACCCCACTAAGCCCCCTGCCATTGCAACATGAACTAACACCTCTCTTATAACTTTGCACATCCTCAGATATGTCTTTAAAGCGCATGCATGTGGATTCCAAGTCCATTTGAGATGGCCGACACATCCAAACACGTTACAATCTGCGGCCCCTGAAGATCCCAAGCTGCTCCCCTGGAATCCTTGTTGCAGCGTCTAAGGCTGGTCACCAAGGAACTAGTATGATTGGTACTGCACATGTCAGCCTTAGAGACAACAATGTTGCCCAAAAGGCTTCAACAATGTTTTCTTCTTATTCCTCTCTTCAATACGAGTATTTCAATACTATAATATCCATACTCTGTTGTGTATAAGTGTGAAATAATATAAGAGTGAAGTAATTAACCAGGAAGTTCACATAACATCTAATCTTTTTCTAAGTTCAACCTCATATTGCATATTCACTTTGATAAACATGGTTCATCACTTTCAAAGTTGGGCAGATGAAAATTTTCATCATCACTCACCAACCAGAACTTAGAAGAAACAGACCCATTGGACAACACTCCTCACTCATCAGAACTCCAGGTCCCATCATTTCCCCTCGTCGTCGTGTCGTGGTCATTTGATGTCACCTGTCTGACTAGTAAGCAGCTTTGCCAATCCCTCTTTTCTTCAAAGTTCATCTTGGAGCTTTGATCATCACCCCTTTCCTTCTTTCCTTCCTTTCCTTCTTCTTCTAGAGGCACATTAATCCAATCATCATTATAGAATCATTCTCATTATCATTCTAGTCCAGTGGAGCTACTCATCCACTCAGGTTTCCTTATAAGTAACCTTGGCCTTAAGCCTAAAAAATAAGGCAGTCTCTGACTGTACCTTCTCCTGCTTCTCAGGTTGAAGAGACTGTGGCTCTGCCCGGTTCTGCATTTCTCCCTACTAAAGGTTGAGCCCACATACTTATCCTAAAAGGATACATATATTAGTTTTCTTTCTATTCCTCCTCCTCTCCCTTGTCTCTTTATTTCTTCTGAAATAAACCTTGTTGTTCCCCAATCTTGTGTCCTGTTGTCACTTAAGAGACCCAGGCTCACAATTGGGGGCCTCATCGGGAAATATATCACTAATAAAGACCTCTCCTCTCATCATATTACTTCTGAAAAGAATCATAATCATTAAATCAAGCTAACAAAAAACATTTTTTTCATAAGGCCTCCCTACTTCCTTTTCTTATCAAAAACAGCTAGAAGTGCTGCCAAAATTTTCTACACCTTCCTCCTTTTGAAGAGTTACTTTTAGAACCTCTGCCAAAATATTTTTTGGGCATAGTATCACCTTATAGTTTCTCTTCTTCATTAAAAACAGCTAGAAGTGCTGCCAAAAAATTTTATTCTCCTTTATTTTGAAGGATTCCTTCTAGAAACCCTGCCAAAATTTTTTCTTGGCTTTAGATCCAGCACTAATCTGCTCAAATCCTTTAAATTCTATCTGCTCCTACTCGCGCCATGCCCTCCCACTTAAGGAATGGCAAGGATCTATCGTTTGAACAACGCCGCGCCGCCGAAAGAGCAGCTGCAAGAGACGCTGGGAGAATCCGGCAGCAACAGCAACTTGCCGACCTCGCAGGTCGCTCCAGCGCTCCAGAGCTACCCCTCCCATCTGCCTTTCATAGCTACCACGAGCTCCCAAATGCCAATGGCCCTGCCAGCTCCATCAGACAGAGCAGCGCCAACAATGGTCTTAGCGCTCCAGGCTCCGCCATAGACCACCCCAGCGTCCTTGGCAACCAACCAGCTGCAGGGTATACCCTTAGCCCAGCTGCACTTGAGAAAATACGCCGCTCCAGAGAGCAACAACAAGTTGCAGGAGCCACTAGCTCCATCAACCTCAGCAGAGCCATTGAGCTCAGACCCACCTCTGATCTCTGTGCCACAGGGCTCTCAGACCCAGCCAGCCATAGGAGTGCCGCCGGTGGTTACCCGCCCGTTGGCTACTCCCTCAGCTCAGATGCCCTTGAACGACTATGTCGCGCCCGAGAGCCACAGAGTGATGCTCAGAAGCTTGGACAAGATGGACCGCTCAACTCGCAACCAAGTGGCTCTCCAAGACCTAGAGAGATCCATGGCCACAGTCATACCAGCTCAGGAAGAGTTCATGACTATCTCAAGCATCCTTCAGGGCCAGTGGTTCCTGTTTATCAATGCTCAGCGGAGAGGCAACATGCGTCTCATGAGAACAGCCCTTCTCCAAGCGGTCTCTACCCAGTGAACCCTAGCAAGCATGTACGGGACCCATCATATGATGCAGGTGTTAGATGGATGGATAGCCAGAGAAGAACTAGCCCGACTAGAGCAATCCACACATCTTCAGACCAGGCGCCGCCAGACCCAAGTGCGTCCTGCGCAAGCACAGCTACACCAACAAGCACCTGTGCAGCAGCAGCAGCCCTCACAAGAGCCAATGACTCCCCCGCCTTCACCAACGGCCACACCACCCGCTACTGGACCCCTTCAAGGTTCCCAGATCCAACATCCAACAGCTCAGGAACAGCACCATGTCCAGTTGCAACCTCCACTCCAATCCAACCATCACCACTACGCCCAGCACCCACGGCAAAATGGAAGCCAGTTCAACCCCCCTTACCCGAGGAACAGACTCCTGAGGTACAGAGGTGGCCGCAGCAACCCCAACAGCAGCACAGCCCCCTTAGATCAACTTCCCCCAAACCCTCAGTGAAATCCAATTCTGATCCCTCTCTTGCTCACTATTCAGAAAGTTCCCTTAAAGAGTATTTTCTTAAAAACATTAATAGTGATTTTTGTAATGAAGCCCCCCTACTCATTGAAGAGAAATTGAAAGCTTTGTTTTCTAACTTTATTTCTGAGTTGTCTGGTACCATGGATTCTTTCCCTGGCACTCTACTTGAGTCTTGTGTTTTGAGACTAAGTTCTACTATCAACTCTTCTGTTCAAAAGATTATAACTTCAGAAGTGATCCCAGTTTTATTTGACCTAGTTTTCAAACACATAAATGAGTTCCCCTTGCCTCCCAATAGGAATGAACAGTTACAAGAGTTCTTCAATGAAAAACTAGACAGCCTCCAGGATATCATAATTGGTTTGAACTCTGAGAACAGTTCTGAGCTGAGTGACATAAAGAACTCCATGAGGAATTTGGAAGCTGAAACTTTTTCTAACATGTCTGCTATGAGAGATCAATTAGCTGAATCAGCTGTTAAAGAAGAGGCAAGTTCTGATCAGAATAAGAGAAGACTGAGTGATTTTCATTCATCCATGAATGCAATGAATCACAAATTAGACTTCCTTGTTAACAGCCTGCACAAAGTTGATCCTCCTCAAGTGGTTTATAACAACCCGTTCATGCATGATTGGCACCCTCATACCCACTCTCAAAGAGCAATTAATCCTACTGCAAAAGATTCTTTGCAACAAAGTGCACCACTTCCTGGAAACAGAGCTCCACCTCCTCCACCGACCCCTCCCTCCAGTTCACATCCTGAGAGAAATGATTCACCTGAACCAAGGAAAAAACCTGATGTTAAAGACAAGAGAAATGATAAGCCTCAATGGGAGAAAGATTTCCCTTTCATCAACCATGAAAGCGTAGACCCAGAGATGCAAAAAGAATTATGGAAGTCTATTCCTAAGACTAGTGATTGGGAGAAATTCTCAGGAGAACTCCCATACAATCATGAACTTTGGTTAAAGAACATTGATGTCTTTGTTGAAGATTATTGCATGCTAGACCACATGGTTATCAGCAGATTGACTGCTCTTTTTACAGACACTGCTAAGAATTGGTACATTGGCATAAGAGACAGTCACAGTAAGAAATCTTGGGCATGGTGGAAACATACCATCAGGAACAAGTTTGGTACTCATAATTGGAAATGGAAAATGCAACAGGAATTTGAAAATGACTACTTTACTATGGATAATAAGAAAGTACATAAGTGGTTCAATAATCAAAGAGAAAGGCTGAGAGCATTCCAACCTGAGCTTAGTGAGTACTTGATTTGTGAGAAGGTGTTGAAGCAATGTCCAGGAAGTTTGGAGCATGCTGTTAAGAGTAGGTACAAGAAGGAAGCTGAACAAATGAGTTTTGAAGAGATGGTTATTATCATTGAAGAAGTCCTTGATAGAGCAATGAGACATCCCAGATCCCTTCCTTCTAACTCTTCTAATCAGCACAACGGGAATAATCACTTCAGTACCCAAGTTGACACCAACAAGACAGAGGCTGAGGCCAATAAACCTTCAAATGTTGCTGAAGTGACTTCCAGATCCATAGATACCTGCAATTACTGCAAACAACCTGGACACTACGTTAGAGAATGCCCTAAGAGAAGACAAAGGATCAATCAAGTGGACATGAGTAACTTAGATCCTTCTTACCTGAGTGATCAAGCAAGTGAAAATAATCACAATTCCCCCAAGATTGATTCAGAAGAAACCTCCAACCAAAGGGAGAATGACCATTTTGTTCTAGCCATGGATCAGTATAGAGAGTATGAACCTTCTGGCCCCATTGACAGAGATTTCTTTGAATACTGAAGAGTGATTTAGCCAATATTCTGTTAGAATATAGCCTCTTTTGGTGGTAGGGAATGTCAGCCTTAGAGACAACAATGTTGCCCAAAAGGCTTCAACAATGTTTTCTTCTTATTCCTCTCTTCAATACGAGTATTTCAATACTATAATATCCATACTCTGTTGTGTATAAGTGTGAAATAATATAAGAGTGAAGTAATTAACCAGGAAGTTCACATAACATCTAATCTTTTTCTAAGTTCAACCTCATATTGCATATTCACTTTGATAAACATGGTTCATCACTTTCAAAGTTGGGCAGATGAAAATTTTCATCATCACTCACCAACCAGAACTTAGAAGAAACAGACCCATTGGACAACACTCCTCACTCATCAGAACTCCAGGTCCCATCATTTCCCCTCGTCGTCGTGTCGTGGTCATTTGATGTCACCTGTCTGACTAGTAAGCAGCTTTGCCAATCCCTCTTTTCTTCAAAGTTCATCTTGGAGCTTTGATCATCACCCCTTTCCTTCTTTCCTTCCTTTCCTTCTTCTTCTAGAGGCACATTAATCCAATCATCATTATAGAATCATTCTCATTATCATTCTAGTCCAGTGGAGCTACTCATCCACTCAGGTTTCCTTATAAGTAACCTTGGCCTTAAGCCTAAAAAATAAGGCAGTCTCTGACTGTACCTTCTCCTGCTTCTCAGGTTGAAGAGACTGTGGCTCTGCCCGGTTCTGCATTTCTCCCTACTAAAGGTTGAGCCCACATACTTATCCTAAAAGGATACATATATTAGTTTTCTTTCTATTCCTCCTCCTCTCCCTTGTCTCTTTATTTCTTCTGAAATAAACCTTGTTGTTCCCCAATCTTGTGTCCTGTTGTCACTTAAGAGACCCAGGCTCACAGCACACACGTGGCACACCTTTCAGAAAATTCCTGACCGGTTGCAGATTAGTGGCAGGGTGGATGGGGGTGGTGGTCTAAGAGTGGAGGAGGAAGCAGATTTGAACCGTGAGGCGCCCTCATCACCTTTAACCGAATACTCCTACTCAGATGAAACCTCCAAACCAGCTCATTCCAAAAAATGTACCAAGAAACTTCCTCAGCCTCCACCCCCTCCCCCCCTCCCAAGTGCCTCCGTCATTCTCAGCCCAATCCTCAAATACCCGCTCTCATTTCGCAGGCTTCCTGACAGGCCTGTGTTGTTTGTGATGTCTATTGGCGATGCTCTCTCAACCACAATCCTGAAGCAATCTCAATTCCTCAGAATGACGATGGTCCCAGTAATACCGATGTAGGACTCCCGTGGGACAAATGATAATATTCGGTAAAGATCCGGCTGGGGGAAATAAACTGGTGAGTTAGGTTGAAAGGCTAAAACAGTCAGTTTACGGGTGGTTTATTGGCCTGCCCCTTTATAAATACTATACCCTTTGTAAGGAATCTTAAAATCAATATAAAAAGAGAAATGGCTGATTTCAAGATTAAGTTTACTAAGTATAGTAATCTCAATCAGACTGAGACCTTATACGTTGTTGTATGTGAGTAGACTGCTTATAACTAATGATATGGATAATCGAACCGTGGGATTGATTATGTGAAAATGCAATAGTGTGTTGGACTATTGCAGGTGATTGTTGATGATTGTTGAGTTTGTTGATGATTGATTGATTTGTTTGTTGATTGATTGGGTTGTTTGTTGATTGATTGGGGGGTTTGAGAAATGTTTTTATTGTTGGGGTTGATAACTGATTGATTGACTTATTGACTGATAACACTGATGACTACACTTGATGACTACACTTGATGACTAACTTGATGACTGGTGAGACACACTATACTCTCTTAGTAAGTGGCTCAGGAAAAAGAAAACAACAGTGGTGGGGAAATGACCTCCTTATATAGGAAAAGATGAGGGAATTTAGCTCCAAGGGAAGGTCCTTTGAGGGATTTATGCTGCAGGCGAACTGGTCAGCTGCACAGCCTGCTCCTTGTTGTTATGGTTTCAGCACAGCATGACATCATTGCTGCACAGCATGACATCATTTCTGCACAGCATGACTTCATGTCTGCACAGCATGACATCATATCTGCACAGCATGACATCATTTCTGTGCCCACTCCCCCCCTGTACTGTGTACAATACAGCCCGTTCTTCCTCCTTCTTCTATTCTTCCATCCAGGGGCTGAAACACCTTCCATCACACCTTCTTTCTTCCAATCCTTCCAGCTTCCATCCTGTTCAGGGTCTAGGCCTCTCCTCCTACTGGTCCTTCTTCCCCTTCTTCCCCCTGTGTCCGCTCCTTGTACTGCTACCATCGTCCGTATTTCCTGCTTGCTGTTGGTGTAACTCTTCCTTGTTGTTGATTCTGTGATGTTGGTGTATTGTGTATTCTTCCGGATTCCTTCTGTACTCCTCCCTGATATTCCTCCTCTTGTATCCTGTTCTAGTGTACATCCTGTAAGTGAACTTGTAATATATGAAATGTACCTCTTTGGCATTGGAGCGGGAATGGAACACCACATCCCCCCCCAACTTAATGCTGTCCGCAGCATTCGCGGAAATGCCAAAGAAGAAAAAAAACTGAAACCTGACCGGCGTCCAAGGGATATTGATGATAATGATGCCTTTCTTCTGTTTCTGAGTTGATTTTATGTATTTTGCACTTCTTTTTGTTTGTTTTTGTCGTCCATTCTTCAATCCTCCACTTCCTCCTCCTCGTATTCCGGTATCCTGAAATGCTCGTCCTCTTTGTCTTCTTCCTCCTGCGTAAGCTCTTCTCCTTCTTCCTCTTCCAACTCGCCCCGTGGATAAAACTTCTTGATGTGATTTGCTGCAAAGCTCCTGGTCAATAACGTCCCGTCCAGTTCTTGCAAGATATATGGTCCGTTCTTGATCTGCTTCACTATCCTGTACGGTCCGTGCCACTTGTGCTTGAAAAGGTTTCCCCACTGAGTTTCGAGGGCTTTGTTATACACTAAAACTAGATCTCCGGGTTTCAAAGATTTCCGTAATCGATGTGCCAAACGTTGATCCCAATATCGTACTGAGGTTTCCCTTGCTTCCTTGATCTTCTGACGTGCTTCTTCTATCATCTCTGCCTTAGCGCCTAATTGTTTTGCTCTTGCTTCCAGTAGTTCTGCCGTAGTTCTGATGTCTGACCAATTGACTGTGAGAAAGCTTCCTAGTTCATGATCCACTGGTAGCACGGCAATCTGTCCAAATTGTAGCTCGTAAGGTGAATACCCGGTTGTTCGTTTAGTTGAAATCCGGTCTGCAAAAGTGACCAAGGGTAGGTACTCCTTCCATTTCTTTCCATCCTCCCCACATAGCTTTGTCAGTGCATCTTTAATTTCTTTATGACCACGTTCTACCATCCCCTGCGCCTCTGGATAATACGGTGTTACTGTTCGTAAGTTGGTTCCTACTTTCCGGACGGCTGTTTTG